>CM028380.1:148623339-148743591 GCA_013146195.2 Codonopsis lanceolata
ACACTACGGGCTTCAAGCGGGTGCAGGATGCAACGGAATGAGGCTGCCCGAGTCGCTGGAAATTGCCTAAAGCACGATTGAGAAGCGAGAATAAGGCGGGGAAAATGGGAGGCGATGAAAGTAAAAGGCTATACAACGACATGGTTTGAGGCGGAGCTGAAATTCATCCAATTCGACCGCGTGTTTTCTGGCCAAACCAAAGCGACAGGTGTCAGTTCCTGGATTCGGGAAAAAGGCGGCATTAAAACTTTGAAATTAACCTTGCCGCTTGAAAAACCAAACCGCCAAAACTTGCATTTAATGGCGTGACAACTTGAAAGAAAAAAACGTCAGTTTGGATGGATATCACGAACACCCATAAACTTCCAACAATCTCGTCAAAAGCTTCGGCATCGACCTTGAATTAAAATCCATGTGATCATTTCGACCAAAGCACGCCAGAGCCTCCCGTAGAACGAGAATACTTCTTGGCGCCAGCGTCGGCCTGACCAAGTAGGGAGCCAAAGAAAGGTTAAGCAGGGGGCTTGACCTCGGCAAGCCAGTGGACCACGGCACAATAAGGGGCCCCTCGAAGCCCAGCAACGAAGTAGGACCACTCGCCCTAAGATAAGCGAGTTTCTTTATAGCGAGCAAATAGACAACTCGCGGTCTCAGCGAACCCCCCGTATAAAGCCATAGGAATGACCTTTGAGGAGCCATCGTCACCTTTAGTGATGGAAAATTACATCTTAATAATAGTTAAATTCTAATTAATATAAAATATCAATAATATTTGAAATTAAATTGAAATTAAATTAAAATAATATTTGAAATGTTAATTTAATAATATAATATCAATAACTAAAATGATTAGCATCAATATAATTACAAAAATTAAATCATTCACATTACAACTTAACAACTTAGCGTAACGTTAAATTAAATTGAAATTAAATTAAAATAATATTTGAAATGTTAATTTAATAATATAATATCAATAATTAAAATGATTAGCATCAATATAATTACAAAAATTAAAACATTCACATTACAATTTAACAACAACTTAATTAGCTTAACTGAATTCTAATTAACGTTAAAATATTAATATTTGAAATTAAATTGAAAATAATATTTGAAATGTTAATTTAATAATATAATATCAATAATTAAAATGATTAGCATCAATATAATTACAAAAATTAAATCATTCACATTACAACAACTTAACGCATTAACAACTTAGCAATAACTTCAACTTAAAATTGAAATTAAATAAAATAATATTTGAAATGTTGATTTAATAATATAATATCAATAATTAAAATGTAACATAGCGTTACAAAAATAAAACATTCATCACAAAAAGTAACTTAAATAGCGTAGCGAACTAACAAAGCGTGGCGTGGCATAGCGTAGCGTGGTAACTTAATGTAGGCGTGGCATTGGCAATGTAACGTAATGTGATGGCGTATGGAGTACCTTAATAGTGGCGTAGCAGCCAATGTAACTTAATGTGTGGCAACTTAGCAACAACAACTGGCAGCAACTGGCAACAGCAACAGCAACCCAGCAGCAACTTAGCCCACCCAGCAGCAGCGTGAAGTGGCAACAGCGACATTAGCTTAGGACAATATGGCCAGCGATGGCGTGAAGCAGCAACGGCAGCAGCAGCGGCAGCAGCAGCAGCATGGCAACGGCAGCAATTAACTTATGGCGTGGCAACTTAACATGAACGTAACATTAACTTGGCTATAGCGTGGCGAAATGGTACGTATAGATGCGATGGACCATTAGCTTACATGAAAACAAGCGTTACGCGTATGGCGAAAATGTTGTAATGGACTACGATGGACCATTATAACATAAATGAAAACATGTCGAATATACATGACGAAATGGTATAATAAGTGCGATAGACCATTATAACATGAAACGATCGTCTATTAGGCGAAAATGGTATAATGACTACGATAAACCATTATAACATGAAAACCAAACTAAATCATTATTAACGAGTGAAATATTATAATGAATGCGATTGATGGACCGGATTATAACATGAAAACACGCTCGTATTGGCGAAATGGTATAATAGATAATGATTGACCATTATAACATGAAAACACCCATACGCACTATTGATGGCGAATGTTATAATGGTACATGAACAGCAACAATTATAACATGAAAACCGCACGCTATGCCTATTGCCAAAATGTTATAACAACGTAGCGATAGCGTAGCGTAACTTAGCGCAACATAACTTAGCCAAGCAGCAACTTAGCGTAGCGTGGCAACCAGCAAGCAACAGCGTGGCGTGGCAAGCGTGGTGGCGTAACAGCTTAGCGTGGCAACTAGCGTGGCATTAGCAACTGGCGGTGATGTGAAAGCAGCAGCTTCACTTAGCGAAATGGTAACTTAAGGCGTGGCGTGGCTTAGCAACTTCAGCTGTTGATGTTCAAGCAACATAGCGTAACATATCAGCAATAACTTGGCTTAAAATAACATAACTTAACAACGCGTGGCGAACTTAACACTCTGCGTAGCGTAACCAGCAGCAACGCGTGGTTGCAGCAACCAGCAAGCAACAAGCAATGCTGGCATGTTGGCAACAAATGGCAACCAGCAGCAGCAACAGTAATAGCAGCCTGATTGCAAGGCAGCTAGCCAGCGACATAACATAACCCAGCTTAAGCAACTTGGCAACGCCTTGCAACTTAACTTTGTAACATAATGGCAACTTGGCTTAAACAGCGTGCGTGGCAACATGGCTTAACTTGCGTGGCGTTAACTGGCAACAGAAACAGCAACATGAAACATGGCTTGGCAGCGTGTACTCAATGGCGTAGCGTGGCAACGTGGCGTAACTTAGCAACCCGCCAACAGCAGCAGCAACCCAGCGTGGCCGTTGGCAACAGCAGCAGCGTGGCGTAACCCAGCAACCTGGGCAGCAACTTAGCGTAGCGTGGCAAAGTAACAGCAGCTGGCAACTTGACCAGCAGCAGCAACGTGGCAAGCTTGGCGTGGCGTAAAGCAACTTAACTTAGGCGTGGCGTGGCAACAGAGCATGGTAACAACTTAAATGTAGCGTGGCAACCCAGCAACAACTGAACATGGCTTGAACAACCCAGCAACAGCAGGCAACAGCTGGCATGCTTGGCAATGTGGCAACGCCATTAGCGGCGACAACTTAACTTTACTGGCAGCAGCAACCCAGCAAGCAACCAGGCGTGGCGTTAGCCAACTTAAGCGTGGCGTGGCAACCTGGCAACTGGCAACAGGCAACCCAACATAGCATTTAGCGTGGCAGCAGCAAATAGCGTGGCAACTTGACAACAACCAGCCCAGCAATGGCAGCGACCAACAAGCAAAGCGTGGCTTAACAGCAGCAACATAACCAGGTGGCATAGCGTGGCATATAACATAAAGCAGCAACAGCAGCAGCATAGCGTGGCTTAGCAACAGCCCAGTGGCAACTACCGCGGTTAACTTAAGCAACGCTTTACAACCAGCAAGCAGCAACCCAGCAGCGTGGCGTGGCGTTAGCAACCTAACCAACGACTTTAGCAACATAACTAACAAGCAACAACAACGTGGCAATAGCGAGCAACCCAACATAGCAACGTAACAACTTAACTTGGTGGCATACTTAACTTGGCGGCAACTAAATTAACGCAACTTAACCTAACTTAACAGGCAAGTTAACTTAATTAACTTAAACTTAACAGGCTTAGCAATTTTAACTAGCGTAACTTAACTTAGCAACAGCTTAACATAAGCAGCAACCTAGTAACTTAACATGAAAACGCTACGCCTATTGGCGAAATGTTATAATGGAATACGATGAACCATTATGACATGAAAACATGCTACGCCTCTTGCGAAATGTTATAATGGACTACGATGGACCAGAATTATAACATTAAAAATACAACCTCGGGCCTCAGGAGTTTTAACGGCTGGTCAGGTATTTTTCTTAGATTTGTTCAATCCGTTGGTTTGCTTTAAGCCCCATCCACCAAAGGTTGGTTGTCATTAACAACTTTCTTCCTCCAAGTACTACATTGTGAATCTGGGGATACAGAGTGCACATTGACATAAGTTTTACGGGCTTACGGGGTGTTAATAATCGAGTGTTATGTTTCTTTTCGACTTATTGCTGGAATTAAATTGAAATTAAATGATGAAAATATTTAGCGACGGAATGTGCTAATAGGACATGTACAGATGAATTATGACCACATGCAAATTCAAATTTACTCTATTTATATAATTTTATTATTATTTTCTTAAATATATAAATTAAGTTGTAATATGAATATTTTTATTTTTGTAATTATATTGATGCTAATCATTTTAATGAATGATATTATATTATTAAATTAATATTTCAAATATTAATTTAATAATAAAATATCATTTATTAAAATGATTATAATATCCTATATATATATATATATATATATATATATATATATAAATACAAAGGGATTTTACAAAAACACAAATATTTCAAAACATTATTTATTTATAAAACAAATATTAATTTCAAGGCTGAGGAATGTGCTAGAGACATGCAACACAGTATGACCACATGCAAAGTCTGAACTTACTCTATTTATATAATTTTGTTATTATTTTCTTAAATATATAAATTAAGTTGTAATGTGAATATTTTTATTTTTGTAATTATATTGATGCTAATCATTTTAATGAATGATATTATATTATTAAATTAATATTTCAAATATTAATTTAATAATAAAATATCATTTATTAAAATGATTATAATATTTCATATATATATATATATACAAAGGGATTTTACAAAAAACACAAATATTTCAAAACATTATTTATTTATAAAAACAAATATTTCAAAACAAATATTAATTTCGACGAAATGTGCTAGAGACATGCAACAGGTATGACCACATGCAAAGTTCAGAACTCTATTTATATAATTTTGTTATTATTTTCTTTAATATATAAATTAAGTTGTAATGTGAATATTTTTATTTTTGTAATTATATTGATGCTAATCATTTTAATGAATGATATTATATTATTAAATTAATATTTCAAATATTAATTTAATAATAAAATATCATTTATTAAAATGATTATAATATATATATATATATATATATATATATATATATATATATATATATTCGCGAAAAATTAAAACTCCCTCCACCGAAAAATAAATATTACCGCCCAAAATTCTTTCAAAGTTGGACCCTACATCTTCTTCAGATGGCTTCATCCTCCCCAAAAGAAAAAGGCGGCCGAAATCTCTCTCTCTCTTGTGTCAGATCTCGGCCTAGCTATCACTGCTCCTCCTTCTCACAGAAATCACCTACTCCATCTCTTCTTCTCCGGCGAACTAGCCGGCCCCGCCATCTTCAACAGCCACCGCCCTTTTTGTAACCCCGATCTCCGGCCTCACGCTAGATCGCTCCTCAATAGCGAGACCCGGCGTGCCCTTAATCTTCTTCATCTGCTCTTGCCAGTTTAGCTCTGTCACCGCCGCCGGTGTCCTTCGTCGTCTCCAAACCCGCCGCCGGTGTCCTTCGTCAACCAAGCTTTGTTTCTCACATACCCGTCTCCAACTCCAAGTAATTTCTCATCTTCCGTTTTTTTTTCAAACTTTGGCTGTTATTTGAAAATTTTCTCCTAATTGTTACTGGAAACTGGTTTGGTTTTTAATTGACTTTTTTGTAATGTTCATTTATGTGTTTTCTTGAATTACTCAAACCTTTAAATTATATGGAAATGAATTATCTCTGATGGGTCTGCATATAGGAAATAGATTTCGATTTAGATTGATGGTCTGCTTATGTAGTACTATTGTATAATCTTTTGTATTGCTGTTGAAATTGTTGTGTTGGGAGAAAATAGGGTTGGCCTGAAGGACAATAAGAAAAAAAAGAATAAGAAAAATGGTATGATTTTGACAAGCTAGTTTTCCTTCCATTTCCTTGAATTGGTGTTTAATGAAGTTGGGAGTACTTGAATTGCTATTATTATTACATGTTGTCCACATGATGTGGAGAACACCTATGTTACCTAGACTTGGGTAGGATGATCGAATACCCAAAGATTTTTCTTGGAATTACTAGTTCCTTTTCGGGATTTGTCGTGGCAAAGCACGAATTGTTTTGATATTAGATGTTTAAAACCTCCAAGCAGCTCTCACTTTCAGTCTCTCTTTTGTTCTTGGGACGTGTGGGACTAGGAATTAGAGTCCCCATTTCAGAACTGAGCATTAAAGGAAAATGCTAACAGGTGTCCTTTCAGCACTCTTTAAGGTATGGACTGGGAATTAGTTTCTTCTTTGTTTGCTTATGCATAGTATTTAGGATGCTCAGTGTGCATTTTTCCCAATTAAACATCTACCATTTTTTTGCCTCCAGTATTTTGTTTATCACTTTGAAACATCTTCGTAGGCTTTGGCAAGAGGGGCGAGAAGTTTATGGTTTTATGGTCAGTCTAATTGATGTTAGTACATGAATGTATCATGCGACTGTTTATTTTCAAGTACTATAATGATCATGTATCATGTGACTGTTTATTCCCAAGTACTATAATGAACTTTGCATTGTTTACTTTGGAAGCATTTGGCAAGCACACTTGTCCAATATCACAATTGTATTTGGATCTCTCTTTTGAACATGTTGATAGTCCTCTTAAGAATGGTAGAATGCTTATGACTAGAAGTGTCAATTTGGATGGTGTTTGTGAAGTATATGCTCTTTGGCTGTCAGTTTCAACAAGGATATATCGTTCTGTTTCCTTTTCGTTTTCTTATCCCTGCTAATGTTCCTCTTCCCTCCTTTCAGCAGTTCATGATTGAGGTTTGGTTATACTTCTTTAAAGTTAATGATGAGATGAACAAGAATCCTCTAGATTTAAGCTTTAGTTGGAACTTGAAATTTAGCATAGAACATTGCCAAATATTCTAATTGTCAAAAATTGAAACTACTGATACTTCCTCTCATTCTCATTGTCTAAAATTGAAACTACTGATGATACGGTGTCAAAAACTAGAACCAACAAATCTGAACCAACAGCCCCGAAACCCGACTAAAACCTACCAAAAACTGTTTGTTTTTCTTATCTTTTTAATAAACTAGGCTTGTCCCAAAACAAAACCCCAAAACTCCCTATTATTCTGTTAACAAACTACCCAAAATTCCCAGCTTTTAGTCTGCCCAAACCTGCTCAAATACACTCCAACTTCAGCCACGAACCTGCTCAATAATCCCTGTCAAAACAACCCTTAATCTAGCCTAGTAACACCAGTTTCGATCAGCCAAAGCACTGTCCAAAATTGCTCAACTAGGCTGCCCTCAATATTAATCATACTGTACATGGGCTGTATTGTCTGCTGCTTGTTAGAAATTATACTTTTGTGACTTTGTATTGTGCACAGGAGAAGTAACTTTATTTTTACTGCTTCTCCTAGTTAACAACTAAACATCCTTATGTATTAATGTATAATGTTAATTATCATTTAAAATAATATAATTTGTCTAATTTAAATGTTGACTAAGTTGATTAATTTTATTTCTATTTGAACCATGAAACAAAACCCACCCCCACCCCACCCCAACCCCAAACCTAAACCCCAAACCCAACCCTAAACCTAAACCCCAAACCCTAAACCTAAACCACAACCTTAAACCCAAACCCAAACCCCACCCCACCCCAACCCCACCCCACCCCCCCCCACCCCAACCCAAAACCTAAGCCCTAAACCCTAAACCTAACTCTTACACCTAAACCCTATACCCTAACCCTTAAACCTAAACCTTAACCCTAAACCTAAACCATAACACTAAAACCTAAACCTAACCCCACCCCCACCCCCACCCCAACCCAAAACCTAAACCACATACCCTCAACAAACCCTAAACCTAACTCTTACACCTAAACCCTAAATTCCCTAACCCTTAAACCTAAACCATAACCCTAAACCTAAACCATAACACTAAAACCTAACCCTAACCCCACCCCTACCCCCAACCCAAAACCTAAACCCTCAACCCTCAACCCTCAACCTAACTCTTACACCTAAACCCTAAACCTAAACCATAACACTAAAACCTAAACCTAACCCCACCCCAACCTACCCCCACCCCCAACCCAAAACCTAAACCCTAAACCCTAAACCTAACTCTTACACCTAAACCCTAAACCCTACCCTTAAACCTAAACCTTAACCCTAAACCTAAACCATAACATTAAAACCTAAACCTAACCCCACCCCCCCCCACCCCAACCCAAAACCTAAACCCTCAACCCTCAACAAACCCTAAACCTAACTCTTACACCTAAACCTAAACCTTAACCCTAAACCTAAACCTTAACCCTAAACCTAAACCATAACACTAAAACCTAACCCTAACCCCACCCCACCCCACCCACCCAAAAAACCTAAACCCTCAACCCTCAACCTAACTCTTACACCTAAACCCTAAACCCACCCTAAACCTTAACCCTAAACCTAAACCATAACACTAAAACCTAAACCTAACCCCACCCCCAACCCCAACCCAAAACCTAAACCCTAAACCCTAAACCTAACTCTTACACCTAAACCCTAAACCTTACCCTTAAACCTAAACCATAACCCTAAACCTAAACCATAACACTAAAACCTAAACCTAACCCTACCTCCACCCCCACCCCCAACCGAAAACCTAAACCCTAAACTCTCAACAAACCTACCTAACTCCTACACCTAAACCCTAAACCCTAACCCTTAAACCTAAACCTTAACCTTAAACCTAAACCAAAACCATAAAACCTAAGCCTAACCCCACCCCCACCCCACCCCACCCCCAACCCAAAACCCTAAACCCTCAACCCTACCCTTAACCCTAAACCTAAACCATAACACTAAAACCTAAACCTAACCCCACCCCCCCCCCCCCACCCCACCCTCGAAACCTAAACCCTAAACCCTCAACCTAACTCTTACACCTAAACCCTAAACCCTAACCTTAAGAAACAAGATTTGTTCCTCTCTCACTTGATGGTTCAACTGAGTTGGATGGAGTCAAATGTACATTTAAAGGTGGGGTAGAGCCTACCTAACTATTATAAGTAACTAGAATTTGAAGTGAATATGATCCGCTGGATTGGTTCCTGCATCATGTTCCTCTTGTGATGTTAGTTATTGGGTTCATCAATGAATGGACCCTACTGCCAGGCATTTGTACTAATAGTCAATCAATGAGGCAAGTTATCGAAGATAACTTTTTTTTGGCTGTTCTCTTGTACTAATAGTCATTTGTGTTCAGACTATTTTATTGGTGATGATTTGTTGTAAGGTCATGCTCACTTGGTTGGAGATTCCCTGGTTTCATAAAGGGTGTAGCTTTACTTGAAGGCCCTCTAAAGTGTATCTATGAGTTATTTAGTTTTTTTTTGTTTATATTGGTGTATTATATTTGATTTTTACATTAGTAGCAATGTTGGATTTTTGGTAGCTTCTTCATATTATTAATAAAGTTATTGCTTCTTTCATGATACTTGTACGTAAAAAAGAAACCTTTTGTGTAGAAAGGTTGCGCATTTGTTTGGTTGTAAACTTCTTCAAATTGTTTGCCATTCATTGCGAGTTTTTTTTTTTTTTTTGTATTCTTAATGACAGAGGTAGCATTTGGTTATTTCATTGGAACTATGCAGGTTTCATAGTATAAGATGAATAGAAGGCCCGATGCTCAGTAGATTTCGAGGATAGAGACTTTGGAAGCACGCTTGGCTGAGCAGCAACGTTTGTTTGCGGAATATCGAGAGCAAACAGAGCAACGATTTGCAGAAATGATGGCGACGATGCAAAGCATGGCACGCCAGATGCATGGGTCTTGAACGATTCTCTAGCAATATTGGGTCCCCTTTTCATCCCAGAAATCTCTTCCAAGATCAGCCTCCCCCTCCCCACTTTGATTATTGGTACTGCTTGAAGTTGAAACATTGATATTTGATATTGTTTGATTTTGTATGTATATATTTGGTACTTCAATGTAATAACATTTAGAGTTCGATGTAATAACATTTAGAGTTTTATATTATTGTTTATTTTGTATTTTTAGTTTTGTATTAATTGTTATATTATCAGGTACAAAAAATTATAATGATAGTATTTTTGTGTATTTTTTTAAATTTTTTTTAACATTATTAGCGACGGAATTTCCGTCGCTGAAATTCAAATTAAATTATTTTTTAAAAGCCTTTAGCGACGGAAATTTCCGTCGCTGAAATTCAAATTAAAAATTTTTTTAAAGCCTTTAGCGACGGAATTTTCCGTCGCTGAAATTCAAATTAAAATTTTTTAAAGCCCATAGCGACGAAATTTTCCGTTGCTGAAATTTCATTTTAATTAATTTTTAAAAGCCTGTAGCGACGGAATTTTCCGTCGCTGAAATTCAAATTTAATTAATTTTTCAAAGCCTTTAGCGACGGAATTTTCCGTCGCTGAAATTCAAATTTAATTAATTTTTCAAAGCCTTTAGCGATGGAATTTTCCGTCGCTGAAATTCAAATTTAATTAATTTTTAAAAGCCTTTAGCGACGGAATTTTCCGTCGCTGAAATTCAATTTTAATTAATTTTTAAAAGCCTTTAGCGATGGAATTTTCCGTCACTAAAGGTTGAATTTCAGTGACAGAAAATTCCGTCACTGAAAATCAACCTTTAGCGACGGAAATTTCCGTCGCTAAAGGCTGCCTTTAGCGACGGAAATCGGTCCGTCGGACATCAGCGACGACGGATTAGCGACGGAAAAATTCGTCGCTGGGGGCCATTAGCGACAGAATTTTGCCTTTAGCGACGGAAAATTCCGTCACTAAAGGTCATTTTTATAGTAGTGAGCACAAGCCTTGGTGGGAAACAGGAACCAGGATAATCCAACACCTGGAGCACCAGAAATACCTACACCGCTTGCAACGCTGGCAGCATCTGCAGCGACTGCTACTCCACAACCACAGCCTGCAGCACATCAACCTGGGCCAATGGTAAAAGACCCACTGGACATCTTTCAGAAGAGAGATCCTAAACCTTTCTCTGGCGCTCCAAGTACTAAGAAACTTGAGGACTGGATTGAAAGCATGAAGAAAATCTGCAGGACAATGACCATCACTAGTGAGCAGAAGGTTAACCTTGCCACATTCAAATTCGTAGGGGAAGCTGATCAGTGGTGGCAGTCAGTGATGAGAACTGCTGAGGTAGAGGGGACAGGAGAATATACTTGGGAGATGTTCCTGGAAGCTTTCAACAAGAAGTGCTTTCCACCGAGTGTACGTGATAGGAAAATAGTGGAGTTTATGAGCTTGGAACAGGGAAAGATGACCTTGGACGAATATGCCGCAAAGTTCACTGAGCTCTTAAGGTATGCTCTGGACCTCTTCGAGAACGATTACCAGAAGGCAAGAAAGTTCGAAAGGGGTCTTAATGGTAAGATTATTTATCGGTTGGTACCACTACAGCTAGCGACTTATGCGGAGGTAGTGGACCGTGCCAGAGTGATTGAACGTGATTCGAAAGTTTACCAGAGGAAAAGAGATGAGCACAAGAGGGGAGCCAATGACAATTCGGGTAAGTTTCGTGGTCAACCAAGTGGCCAAAGGAATGTGAGTAATGTGAATAAACGAAGGGCTATTAAAGATAACCGTTTTAGTAGTGGAGCTTAGTCATTTAGAAACCAGTTGTATCATCAGAGTCAGCAGAATCAAGGCCAGAACCGAAATCGAGACGCGAACCCCTTATGTCGTACTTGTGGGGGTAAGCACCAGACACATTCTTGTTATCGGAACTCTGGGGCATGCTTCAATTGTGGGAAGATGGGGCACTTGGTTAAAGATTGCCCAGAGCCAAACAAAAACACCTTCATCAAAGGAGCCATAAGTGGAGACAAGGAGAAACCAAATGGGCATGGGCGTGTGTATGCTATGACTGCTAAGGATGCTCGGGCAACAAATGATGTGGTGACAGGTACCTTGCAATTATGTTCAAGTGATGCTTATGTTTTGATTGATCCTGATGCAACCCACTCTTTTATATCTGTTTCGCTTGCATATCGAATGAAATTGGCACCCCAGAACTTAGATGAGGTTTTGATTATTGACACCCCCACGAAGGAATCCATCCTATCACATTTGTGTTTAGATCTTGTTCTTTGAAATTAGAACATAGAGAAATGCCTATTGATTTGATCCCTTTAGATATGCAAGATTTTTTTTTTTTTGGAAGAAGCAAGGCGGCACCTGCGAGAATATATAAATAAAAAACAGAATACAAATTAGAGGGGGACAACCAGCCTTACCCTAAACAAGGGGGGACAAAGGAGCCGAACCTCAAAGGAAATACATAGCAAAAAACTAGACAAAATACTTAGCCTCTACGAAAATTGTGAAAACCATAAGAATCCATCATAAAGGACTTTTTCACTGCCACTGGAAGATCCAAGAAAGAGGAAAACACCTTGCTACCACCAATCAAATGAGCCTCCGCTACTAACCGATCAGCCACTGGATTTTGTTCTCTGAAAAAAACATGATGTAATTGAAAAGAGGCACATAATTGCTTACATTCACGGATGACATACGTATATTGCCAAGGAGCCAAATGATTATTTGCAAGCACATCTATAGAAATTGAGAGTCCGATTCAACAATCACATGAGTTAAACCCAAGCTACAACATAGAACAAGACCATCCCGTAAGGCCATAAACTTTGCCTTCATATTGGTACCAAGCTGAAAATGAAGTGATGTTTTGTATTCCGAGTGAACCAGAGTTCAAGTTTAAGGGGTCTAAACCAGTGGTGTTGTCGGGCTTCATTTCATCGTTAAGGGCAAGGCGACTCTTAAGAAAAGGATGTCAGGGTTACTTAGCCTCCATCATCGACACCAGTAAAGAAGGGGTCACCTTAGAATCACTTTCTGTTGTTAGGGAATTTTTGGATGTTTTCCCAGAAGACCTACCTGACCTTCCACCAGACCGAGAAGTTGAGTTTGGGATTGATCTGGTGCCCGAGACAGCGCCCATCTCTAAGGCACCATACAGGATGGCACCAACAGAATTGAAGGAATTGAAGGAGCAGTTACAAGAGCTGTTGGAAAAGGAGCTGATCAGGCCAAGCGTATCGCCTTGGGGCGCTCCAGTGTTGTTCGTGAAAAAGAAGGACGGATCTATGAGGTTGTGTATTGATTACCGCGAGTTGAATCGGGTTACGGTGAAAAATAAGTACCCATTGCCTCACATTGACGATCTGTTAGGTCAATTACAGGGTGCTCGTTATTTCTCCAAGATAGACCTTCGTTCAGGCTATCATCAGCTAAGGGTCAGGAAAGAAGATATTTCAAAAACAGCCTTTAGGACAAGGTATGGGCACTACGAGTTTTTGGTTATGCCATTCGGGTTGACGAATGCCCCAGCTGCATTTATGGATCTAATGAATAGGGTGTTTAAGTAGTTTCTAGATCGATGTGTAATAGTATTCATTGATGACATCTGGATCTACTCGAAGACTCGGGAGGAGCATGAGTAACATTTAAGAACAATACTGCAAATCTTAAGGGAAGAGAAGTTGTATGCTAAGTTCAAAAAATGTGAATTCTGGTTGGAGAAAGTAGCCTTCTTAGGACATGTGGTCTCAAATGAGGGTATTTTAGTGGACCCAGCCAAAATTGAAGCCGTAGTAAATTGGGAGAGACCCACAACGGTTACTGAAGTTCGTCGTTTCTTGGGTCTAGCAGGGTATTATCGTCGGTTTGTTGAGGGTTTTTCAAAAATAGCAGGGCCATTGTCTCGACTTACGCAGAAAAACACGAAGTTTGTGTGGACAGCTGAGTGTGAGACCAGCTTTCAAGAGCTGAAAAATCGACTAGTGTCAGCCTCGATCCTTGCTCTACCATTAGGGACGGGAGGAATTGTGGTTTATAGTGACGCATCGCAAAAAGGTTTGGGTTGTGTGCTAATGCAGAATGGGAAAGTAATTGCTTACGCTTCCCGATAGTTGAAGAACGAAACTACCCAACACACGACTTAGAACTGGCAGCAGTGGTCTTTGCATTAAAAATCTGGAGGCACTATTTGTATGGCGAGACGTGCGAAATTTACACGAATCATAAGAGTTTGAAGTACATATTCACTCAGAAATAGTTAAACATGCGGCAACGGAGATGGTTGGAGCTATTGAAAGATTATGATTGCACAATATTGTATCAACCTGGAAAGGCCAATGTAGTGGCAGACGCCTTGAGTCGGAAGAATAGGGAAGTTTGGCGGCTTTGATAACTAAGGAAAAGAGGATATTGGACAATCTTGACTCAATGGGAATTGAAGTTAAGGTTCGCAGTGGCGATGGTTTCTTGGCACACTTGAGTTTACAACCATCCTTGTTAGAAAAGATTAAAGCGGCACATGCAGTGGATCCATAGTTAGTAAAGATTTCTTTGGGGTTGGAAGATGGGGATCGGAAAGATTTTCGGCAGGATAATGACGGCGTCCTTCGTTTTGGGTCAAGAATTTGTGTTCCATCAGACCCAGAATTGAAAAAGCAGATTTTAGAAGACGCACACAACTCGAGGTTTGCCATACACCCGAGTAGCATGAAGATGTATCGGGATGTGTGTGACACCTTTTGGTGGGAGAATATGAAAGGGGATATAGCTGAGTTTGTAAGTAAGTGTCATGTATGCCAGCAGGTGAAGACAGAGCATCAGAAACCCGGTGGATTGTTGTAGTCCTTGCCGATACTTGAGTGGAAGTGGGAGCATATCACTATGGACTTCGTGGTAGGGTTACCCAGAACTCTGAAGGGGTATAATTCAATTTGGGTCATTGAGGATAGGTTGACCAAGTCTGCACATTTCTTAGCGTTTAAAATTACTGACTCGATGGAAAGGTTGGCGAAGTTGTACATCGATGAGATTGTTCGACTGCATGGAGTACCGGTCTCGATAGTTTCATATCGTGATGCTAGATTCACCTCGAAGTTTTGCGGTAGCTTACAGAAAGCATTGGGTACAAATTTGAGTATGAGTGCAGCTTTCCACCCACAATCAGACGGTCAGTCAGAACGGACAATACAAACTTTGGAAGATATGCTTCGCGCATGCGTGTTGGACTTGCAAGGTAATTGGGACGATCACTTGCCTTTGGTGGAGTTTACCTACAATAACAGTTTTCATGCAAGTATTGGTATGGCACCCTATGAAGCCTTGTATGCACGAAAGTGTAGATCGCCTATCTGTTGGGATGAAGTGGGCGAAAGGAAACTAATAGGACCAGAGTTGGTGAAAGTTACTTCGGAGAAAGTGCAGTTGATTCGAAAACGACTCCTTATAGCGCAGAGCAGACAGAAGTCTTACGCAGATAATCGTCGACGCGAACTCGAATTTGAAGTGGGGGACCATGTATTCCTTAAAATCTCACCCACAAGAGGGGTCATGAGATTTGGTATTCGGGGAAAGCTTAGCCCAAGATTTGTGGGACCATTTGAAATACTCGAGCGGGTTGGTGAGGTCGCTTACAGACTAGCCCTGCCGCCTACACTATCTGGAGTGCACAACGTATTTCATGCATCTATGCTAAGGAAGTATGTCCCAGATCCGAGTCACGTTATTGCTATTGAACCCTTACAACTACGAGAAGATTTGTGTTACGACGAGCAACCAATTCGTATAGTGGATCGAAAGGATCAAGTGCTAAGAAGACGAACAATTCCATATGTGAAAGTGCAGTGGACTAATCATATAGAGAGGGAGGCAACTTGGGAACTCGAGGAGGATATGTGAAGAAAGTACCCAAATCTCTTCGACTAATGAGGTACGCTAAGTTTAGAGGACTAAACTTCTTTTAAGGGGGTGAGAGTGTAATACCCCAAATTTTCTGTATTAAAATAAATTTTCTTTTATTAATTTTACCAAATATCAATTATTATTGTGGGCTTAACTTTCCAATTTGGAATTTGTATATTATGGTGTGGGCTTGACCCATCAAATTGAGTGGGCTTGATCCTAGTACACTTAAATTCCATTTGAGTGGGCTTGATACTAGTTATTTAGTATATTATGGTGTGGGCTTGACCCATCAAATTGAGCTCGTTTCCATATATTTATATAAAAAATAGTTATAATAATAATCAATAATAATAATAATAACAAAATAGTAATTATAATAAGGAAATGAAAGAAGGAAGTGAAACAGACTTTGTACCTAGGAAACAACTGCATTCGGAAAAATTCATCGGACGAAGAAGAAGAACCGCCGGCGTGGGTGTATAAGAAGGGTCAAATACTTGGATGTTTTGTTTTGCAAAAATTAGAAAGAAAAAGAAAATTTGTGAGTAAGAGGAAGAGAGGGAGAGCACGGCAAGAAGAGAGATGGCAAAGAGTTATAGAGAGAGGGGCGAGTGGCAGAGTGCTTGGTCGCACATCGTCGAACAATCTAAGGTATTCCTTTCATCCCTCTTCCAATTATAGTGGTTAACAAATTCCATTCTTGAGTTCAAAAGATAGTAGGCACAGTTGAGTTTTCTGTCAAAGTTTGTGTTCGTCGGAGATAATCGATATTGTTCGATGAAGACGGAATACATAAATCCTTATGTGTGAGTATTTGAAACCGAGAAAGAAGATTGGACGAAAGATGAAAATTTAGTTTCAACTGATATAACCCGGATTCCTTGTTCTTAATAAATAATTATAATAATAATGAATTCAAAATTTGTAACTGGGTTCTTAGAAGTCAATCTGTAAATGTTTTTTGTTTTAAAAAAACCTGAAATGCATGAATTAGTTTCCAAATGAATTCCTACAATAATGTTTTCTTTTTAAAATTCAAAGTTAGACTTTTTGTTTGGTTAGTAGATTAGTAGATAGATGTTAGTATTTAGGCATACTAATGGCGGGAAGAAATCACCAAAACAGAAGAGCTGTTTTGGTGAAGATCGATGATGAAGGTAAGTTACAACCACACCCCCTAAACTTTGGATCTGTGAATTACTGATTTCTGTAGTTGCAGGTTGGTCCCTAGAATTTTAAAACCCTTAGTATATCCTTAGTGAGTGGAATGGGTTGGAAGGAGGTTAAAAGGGATTAAAATAATAACATTATTAGCATATCAACTTGGTTTAAAAGTTGAAGATCCCAAAGAGTTTCCAAAGCAAGAAGGCTGGAGATTATATTTATTTATTTATTTTGACAAATCTGTATTTGTACTTTGGGCTCTAAATGAAATAGTATTGTTATATGTATTTTTTTTACTTTTTGAAATTTTCCAAGTAGCAAAGGTTGTTAAGTAGATCTTATATAATTATTCTAAATAGATATTATAAGAATATTGTTTAAAAAATTATATCATTAGAAGGTCTCTAAAAGTCAGAATTGTGTTTTGTATTGTATTAATTTAGATTTGGATACGCGCGGGTACCGGTACGTTGTTCTCAAAGTTAACTTTTCGTCGCATCGCTAAGGTAAGGGATTATACATCATTTAGGTTATTTTGAATTCTAAATTCCAAAATGTTAGGCTTCCGCCATCTCCTTGACATTTACTTTTCCTTGAAAATGTGTGCCGACCTTTGGTTGGTATTTGAATTTGAAATCCCGTCGTATCCGTCCTTTCATTATTCTTAATTGTGAATTACTTTATGAATCTCACAAATTGTTTAAAGTCGATGTACGATATTTTATTCGGTTATCATTATTATTTGATTTTGTTGAAATTGTATTATATTTTTGAAAAACTCTGTTATGATATAAGATAATTTGAATGACCATTTGGCCTGTTAAGGCGACATTACACCATTGGAACTATGGTGGGGTAATCCAGATATACCATTTTGCTTTTCACCCTTTTTGGGTACTTTGATATTTGGGGTTCCTTGGAGCCACTTTTTGTTTGATCTAAAATGGCCGCTTATGTGATCATAACATCTTCCTTAATATTTGATACTGATCTGATTGATTCTTGCGAACTCGTTAATTATTCTTCGATCAATGTGTACATAATCTTGTAGATATCTAGAAAAATAATTCTTTTGACATCTCCATTTTTTTACTATTTACAATATATCGTTTGACTTTCTTCTCGGTCAACTCCTCCTTAGAAACCGGAGGGGTTGTATATGAACTTACTGGGCTTTTGTTCGTTCACCCTTTTCCTACTCCTTTTCTTTTAGAACATAACTAAGGAATGGAAACATGAAAAATTTTGGTTCGGTGCGGTTCAGTCCAATTTAAGAGATTAAAACTTTGTTATGTTTTGAACTATTATTCATAATCGTTAATTGGATTTTGGAAGATTTTATTAGATATATATTTTTATTGTAAATTAATTTTATTAAGGGATTTGTGTTCGAATATTTGATGTTTAAGTGGAAGGTACATTATTTACGTTTGGGTTGTAGTATGATTTTTGGAGGTTTTTGGTAATGTGGCCATTATGTAGGCCCCTGTAGTTGAGCCTTAAATTTTGGGGGCGTTACACCCACGCTAAGGTGGCACGAGGTAAGCTGATTTATGTTTGAATACTTTACTGCTACCTTTTTAAGTTATACCAGTGCTTACATTGTGAAGTGATTCACGGACAGTGATTGATTAGTAGTATGCTTTACTCTGCAGGTCCCTTGGGATATCTTTGATTTGGACGAAAAGTCTTTGCTGCTTCAAAAGTTAAAGAGTGCTCTCCAGTTATAGTGCATCAAGACCTGTGGGAGGTTTAGAGCAAATTTGGCTACAGCTCTGAGCAGTTTCGTTTACAGATTTCTCTTGAAATGTTGGTACGTGTGATCGAACATTCGTTGGTCAATAACAGTTTTACAGATGTTCTTTGTTATTATTATTAAGTACTTCTTTCGTTGTTGATAAAACGTCCCCGTTTGAAAGTTAAATTTTTTTTAAGAAAATAACACTTTTAGTAGTCCACTAGTAATAAAATGACACTTTTATGCCTTAATTTTAGAAAGTGGATTTTTAAGTGAAACATCTCAAAAATGAAATAGTGGACTATTTCCCCGGCTTGGAGAGAGTATTATTTTTGGGCAGAGAATGTATGTGTTGGATATTTAATTATTGAGTTATTATGTTTTTAAATTGGTTTGTTTTAATTAATTATTTCTTTTGTCTTTCTTAATATTTACTTTGATTAATTATTATTGTTACACCTTTTATAGAAAGGTTATTTTGGAGATTATACTTTAATTGGTTTTTAGGGTTTATATGAATTATTAATTTATTAAGATTGTGTGTTCTTGTAACACAAGTTAGTGTGTGTGTGCTGTTTTTCTTGCTTAGAAGAGACACGATTGACCAAATTTATTAAGGTAAGGAATCTTTCATATTTAGTAAGTCCATATTTGATAAGATTTAGTCTTTGTTTATTGCACTAACATACTAATCTTTTATGTTAAGTGGTTTTCTTATTCTACAAGGTTTCTAGGTCAATGTTGCAAGTGTAAATAAAAGGAGTCATTGCTGTGAAGCTTAAGACGTTTTCTAAGCATATATTATACACAGATTGTGAAGAGAGAGAGAGAGAGAGAGAGAGAGAGCTGCTGCTATTCCTATATGAATGAACTGTTGAATGAAGCTACATCGAAATTTTTATTCATTCTGTAACCAACACTGTTTTTCTGTGAACGTCTCCTACTGTTTTGTTAAAAGCTATTGAGTGTATATCAGTCTAGGTAATCTGAAATATTAGTATTATTCAAAGTCATATCTACTTCATATAGAGTTTTTTATAAATTTCACTTTGATAGGTCTTTCGAGTTGTATCAAGCTTAAACATATATTTTATTAGTGGAATATTTTTAGTCATAAGACTCGAACAATAAGTATTGTTGCTAATTGATCAAATGTATCTCTTGTGTTCAGTTTTCGTTCTTCATGTTTTGTTTTACTTTCTTCCGCAACATTGATATCTCGATGAAGTCTTCAATGAAATCTTCATTGTAAGCTTCATTGACCAGATCATATATCAAAACAATTTCTACATTCGTTTATTTTATTACTCCCTCCGTCCCTAAATTATCGTCCTCCTTTCCTTTTTCGTCCGTCCCAAAATAATTGTCCACTTTGAAACTTACCTTTTTAGAACATCATTTTTACCACTTTACCCTTACTTTTTCACTCTACTTTAATTATGGGCCACATACACATGGGCTTTAAAGGAAACTACACATTAAACCAATATAAATAATCAAGTCAATTGTTTTTTCTTAAACTATGCGCCGGGTCAAGCAGGACGAATATTAAGGGACGGAGGGAGTATTTTGTTTTTATTCTTGCTTTAATCATTTTCTTTCAATTGGTATCAGAGTCAACTCTTGACATACAAAGAGAAGGTCATTTCTGGTTATAGTTATGATGAACGTACAAAATAATGGCAATCACACGATTCTCATTCTTGCTGGTACCAACTATTCTAGTTGGAAAGTTCAAATGCGTGCATTAAATCAATGTCTGTTGATGAGTTGATTGGTATTTTACAAACTTTTGAATTAAATCTCACTCAACAATCAAAAGGCAAAGAAAAATATATTGCTTTAAAAATTAGGACTAAAAAAGAGGAAGATTTTTTGAGATTTGCAATGAAATGAGTGATGAATATTTGTCTATGTTTGCTAAAAAGTTTGGTAAATTCTTTAAAGGAAAAAATTATTCTAATTTTAAAAATAATAATAATGATTATATGTCAAGAACTAATCCTAGCAGGTTTCAAGAGAGGTCAAGTGTAGCAAGTCAAGGAGAACAAAGGAACATTGATTATGTTCAATGTCATGCTTGCAAAGGATATGGACATTATGCAAACAAATGTACTAATACACTCATCAAGAAAGGTAAGAATTTTACTACTACATTACGTGATAGTGATAAGGAAGAATTGATAACTTATATAGTTTATTTGCTCATGCAAAACATGTTCATGTAAATCCTCTATTCACTTTCCCTGAAGAAAGATATATAAGACTACCTAGGAATGATGTCTCCAATGTAAGCTCATCCAAGCCTACATTGATAAAAACAGGCATTGTTTCTGTTAAGATCGACTATTCTCCCTACTCCAAAGCTATTCCACAGATGAATGATGACTCTGATGATGAAAATCAAACTCTTTTAAATGACTATAATATTCTTTTTGAAAATTGGTGTAAAAAAAAAGTTTTAATTGAAAAACTTTCAAAAGAAAAAGAAGCTTTAAATGTTGAAAATAAAAGATTAAATATTTTGAATGATAATAAAAAAGAGGCTTTAGCTCGTATTAAATCTCTATTAACCAGACACGATGTGGAGTTTGAAAAGATGAAAAATGAGTTAGATAAGTCTAATGGTACCTTGCATAAAATGAAAAAAGGTAAGGCTACTCTTGAAGAAATTTTGGAAGTAAGCAATGAAAGTAAAGTTGGTCTTGGTTATAAAATTCCTAAGGTTCTCATATTTGTTAAAAATGACAACAAAGCTCCTATTTTTGTCAAAGAAAGTGGTAAGTGTCCTTCTATCTCTTCATAAGATTCTAATTCTTCGAATTTATGTGATAAAAGAAGACCCAAAAGAAAGACTTTCAGAAAATGTAGTATGATATATTTTTACTGTTATACTAGTATAATACACGTGCGATGCACGGGGATAATTAAATTTGAAAAAAAAATGAAAAAAAAATAACTTCAATGCTAATAAATTACACAAATTACTGAATTTCATACCAAATATCAGTTTCAGAGAAATAAAGAAGTCAATAAAAAAATATTAAGTAAATTAAAAATACCGATGAACAGTTATTTAAATAAAAACACTTATCATATATTTTGTAAGACTTCTTTAAATACAACATTTGATAAATCAATATATGCTTGAATTTTGTAACGGTCGGATTAATATACACTGCAAAAATAAAATAAAAAATATTGGCTGCAAATAATATGACACAATATGTATCAAAAAGAAAAGAGGACAAGGCGACTCCTAATTATCAACCATGAGTGCCAAAGAACTTACTCAAGTAATCTAAAAAATAAAACAATCATATTGACAAATACAAAATGAATCAATGGAGCACTTAAATGGCGAGAGAAATATGGTCATTTTGGCTATGGGTTGAATAATTATACTTGTAATGTAATATGATTTACAATTGGTAGGGGAGAATCAATAACCAACTAATAAGAGCATGAAGATTTTGTTACTCTTCCAAAATGAGTTATATTACTTCCATTTCAAGGTTACAAATCTTGTATATAAATATCCACTATCACCTCTAAGAAGGAAAACAATTTCCACTTCAATCCTTGGTAGGGGTGGATTGATGAATCAATGACGAATGGATGTTCAAACGACATACAAACTCTGCTATAGACTCCTCCAAAAATAAACTTATGAAAGGAAATAACTGATTTCATGTCACATAAACTTGAAACCTAAATGGCTGGCACCTATCAATATTGCAGTGATTGTGATATGATTGCATAAGAAGAATATGGCACCCTTTGTCACCATCACACGCTGCTGATTTTGGTTTTTGATCAGCTTTATGATAACAGTTAAAAAGAAAAAAACAAATATTTCAAATTACAAAACTTACGAATTTTTTTGCATAAAATTGATTAATTAATTAAAGTATCGAAAAGAAAAGGGACGTGGGTTTGGTGGAGGAAAGATTAGCGGCCATTAGGTTAATTACGATAACAATTAAAAAGAAAAAAAATTAAAATAGAAATATTCAAAACTTAGACATAAATTAAATTGGAATTCAGTTTCAAAAAATAAATTGATTAAGTTAATTATGATAACAATTAAAAAAATCAAATTACAAAACTTACTAATTTTTTTGCATAAAATTGATTAATTAATTAAAATATCGAAAAGAAAAGGGACGTGGGTTTGGTTGAGGAAGGATTAGCGGCCACTAACCGTGAATAGAGGGGGGAGTTGGAGAGAGAGAGAGAGGGGTAGTTGCTCAACCGCCGTTCACACATGTAAACTCGGAGAGTGATAATGACCGTAGGATCTCAGTAAATGAATCAATCTCAGCCCCTAAATAGCTTTAGTCAATTGCACATGTGCGACTATGAGCTATATTGTATTATATACTAGTACTCTTGCTCGTGCCGATGTCACGGCGCCAGTTTGAGAATTTATCAATAAATGAAGCAAATACTGTGGAAATGAACTATTAAAAATATTATTTTCTTAAAAAAATTGACTTTCAAACGGGATCTTTTTGCCCGGAACGGAGGGATTAATTAATAATTTGTATACAAAATTGCGGACCGGAAAAAACGGGCCGGACAAAAATTAAATTGATTAAGTCAGTTAAAAAGAAAAAAAAAACAAATATTTCAATTTACAAAACTTACGATTTTTTTAATTTTTTTTAATTTGTATATGAAATTACGGGTCGAAAAAAAATTAAATTGATTAAGTTAACTACGATAACAATTAAAAATAAAAATACAACTACAAATTTTCGCAACCATAAACTGTAAAACTGTAAAATAATTGAATGGGAGAGAGAGAGAGTTAAATTTAGTTACGTTAGTAAATTGAGTTAGGTAAAAGACAGTTACCAACCACCCTTCGCACATGTGAGGGTATGAGAGAATTATAGTCGTAAGATTAAAGTAAAAAATTAATCACAACCACTTTTTATACCAAGTCAATTGCACACGTATAAATTGAGTTGTATTGTATTATAGATTAGTGATTATATTAAACCTCATTGCTATAAGAGACAAATTGATCTGGCCAAAAACATTTTTCAGAACTCAATGAAGGCTCTGATGAACCTTCATTCCAGAATTCATTCAAATTATGTCAGATTTGCTTGAAAACAAAAATCCATAATATTTTTTCATGTTTCCTTTACTTCTCTTAAGTCTAACATTGTAGGTACATAGTATTTTGATAGTGGTTGCTCTAGGCATATGACAGGTTCCAAAGAATATTTGGAAAATTATGAAAATGTCAAAGGTGGGTATGTGACATATGGTGGTGGTGCACAATGTAAAGCAATTTGTAAGGACATTCTAAATTTTCAAGAACTACCTAAATTAAATAATGTGTATCATGTTAAAGTTTTGACTCATAATCTGATAAGTATTAGTCAATTATGGGGAATACAACCTTTTTTACCACCGTACAAATTGGGGAAATCCAATTTGACCAACGCTGTTTTTTAACGACCAAATTAACCAACCAACTTTTAGTTTTGTTGCAATATCTTCCTCGCCGTTTCATAACAACCAAATTAACCAACCAACTTCTGTCAATATCGAGCCAAGAAATTGCCATAGGAGGAAGAGATTGACAGAAGTTGGTTGGTTAATTTGGTCTTTATGAAACGGTGAGGATGACATTGCAACCAAATTAAAAGTTGGTTGGTTAATTTGGTCGTTATGAAATGTCGTTCGTCAAATTGGATTTTCCCAATTTGTACGGTGGTCAAAAAGGCGGTATTCCCTCAATTATGTGATAATGGCATGCATGTGAGATTCAACAAAGAAAAAATGTGATATTTTTTATAAAAATAACTTATGTATTTTATCAGACATTAGATATTATGATAATTGCTATCTTGGTGCTAACACACTTACTTGTCATTCTTCTTCCATAAATGAAATTGATTTATGACATAAAAAACTTGGTCATATGAGTACTAAGAAACTAGACGAACTTGTTAGATATGAAGCTGTTAGAGGTTTGTCTAAATTAAAAACCAAAAAAATAAAAATAAAAATATGAGGTGCTTGTCAAAAAGGTAAACAAACCAAAGCTTCACATAAAAGTATTCAAAATTGTGCTTCTTCTAGATGTTTTGATTTGGTTAATACTTACCTTATGGGACCAATTGAAGTTGAAAGTTTAGGTGGTAAAAAGTATACATTTGTTTGTGTTGATGATTTTTCTAGATTTACATGTGTATTCCTTCTTATAGAAAAATCTTATACTTTTAATACTTTCAAAATTTGGTATAAAAAAATGTTTAATGATTATAATCTTACTCTTGTAAAACTTAGATCTCACAATGGTAAATAATACTCCCTCCGTCCCTAATTAATTGTCATGCTTGACCCAGCGCACAGATTAAGAAAAAACAATTGACTTGATTATTTATATTGGTTTAATGTGTAGTTTCCTTTAAAGCTCATGTGTATGTGGCCCATAATTAAAGTAAGGTGAAAAAGTAAGGATAAAGTGGTAAAAGTGATGTTCTAAAAAGGTAAGTTTCAAAGTGGACAATTATTTTGGGACGGACAAAAAAGGAAAGGAGGACGATAATTTAGGGACGGAGGGAGTATGTGAATTCATCATTGTCATCTTATTGTGATAAAAAGGGAATTACACATGAATTTTCTACTCCTAAAATCCCTCAACAAAATGAAGTGGCTGAAAGGAAAAATAGAACTTTACAAGAAATGGCTCGTGTTAGCTTAACTCAAAGAACTTGTCTTAAAGATTTTTGGCAGAAGCTTTAAATACTGCATGTTATTTTATTAATTGTGTGCATCTAAGACCTGGTAGTAATATGACTCCTTAGTAAAAGGAAAGAAACCTACTGTATGTTTTCATGTTTTTTGGAGTATCTGTTACTTGTAAAATGATAGAGAACATCTTGTTAAATTTGATTCTAAAAGTGATAAATGTGTATTTATGGGATATGCTACAATTTGCCGTGCCTATAGAGTATTCAATCTTAGGACAAGAACTATTATGAAATCCATGTACATTGTATTTGATGATCTATCTGATTTAGGTAGAAAAAGTGATGAAGATCAAGTTGATGATCTCCTAGAAAGGTTGCAAACTTCAGAATCTAAAGTTATTCAAAGTGAAGAAACTTTTTCAAAGAATGGAACGAATGAAGGCTCCAATGTACCTTCATCGGGGACTTCATTGAAGAATGCTGAATCTAATTTTGATTCTGATGAAGAGAAAAATATAACGAACATATCCAAAGACATTCCCAGCAGAATACAGAAGGATCACCCTTTCAGTTTGGTGATTGGTATGCAAACAAAGAAGAAGAGCAAAAGTTAGATACAAAGACATGGTCAAACTTGCTTTTTTGTCTCTTCAATGTTTGAAAGTGCATACTTGTTGCTATGCTTATGAAATAGAACCTAAGCATGTGGTAGAAGCTTTACAAGGTGAAGCTTGGATAGAGGCTATGCAAGATGAACTAGAAAATTTTGATAAAAATGATGTTTGATACTTAGTTCCACGTCCTAAATCTACTAATGTTATAGGTGTGACGACCCGACCCAGATCTCAAGACGAGATCCCAAGGTCGTGCCGTCAGGACAAGCTAAGAGACAGACAAGCACCTGCTAAGCATAATGGTGCGAGTCAAAAGATGAGCCATCAAGCTCGAAACAGAAAGGTAAAGCCATAACGGCGAATTGAACCAACAAAAACTAAAACCTGCGGAAGCAAAAACAAAATGGGACTCGAGCTAACAAGCTCCGAAATAAAATCAACCAAAGAGATAGTAAATCTCTCGGCCCAAAAAAAATTCGACGCACGTGACGCAACATTAGACACGCGCAACAAACCATCGGCAACCAAAGGCCGGCAACTAACAAAATCCCAACCTGATAAACACCACTCAACGGCTACAACATGCCGGAGGGACAATTCAACTACAACAATATAATATCAAAAGCTAAACCACCAACCAAGATCTCACGACTAAAGCTGTCGGAGGTAGGAACAATAATAACACAGTACTAGAATAAACGAGCCACACATGCTCGAAATGACAACGGGAATAATCTCTAAAGATACAATAGCTCAACTATACCAGCCGGCTCCCAAATACACAACAATAATATACTACTATAATCTACCCAAGTAAAGTCTACATAACTTTACATCCGTGTCTCACAAATAAATAACAACATTAATATTAAATAACTCCAAGCTAAAAGCCCGGAAGACCACCTGCTAGAAATCGCTATCCGAAGTCACCGCGCTTACTAACGGGATCACTACACACACTAGGGAAAACAACCACACGGAGTGAGTCATAATGACCCAGTAAGTTACTACATGCAACTGTATGGCATATTATGTCATGGCATAGCATAATGCATAAGCATATAAAAATCATGGTATCATACTAGTATACCAACAATAAACATGCACTTAATTACCCAAGCACATCATCTCACATAAGCCACATAGCATAATGTTTTTCATTTAAATACTCATAATTAGACATGTGTAACAAGACACGTAAATCGAACCGTTACAACCAAATCCGGGTCCAACACCCAACCAAACTTACCATGGGATTCATCCTCAATCCAAAATTCGGGTTCAATACCCAACCAATCATACCCTGGGGTTTCGTCCCCAAATAATCACAACTCATCAGTTTTCCTTTTGAGTACTCGTTACATTCATCCAACCTAGGATGAGAAATGAGAGCTCGATGTCAAGCTAGATGGCATAACTCGAGATCACATCCCACTAATGGCCAAATAGTGAGGAGAAAGGGAACCAATGCAACGATTCATAGCGATTGTTTCCAAAGACTATGAATCGTCCCATTGCCGACACTACAACCAAACACGCCAGCTAGACTTAAACCAAAATGATCAAGTAGATATTTACTTGCACAAACCAATGAGACCAAGTTCATTAATATCGGGCTCATTAAATCATGTAGGACATCATGCTCTACAACATCTCATAAACCATGCACATAATTGTATATAAACAAGTAGGACATAATACTCTACAAAGTCTCATGAACAATGCATATATTTGCATATAACCAACATGTTCAACTAACTTACAAGTTTAGTTCAAGAACCACATATTGAGGTACTCATTATTCCTCAAGTCATCACCCAAATCAAAGATAGCATATAAGCTTAATAAATCATAATGTGAGGTCTACAATAATCCTCTACTCAAAATCAAACCAAAGACTACTACGTTAGTCCAAGAATATCCACAACTCAAGACTTGATATTTTAGTCTTTATTTTAAGTACATCGGACTCAATCATAGTCCTAATCGTCATATATGATCGACACATCTAACTCCATACTCAAGAACATCATGACTACTTCGTAGTCACTTTATCACAAGTGCTTGTATATGCACGCAACCAAAATCCTTAAGGAGAGAATTCTTTCTTAATATTCTCTTAATTATACTCGTGACTATACATGGGTCTCTATTGTTGCATGCTCAAAAATATATTTCTAGTAAGTCTCCATAACACGAACGTCTCGATTGGACACAAACCCAAAAAAAAAAAAACCCGGTGTGCACGAACATAACCCAAACAAACCCAAACATTGTAGGGTTTCAACCCAAGGCTCATTATCATTTTTATTGGCCTTATAACGACTCCGTTGAGTCTTACTACTACTTTTCATTCTTTATGTGTTTCATAAATCCACACCGTAATAATTCATTAAAGTTTACAACAAAATCCCAATATTCATTCGGGCTTGATTCCCAAGCCTAAAAATCCATAAAGTTCATCATAATTATAATTTCATTTAAAGTTTGGAGACTATGCATTTCACAACATTAATCAAATGAAATCCAATCGTCGTAGGATTTCAACCCAAGTTCGTTTAGCACATTATCGAACTTATAATGACTCCGTTGAGTCCAATCTACACTTTTCAAAATTTAGGGCATAGAAGCCATGTGCCTCAATACCCCCTATATTCATAACTATCATCAATAGCCATCTTCCCAAGTTCATTGAACTCACATAAACCCAACAAAACACTTATCAATGCATCATAGAACAATTTGGCAAATTTGTGCATAAACTCATTTAACCCACTTTACCAATCATACTCTCCAAAACATGAGTAAATCATATAACATGGATTAATACACTATACAATACATATATAACATATTAATCAAGATTAAAATCATGCTCATAAGCCAATTCATCATTTGGGCAAAATCCACTTCCAAGTATCTTCACCAATCATGCTTATAAACATGAAATAAATCATATAGCAAGGATTAATAGACTACTTTACATATGAATTTCATACTAATCTAGGTCTCACATAGGTTCATCCAAGAATCTTCATCAACTAGAAATCTAGGGTTCATGGCATCTCTACAAGCCCTAGAAATTGCACTCATTGACCTCACTTAGCAAGATGGTTGTTTTCCCTAGGGTCAATGGGGCCAAAAGAAAGAGGAAGAGAGGTAGAAACTTACCTTGATTCAGCACCTACAAGTCACAATCCCGAAATTCTTGGTGGGGGTGTTGTTCTCCTTGACCTCCTCTTCAAAACTATGGTGTAGATTGGGGGAAGAAGGTCCCAAGCTATGGCCTCCAAGATTGAACCCTCAAGAACCCTAGAAATCTCCTCTCTCAAGCTCTCTAAGGTGTCTCCCACGTTTTTGTGGAGTGGTGGCTGAATACGGGAGGCTTTAGTCGTATTTTGTGGCTGATAAGTGTTAGAGAGTAAATGGGTTTAATTTAAGTGGGTGGGGTTATTTCTCCTTAATTAACCACCTTAATCTACCTCCAAACTTCAATTAGATGTTTAGGATGTGTCTTAGGTTAGTTAGGAGGGTTTAGGATTAGTTTAGGTTGGGTTTGGGTGGGTATAGTTTGGTCAAATGGGTGAAATCACTTGAAAATCCCGTAACAGGATCTGGTGTATGATGCGGTCGCTTGCCTCTATTTGATGCGAGCGCATCCTCCCTGAAAACACACTACTCCAATTTTGCTTCCTTGCTCAGTTTAGGCCGCTCCCCCTATGCAACCACGAGTCCTCTAAGGCCAAAATGGGTCTAGAATTCAACCTTTAATGTCCTAATACTCTTAGCTAAATAAAACAAGTCTTAAACAACCCTCAAAGTAGGTCCAGAACCCTCACAACAACTCCCGAAACAACCCGGAGCAAAACCGACGCAAGGCGCGACATCTCGCTAACGAAACGTCGAATGAAACTACAAACCGATGGGAAACAACCCAAGGTTATAAACACTTCAAAAGGATATTAAATAGGCCTGAATGCCCTTCATATGATTAACAACAGATGAGAGAAATGAGCTCCCGAAAGACGAGATGATCTCCCGGCTCAATCTCAAACCACGCGATAAGGAGAATTGTTATCCTCGGAGCGTCGAAACTTCACGAGACTTAAGGAATACATCCAACTAGGATTATAACACATATAAACATGTTATTTAATCATCATGTAAAGATCTAGGACCAAATCGAGGTCAGGAACACAAAACCCGAGTAAACTCTCAATCGCGTCGCATTTCGACTATCGTCGGGTTATGACTTGTGACTTTAGCAAGTCAACAACTAAATGGCATCTCTTAATAGTATTTTGATCTTAATGTGATATCTCAAACACATCTAGACTCTCCCAGAAATCAAATAAGTCATAAACCAAGGAAGAAATGCGAGCATTGCACGCAATTCAAGCTAACTGGGAATCGGGGTCTTACAATAGGAACCAAGTGGATATTTAAAAATAATTCTGATAAACAAGGTAATGTGATTATAAATAAAGCTTGTTTAGTTACTCAAGGAAACACTTAAGTGGAGGGAATTGATTTTGATGAAACTTTTGCTCCAGTTGCTAGAATTGAATCCATTAGATTGTTGTTAGCTATTGGATGTTATTTAGTTATTTCATTACAACAAATGGATGTTAAAAGTGTTTTCTTGAATGAGGTGTTAAATGAAGAAATCTATGTAGAACAACCTAAAAGCTTTGAAGACCCTTTTAAGCTAGATCATGTTTATAGACTTAAGAAAGCTCTTTATGGTTTGAAATAAGCTCCTAGAGCTTGGTATGGTAGATTAACTGATTATCTACTTGAAAATGGTTTTAAAAGAGAGAAGAGGTTGATAAAACATTGTTTATTCAAAAATCCAATAAATAAATTCTTATTGCTCAAATATATATAGATGATATAGTTTTTAGTTCCACATCTGATTCTATGTGAAAACAATTTGTGAATGGAATGACTTATATTTGAGATGAGTATGGTTGGTGAATTAAATTTCTTTTTGGGTATGCAAATTAAACAATCTAAAGATGGTATATTTCTCTCTCAATTTAAGTATGCTAAAAATTTGGTTAAAATATTTAAAATGGAGAATGCTAGCTACTTATAAAAAGACTCATGTGTCTTCCAAAGTTAAGCTTAGTAGAGATGAAAATGGTAAATATGTTGATAATACTCTCTTTAGAAGTATGATTGAAAGTTTACTTTACTTGACTGTTAGTCGTCCAGATCTTATGCATTGTGTATGTGTTCGTGTTAGATATCAAGCAAACCCCAAGGAATCTCATCTTATGGCCTTAAAAAGAAATATTAGATATGTCGAAGGAACTTCAGAAATAGGGATTTGGTACTCCAAAGATACAAATACTAATTTAGTTGGTTTTAGTGACTCTGATTGAGCTGGTGATGTGTATGATAGAAAAATTACTTCTGGTGGTTGTTTTTACCTTGGAAATAATTTAGTGTCTTAGTTTAGTAAGAAACAAAGTTGTGTTTCCGTTTCAACTGTTGAATCTGAATATGTGTCGATTGGTAGCTGTTGTACTCAGTTGCTTTGGATGAATCAAATGATTGAGGATTATGGTTTGCATAGTGATTCATTACTTATATATTGTGATAATAAAAGTGCTATTGATATATCAAAGAATCATGTGCAACATTCTCGAAGTAAGCACATTGACATTAGACATCATTCTATTCGAGATCTATTAGAAAAAAATATCATATGTATGGAATTTATAAGAACTGAAAATCAACTTGCAGATATTTTTACCAAGTCATTAGATTATGAGAGATTTTCCACCCTACGGAGATCTCTTAGTGTTTGCATTTTAAAATATTAGTTGTCAATGTGGTTACATTCGTGACCACATTTGTATACACTTTATATTTCTTAGACTTTTTATTTCTTTTTTTTAATAATATTTTTAGCCATAACTTTACAGCATTGCACAACTTTTCTCTCAATTTCTTCTATGAATCTCACCTTCAAAGAATCTCATTTTTCTACAAATTGAATTGATTTTTCTGAGAAAGCTTATTCTTGATCTTAATGTTTCCTACAAAAAGTTTAACTCAGTTGGTTTTGTTTATATCCAATAAAGGAAACAGTTACCTTTCAAATTTCATTAAAAAATTTGGTCGGTTCACATAAAAAATATATATCAGTCTTTGATCTTTAATAGTATCGCATTGATTCTGATCATGTGAATAAAAAAATTGAGGATGTGCTTATATCAAAAAGTGTGAAAGTTACTTGCTCGATATATCCTAATTTGTTTTGAGATCAATAGTATCTCTTAATAATGGCTTTTTGGAAACTGATTTTCAAAATTCAAAATGTTTTGATGAATGTAGTGTTCAATGAGGTGACATTGATGAATTCATTGGAAGTAAAAAAGTTCTCTCACTCTATCTCATATATTTTTTGGGTTATACACTTTCATATCTTTTAGTCATCCAGTAGGATATGCATTCTTGGTAATTATGTGTGCTCCTTGAGATGAAGTATCTGTGATTGCTCATGTATGAATTTTTTGTTTTAGAATTTCAATATTTGATATATTCTGGAATGTGGGCTGAATTAGAGAAGTTTCATGTGTCTTAATTAAGTCTTTGCATGCTTATCCTTGTATAAGAAGTGTGATATACTAAGTGTTTCCGTAACCTTATAGAATTTGTTAATCCTTAATCTATTCGGACAACGGTTGCTTTTACTTTCCATATCTAGCATATACGCTACTCCTTCGGTTTTTCAACTTCCTAATCATTACTATTTTATGATTTCTTGTAACCCTATTTACAGTTTATATATATTGTAAATCTTAATAGTTTTTATATTTCCTTATCTCTTCGTTTGCGAAGTATTCCTCCTTATATATATCGCTTTATTGTCTCTCATCATGTCAACCAAACCTGTTATTCATGCCCCTTCCATTCTGTGAATTCTTCCAAGAAGGAACCTGTATTTCGTTTTCCTCCCATTGATTGTGAAAATGGATGATGTTCTGTCCATGTGACTGGACCCTCTAGGCTGAATGTACCTTCATCCAAGTCTTCATTCAAGACTTCGTTCTTTTCCAAACCTGTTACTAGAGACTGTGTCCTTCCTACCCCATATTGTGTTAATGCATCATTCCTTCGTGAGCGTATGACATATATTGATGTGCAAATTGTCAATGTTTTGAATCAGTATGATTCGTTAATCGATAATCTTTGTTTTCTTCGCAAGATGCATGAGTTGTACAATGAATTGCTTCTTTCTGGCAAAACCAAAGAGGGAGATGTTGTGTTGCTTTCTGGTAATTTAGGTGGAACACCTAAGTGTTGTAACACTTGTGAGAGTGTGTGTCATAATTGTTTCTCGTTCAAAGGTAAAGTCAAGGTTGATGATTCAAGTGATGATGAAGTTGACATCCATGATCCTACTGAAGATGTTGTTGTTGTGGCTAAAGCTACTCAAGATTGGGGAATGCTTAACATATCTCAGAGTAATGATTCTGGGGGAGTTGATCCTGTTCAGGATGCTAATCCTTAGAAGAGACACGACTGACCTAATTTATTAAGGTAAAGAATCCTTCATATTTTGTAAGTCTATGTTTGATAAGATTTAGTCCTTATTTATTGCACTAATCTACTAATCTTTTATGGTAAGTGATTTTCTTATTCTACAAGGTTTTTAAGTCAAGGATACAAGTATAAATAAGATGAGACATTGATGTGAAGCTTAAGATGTTTGCTGAGCATATACTATACACACATTGTGAAGAGAGAGAGAGAGAGAGAGAGAGAGAGAGAGGGAGAGAGAGAGAGAGAGAAAAACTGTTGTTTTTCCTATTCTGAATGAACTGTTGAATGAAGCTTCATCAAAGCCTTCATTCATTCTGTCACTAGCACTATTTTTCTGTGAATGCCTCCTACTGTTTTGTTAAAAGCTATTGAGTGTATATCAGTCTAGGTAGTCTGAGGTGTTAGTATTATTCAAAACCATATCTACTTAATATAGAGTTTTTCATAACTTCCACTTTGTTAGTCTTTTGAGTTGTATCAAGCCAAAACATATATTTTACCAGTGAAATATTTTTAGCCATGAGGCTCGATCAATAAGTATTGTTGCTTATTGATCAAAGGTATCTCCTGTGTTCAGTTTTCGTTCTTCCTGTTTTGTTTTACTTTATTCCGCAACATTAATATCTCAATTAAGTCTTCATTGTAAGCTTCATTGACCAGATCATATATCAAACAGTTTCTATTTTCGTTTATTTCATTATTCTGTTTTTATCGTAGTTTTCTTTCAGTATGCATTGGAGGATGCAAAGGAAATGACGGCTTCAAGGATTTACGTGTGCGATGTATGAAACTCCACAAACACGACTTTCATCTTATTCTAGCTAGTCAACTATTAGAAGAGTGAGATCCATAACTTGTCTGCAGTTTCCTGCCAATTACATCAATTTAAATGTCATTCCAATATGGTACCCATTTTTTTATTTTCACTAGTATATCGGGTGAAAATGTGCTAGTAAAATTAGCTAAACTGTTGGACCCAATAATATGAAAAGAAAAACACTTAGGATACTGAACTTTTCAAAAATTGATGAACTAATACCAAAGTCTCAATTTATGTAATTAGGCCATTGTACTAAGTTTATGTACCTAATCTGCCTCAAGTTCATAATCTAGAGAACTCACAAATGTTACATTATATACTATGGGACATGTAAAGCGAATTGTGTAGCTCTATTTTCTGGTTATGGTTACTCTAGCTTTCTGTGATATACAAACTATCAGTGTTTAATTAATGTGTGTCTATTGTCCCTCCACAAATAATGTAATTGGTCGATGTATAAATAAATAAATAAAGCTAGAACTTAGAAGTTTAGCACAAAATAAGTTAATGTCTCATTAGATTACAGAGTCCTTGCACTATTGAATGGTGGTCTTCATAAGTTAATACACTTTTAATGGTGGTCACAATCTCAGTTGATACTACTTAATTTCTTTACTTATAAAACAAATAAAAAATTAAAGTAGCTATGTAGTATAGGGATGTAGTCACTCTTTAGGGGAATCCTCCACATATATATCCCATGAATATACATGCAACAATTGTGAATAATGTTAATTTATACAACCCATAGTATGGTATTGTGCATTGTTTTATCAGGTTCTCTCTCTTTTTCTCTCTTTCACAGTAACATACACACACAAGAACGTACATTAGTATTTCTTCTTCGCTCTCCACTCTCTCACACAAAAACACACATACACACAAGAACTCACAACAGTATTTTCTCTTCACTCTCCTCTCTCACACAATAAAACACACACACACACACAAAAGAACACATCAGTATTTCCTCTTCACTCTCCTCTCTCACACAATAAAACACACACACACACACACAAAAGAACACATCAGTATTTCCTCTTCACTCTTCATCACTCTCCTCTCTCTTTCTCTCTCACACATACACACTCAGCACACTCTCTTGCTACTTTAATTGTCTCAACTGATCATTAACTTGTAATTTTTCCAAGATTTACTGAGAAAGATAAAGATCAAGTTGTTAATTCATTACGAGTATGTACAATGTTCATTAATCAACTTCCTCCCTTTTCTCCTTCAATTTTTTTTATTAACTATATTCTCATTTTTGAACAGTGCCAAAGCTGAAATTCGTGAGGGAAGGGGAGGCAAGGGTAGAGAATTACTGCTATCGTTGTAAGAAGGGATTCACCCTAAAAAAACGGGATGGATGAGCACAACCAGCGCATTCACAAGAAAATGATTGTGGAATGTTCCAAATGTGGAACACGATACGAGCGGCTCGCGTGTTGCAACGAGCACATGGAGCAGATCCATGGGGTTTGACTAGTCTTATAATATTACTTATGATTTAGAATTGAGACTTATATGTATATACTCCCTCCATCCCTAAATTATCGTTTGAAACGAACGAAAAAGGAACAGCGGGGACGGAGGGAGTATTACTTATGCTTTAGTTATATTAAACAAAATGACTAGTCATGCAATGATCACGTAAAAGGCCTTGTTATTGATTATCAGTTTATATGAGCTAGATAATCACTTAGTAGTAGGTCTTAGCAGTCCAACCTCTCGGACTCTCTCTAAGCAGATTCAATGGCACCCAAGAAGAAAGGTTACTCCAACGGTTTCATAGCCTGACTAATCCAGCGGCAGCAAACAAAAGTAGTGGAGCAATGGAAAGCAATACTTGTGGGCAGAGTTTTTGGTTGACAGCGGTCAGCGGGGAAACATTTGTTGGGAAATTTAGATGCTGTTATGTTTGAGTTTCTCCCTTTCTCTTCATGTACTAGTTTGACATGTGTTAAATGGGTTGTCTCTGTTGGAAACTAATGCAGGAGCAAATCAAATTGATTTTAAAATATACTTTATTATATCTAGTTGATTGTGATTATATTGTAATTTTCGGATTTATATTTATTAGGGTAGTATTTTTATATTTAGAAGTAGATTTAAGCATTTAATTGATATATGTAAGTTCCATTAGGTTACTATATATGTTAGGCAAGGTTTTAGGAAGTTTTAGCTTGTTTTCCAAGCTTTATGAGTCATATAAATATAGGACTCGATGTAATTTCGAATTTAGCTTGAATTTGAAGAATTGATTTGTTTCCTTCCAGTTTTCGGTATTCTTTGTGAATCAACGAAATTGATGTCTAAATCGTGGTAGGTCGTAGACCTCAACAGGATTTGGATGCCTAAATCGTGGTAGGTTTGCGAACCTCAACAGGATTTAGAAGATCATTGCTGGTAGTCGTGCGCGATCTCAACAACTTTGATATTTATCGGTGACTTTTAATTACCTTCCGCTACATAAGTTGGTATCAGAGCCGAAACATGGTATCAATTTACCCATTTATTCTACTTTTCTTCCTATTCTTTTTTTGTTTTTTCCGTTCATCATCATTCCTTCTTAGCCATGTCAATTACATTACTTGATATCTTCTGGCCTTTTTCTGAATCACAATTCCACACTCCTCAACCCATTGTCGATTGGAGTAAACCGCCAATCTACGATGAAGAATTTATTGTAGATTCTGGAATTAAAATAAATTACACAGATCCATTTGATATTCCCCCTCCACAAACACATTCTTCGTGTTTCATTCACAAATTATTACTCCATGACTTTATAAAGATATATTGGACTGATTGGATAGATGTCATCACTCACGTGGCAAGTTCAGAACCCGACAAGGATACAAAGTTTTTCAGATTCTAGTGTCAAGAGAAAATGGGAGGACATGCAAGAAACATACTCTTTTCACCATACTTCAAATTCGAGGACGAATTTTTTCGAAGCCGAGGAGAATGATGCAGGAGCAAATCAAATTGATTTTAAGATATACTTTATTATATCTAGTTGATTGTGATTATATTGTAATTTTCGGATTTATATTTATTAGGGTAGTATTTTTATATTTAGAAGTAGATTTAAGAACTTAATTGATATATTTAAGTTCCATTAGATTACTATATATGTTAGGCAAGTTTTTAGGAAGTTTTAGCTTGTTTTCCAAGCTTTATGAGTCATATAAATATAAGACTTGATGTAATTTCGAATTTAGCTTGAATTTGAAGAATTGATTTATTTCCTTCCAGTTTTCGGTATTCTTTGTGAATCAACGAAATTGATGCCTAAATCGTGGTAGGTCGTAGACCTCAACATGATTTGGATACCTAAATCGTGGTAGGTTTGCGAACCTCAACAGGATTTAGAAAATCATTGCTGGTAGTCGTGCGCGATCTTAACAACTTTGATATTTATCGGTTACTTTTAATTACCTTCCGCTACATCAGAAACTTGTTTCAACATAATTGAATAAGCAAAGTCATGTAAGGAAGGAAGTGGGAATTCCACCTTGAGAATAGGAAGAAAACAGCTCTACTTTATAAAGTAGAGCTTTTAGGCTTTACATTCGGCCCATGGGCCACTACACTTTTGTGTAGAAAGGAAAACCTAGCTAAGTGCAGGTCCAAGCACACACGCGCGCCGCCGACCGACCCAGCTTGCTTGAATGAACCTTAACTTTTCGCTACCAGTTCAGTTCAAGTGGTAAGACATAACATTTACAGAACAACCATTCAAGCCTCAGACAATGGCAGTTACCAAAACCTGTCTAAAACGGTGTGTCCATTTCAGATACACTAAACCGCAATCGTGACACCATTGACACCACCTTCAACTATTCTGTAAACACAAACACTGTAGGAACACGAACCAGATCAGGCCACCTACTAACAATCTTAAGACAAAAATATTTTTGGCTTGATATTTTTTTTCCTCCAGACAGTGGCAGATCTTCTTCTTCTTTTATCTATTTCTATCTTCTGTTATAATCTGTCTGTGTTACAGATTCAGTCCATCTGTCTGTTTCAGTAATTAATCTGGTTTAACAGACCTTTTTCCTGTTATTACAAACACTGATCAGTTTGTTTAAACCACACTTATCAGTTTGGTTTTTTGAAATTGATCAGTTTATTCTTACAAAACTGATGAGTCGGGTTTTATAAAATCTGTACAAGCCTGGTTTCTGAGTTTAATCAGCCTGGTTTTTCGAAAACCGATAAGCATGTTTACATTATATTACTTAGTGTATTCACTAATAATCTGTACATTATATTACTTAGCGTCGTTGACCGACCCAGCTTGCTTGATTGAACCTTAACTTTTCGCTACTAGTTCAGTTCAAGTGGTAAGACATAACATTTACAAAACAACCATTCAAGCCTCAGACAATGGCAGTTACCAAAACCTGTCTGAAATGGTGTGTCCGTTTCAGATACACGTAACCGCAGTCGTGACACCACCTTCAACTATTCTGTAAACACAAACACTGTAGGAACAGGAACCAGATCAGGTCACCTACTAACAATCTTAAGACAAAAAAAAAATTGGCTTGATATTTTTTTTTCCTCCCGACAGTGGTAGATCTTCTTCTTCTTTTATCTATTTCTGTCTTCTGTTCTAATCTGTCTGTGTTACAGATTTAGTCCATCTGTCTCTTTCAGTAATTAATCTGTTTAACATACCATTTTATTGTTATTACAAACACTGATCAGTCTGTTTAAACCACACTTATCAGTTTAGTTTTTTGAAATTGATCAGTTTATTCTTACAAAACTGATGAGTCAGGTTTTATAAAAGGAATAATTACAAGCCGGTACATTTTTTAAAACATGTTTTCAAATCAATCCAGCTATTTTTTAGACATATCTTTTAGATACATTTTTGGGGTAAAAATACATCACTGCCCCACCATTCAATCTTCCCAGCAAGATTTACAAATCGAAGCATCGTAGCTGAGAAACAGAAGTCCGTTGATGACGAATTTGATCAATTCGTCCTTTCGCTTGCAACTTTTGTTATTCTCGACGATCTTAGAGGTGTTCGCAAGAAGATTTCTCTCGGTGACGCTGGCGCAAGGAATCAAACTCAAAAGCCAACTTCACCAGCGTAATTGAAATTGAATAACAACAGTAAGCAAAATTTAAAGACACTTTGATCCAAATTTGTTAGGTGAATGGATACAGACGAGGTGAAATCAGATTTTCTTACTTATTAAATGGTTCCACACTCATGTTTCTCCGATCAAATCAATGATCATAACCAGTGGAAATTATGAACTTCCACTCTCAAGATATAGGCTCGTAAGAATCAATTTGGGGAACCGATCGATTTGGGGAGGATGAAGCTCGATCCTTGGTTGATTTCGGGAATTTGAAGGTGACTTGAGGACCCGAGGTTGCGCTTAGTTAATAGTCTAACTCGGGCCCTATCCCCCAAATTGATAGTACTATTAGGAGGATTTAATTAATATTTATGTTAATGAAATTAGGTAATTATTTCACTAATGTTTATAAATAATTAACATTATTTTTTATTTTTGGCATCAGTTGATTTCGATGCGATGTCCGCATCGTTGATTTTGGCATCAGGTTGATTTCTGATGTCTGGCATCAGGTTGATTTCTGATACCTGGCATCAGATTGATTTTGGCATAAGGTTGATTTCTGATGTCTGGCATCAGATTGATTTTTTGGCATCAGAGTTTTCATTAATGACATTTTTTGTCATTTGGCAAGCAATTTGTAGTTACATGAAATGTCCAAAAAATTGATGGTTCTAGATGAAAACATGTTTTCAAAATTGTACCCACTTGAAATTCCCCCTATATAAAATCTGTACAGGCCAGGTTTCTGAGTTTAATCAGCCTGGTTTTTCGAAAACTGATAAGCATGTTTACATTATATTACTTAGTGTATTCACTAATAATATAGGGGACTGACCCGGTTATCACCTTTTAAAAAAAAAGACCTCCCATAATTTTACCCTATAAACTTTAAAAAGTGGACCGACCCACAATTTCTACAACTTTAAACCCTAAGCCCTCAAACTTTTGTCAAACTAAGTTAGAGGTAGATCTCTAAACCTAGGCCGTCAAACCAATAAGTTAAAGGTGGATTCTTATTCATGTAAGGAATTGGAATTCTGAACTTCTTACCCAAGGCTCTCGCCCTATGCCTATAATATAAATAGGGACAAAAATATTTAAGAGCCCTCCAACCTCCTCTTTCTCACTAAAACAATTCGGCTTTGTCCCCTGCATCAGCCCTGTTGTGACTTGTGAGTTTCGTTGGAAAAAACTAAGCTCTTTGCCCTGAGGTATTCTTTTGGCAACTCGTTCCTATAATTGGTTTTCATAATTATGCTATGCATGATGCATCTAACATCTGTCTCTCATTGTTTTTTCTGTTTTTGTACAAAATAATGATTCAAGAAGATTGGCTTGTTTTGCTACATAGCATATTGGCATAGATGGCTGATTCTGATTGGGGTAATCTCCCTAGAGACCTTTTGGTGCTAATAGCGCAACGATTAGCTTTGATGGAGGATTTTATTGCATATTCAGCTACATGCAAGGCTTGGTTGCAATCAACGAAATTGTTTATTTTTGGAAAAGACAAGCCACTATTACCTCCAAGATCGCCATGGCTTATGCTTTCGGACAATGTTGACGATATCGTTACTCCTTCCCACATAATAAAACAAAGGAGGAGCGAAGATATCAAACCACGGGGTTTCTTTAAGCTATCAAGTGCTAAAACATACGGGTTTGAGTTGCCTGAAGCTTCTGGAAGAAAATGCTTGGGAGCAGGTCACGGATGGTTGCTAACTCTAGGCGTTGATCTAAACATCAATCTGCTACATCCTTTCTCGAGGCAACAAATTCTGCTTCCTCCCATGCTATCACTTCCGGAGCATTATCCCTACTGCGACATAGATTGGCCTGAAGAAGTCTTTCACATGTTCATTAAAAAGGCTGCTTTGTCAGCAAATCCAAAGTCATCACATGACCGCAGCACATCGGTTATGGTAATTTATGGAGAACGTAGAGTACTTGCCGTTGCTAGACTCGGAGACAAAGTGTGGACTAGAGTTTGCATTGATTCGTTGTGCTTTGACGATGTTGTTTTCTACAGAGGAAAATTCTATGTCGTGGATTGCCATGGAGTTGTATTTGTTTGCAACCTCAACAATGAGGAATGCCCATCAGCTACAGCAATTGCACCGGCCCCATCTGGAACTCTCATTGGTTCGAAGTGCTCTGACGATGTCGTCTTCTATAGAGGAAACTACTATGTCAACATCGACACAGCCTATTGCCACATATTTGTATATGTTTGTGACGTCAACGATGATGATTGCCCTTCAGCTAAAGTAATTGCACCAGCCCCATCTGGAACTAAGGATTGGATTCAAAAATACTTGGTCAGTTTTCTGGGGATCTATTGCTAGTGCAACGTATTCGAGTAGATGAGAGTACGTTAGAACAACCTGAACCTGAACCTAACCATGTTGTATTTGATTCAGAAGAAGAAGAAGAAGAAGAAGAAGAAAGTGATGACATTATCAAGATGCCCAGGGTTGATTATACAATCAAATTTTCCGTTCTTAAATTAGAAGAAAGTAGGCCAAGTAACTGTGAGGAAGGCAAAAGGGAATACCCGTTTGGTTGGGTGGGAGTGAGTAGCTTGGGAAATAAATCATTGTTCATAGGCTCGAATCAATCGGTGTGTTTTTCAGACTTGAAGAAAGGATGCATCAAACCAAACTGCATCTACTTTACGGATGATCACGAAGAAAGCTATGGATGTAGAGAAAGTGGTGGCCGAGGGGGACGAGACATGGGCATCTACCATATGGAATCAGGAATAACAGAACCCCTTTTTCAAGCAACATCTCGCCATCGTTATTCCCCTCCATTTTGGTATGTTTGAAACTTTCTCATATATATAATGGATCGAGTTCGAGGATGGTTGGTTGTTTTTGTAATACTATCACTAATTAATTGTAATTCGATTCATTTGTTCTTGTGTAGTGGTTGTTTGCCTTCATAACACACTTCCAAACCTATGTCTGACAACAGTTGATTCCAAACCTCTTTCAACTTATTTTTTTTTTCAGTTTTTTCTTTAATCTTTCAATTGAATCCCATAAATTTTAAAGTCGTAGACTCGTAGATATCTTCTAGCAACTAAATAAATTGTAGTAAAAATTTCTGGCTCCCACCTAGGGCATGAGCACACACACTTGTGCATTTGAAACTGAGATCAACGTACATGGAAATGAACAAGAAACTGTTTTGCCTATTAAAAAAGGTTCAATAAGTCATTTAAGCAAGAAGAATTGATAGCAACTAGAAATTAGAAGGTGACACTTACTACCATCATTACTACCATCATGTACTAATATCATTTTTGGATTTTTTTAGTGAGTTGTGTTAGACGTAAATGATCCAAGGTCTTGCGTGTTTAGAGGGTCACTGCGTGCACGGGCCATGCGTAGTGGACTGGGCCTTAGAGCGTTACAATCACAATGAATATTGGGTGAAATTTGGGTTGGTCCCTTTTCAAACGTATTCATCCGCTCTAATTCATCATTTTTTTTAATTGGAAAAAGTAATTTTGGCGCCGAAGTGATGAGTATACTCTTAATGAAATGAACACGCGTACATTAAGCATTAGTTTTTGCTTCGCGATGCATGATTCGAATTATGTAACTGTCATTTCTATGTCATTGCGGTGCATCGCGATTCAAATTGATCAATTTCCATTCCATAACAATGCATCTCGATTCTAAATTGATGCATTACGAATCCAAATCAATGCATTGCGATTGAAATTCGATGCATCACGATTCAAATTGTTTCATCTATATCTCTTCCGCCTTTCTTCTCTTATGCAAAATCGTTTACCTAGCAGGGGCAAATGACTGGGCACTGCCCTTTTGACTCTCTCGATCTGATTGGACAAGTCAATCCCTGTTTTGTTGTTCCAATAATTATAATTTTCGAACAAATTAGATACAAGTGATTATGGAGTGTTGATGATTTTGTTGAAGATTTACGCAGTTGGTGGGAGCTTTCTTGGAACAATTTTATGAAAGTGACTTTTACAAGTATTGTATAAGTTAAAATTTAGCAAATAAGACCTCAGACCTGCCATCAATTTCTCCACGAATATTTTAGAAATAATTACAAGTCGGTACATTTTTTAAAACATGTTTTCAAATCAATCCTACCATTTTTTAGACATATCTTTTACGTACATTTTTAGGGTAAAAATACATCAATGCCCCCAATTAGGTTTAATTGAACGAAGGAGAGAGAGGGAGTAGCCGGATCTACAACCACCTGCCCAAACAGGACGATCGAATCTAACTTCTGTAAGTTCTCCGGCAGCAGGATCCCATAATATCTGCCTATCTACTTGACTTTTCTTAGTCCAGGGACGCCTTTCTTGATGAGAGAATTGATCGATGTGTCCTAGTTGATTCTGCCTTTCGATTCTGCCTTCGTTCTCGTGAATGAGCCTTTCTATTTCCCGTTTGGTTGTAGCCTAGGCAAGGGATATCTATTCTTAGAGGAAGCGAGCAGATGAATCAGATCTTGGGTTGGTCTTTTCCCTTTGCGTGGAGTTATTTGCAAAGAATGTGAAAGTCCTGAACCTAATCCAGAGACTTTCTTCCCATCTTTACTTTCATCTTCCCCATCTGCTTTTGCTTAATAATGATATTTTAGATTTAGGCTATCAAGCCTTTCTGCGAAGATGAAGAATGAACGGAGATGGTACTAGATGAATGCTACTTTAGGTTTAGTCTATAAACATTAATTTCTTAAAAACTTGAAGGTTCTTATCTTGAGGCGTCGAGTTGATTTTGCGACGTCGATTTGATACGATCGCGTCATGTTGATTTTAGATCGGGTTGATTTACGTCTTGGCGTTGATTTTTGACATCAGGTTGATCAGGCATCAGATTGATTTTTGGCTTGGCATCAGAGTTTTCATTAATGACATTTTTGTCATTTGACAAACAATTTGTAGTTTTATGAAATGTGTAAAAAATTAATGATCCTATATGAAAACATGTTTTCAAAATTGTACCTACTTGAAATTCCCTCAATATTTTACCTTAAAAATAGTATATCATCAAAATGCAAAGACTGGTCAAAGTTTAGTGACAAAATAAATTATGTTTGTCCTTCAAATATTTTACAGTACGCTAATATGGTTGTTAAGAACCACCTAAAATTTTCTCATATCATTTAGGACGGGGGAGTATAAGCAAATGTACATCAGATAGGGTGGTTGCGTTGGCGACAACGCAATAGGCTTTTGACGAATCTCCGATGCCCATTTAGCCGCCTAAATAGTTATGGACATCAAAACACTTCTCTCAATTTCATTTATGGGCATAAATTGAACTCTTCATTGTAGCTATAAAAAGCTTTGAAATATATATATATATTGGTGAGGAAGCTTGAGATTATGATAACTCACTTTATTTTGTTAAAGTGCTTTTATTTTGTTGAAGGACGGATGGGAATTTTATGATGAATTGAAAGAAAGTGTCTTTATGCAGTTTAAAAAAAGGTAAATTACTAATAAGCCCATTTAACTTTGGATTGGGTTCAATTATCCCCCTCAACTACTAATTTGAAACAATGTGTTCCCCTCAATTATTATATTTTTTAATCACAGCTTCTGTTTAATCACTGTCATTTAAATTGATGTAAAATGTTAACCTGAGACTCATGCAACCGTCGTTTAATATATTTTTATATCATAATGCTCTTTTGGTGTTTTAATTGATTATTTTATCCTTATACTTTAAAACCATGTTGTTGCCTAAAAATTATCAATACGAACAATTTTTTATCGTTATTTTGAGTAATATGGTAAAAATAATAAATAAATATTATTAAAAAAGTCTTAGGTGGGAAAATTTCGCAAATTCAAACGGTGGTGCCTAAATAAAGGATGTAACTTAAGAACATATTATAGTTTAGGGGGGCACATTACTTCAATTGATAATTGAGGGGGGAATTTAAACTCGGCCCATAGTTGAGGGGGTTATATGTAATTCACCCTAAAAAAGAGGGAGTAAACAAGTTAGAAATAGGGAAAAAGGGACCGGCTAGCAATTTTGTCCGTAAAACTTTAAAGGTGATAATCAAGTCAGTCCATTTTATAACATTTACAACCTCTAGAGGACATGATATTTATTTTTAATCGGTAAATGAAATTTTTAGGACGAACAGACGATTATACTCTGAATGAAATTGGATTAAGGGCGTGCTAGGGGCGCACTGCATCGTAATTCAATGTCGATGCCTTGCAATTACATTGTGTGCATTGGTAATCCAATTTTTGCATCGATATTACTGGGAAGAAGTTTCATGCTTCGCAATCCAAAAATCATACATCAGGATACATCAGTTTGTGCATTGGGATGAACGACTTTGATTTTTTTCCCACTATGTTTCTTCACATTTATCTCCCATGTTAGACAGTCTTGACTCTCGGCAATTGATCGCTTCCGTATATCCACGAAAATCAACTTTCTTCACTACAAGCTCTTGAAATAGAAACAAAGATTCACCAGAAATTTTAGGAAGAGAGATTCACCGGACAAATGAAGATATTTGGGAAGACGAAGAAGAAGATATTTGGAATGGAAACGAAGATTCATCAGAAAAAAATTCAGGAAGAAAAGATAAATTGCAAGTCAGAGTATGAGATATCAAGAAGAGAAAGACGAAAATTGGGTATTATTAGAACAAATTTATAAAAGTAATTTATACAGTTGAAAAAAATAGGTACTTAAGTGATTAGAGATTTGGGAAAGTAGACTGACCTGTAATTTATCATAACTTTAATATACCATACTAATTATTAAACTAAGTGCTAATTCAGCCAATTCAAGGTTCAAGTCAAGTCATCAAGCCTAGGCCAATGTCAAATATGGAGAGTGCAACACTAAATGGAAGAAGTCTACCAATGCCATAACACTGGAAAGTTGGTGTACTTGGAATTAATAGTTATATACTGGAGGGGTCATTCTGTAATTGTTTAGTTATCTGTTTAGTTATCAGTTAATTAGATTAGCCGTTATTTTTGTTTTCCCTTTTAAATAGGTTGTGTTAGGGACAGCAATCTTCTTCCTTGAGATAATATCAATAGAAAGTTTCATATCCAAACTTTACTTGGTATCAGAACCAAGAACCTTCGTTCTTGACTATTACCAGTTACTTCTTCCTCTACAATGACTGAGGAAACTTCAAACCCTAAAAACAACCACCCAAATCTGAAGAACAAGGCATCTACCATGGAAATCGTAATTGATTCCAACATGCACCCCCTTTTTCTTCACAACAATGATCACCCTGGTCTCATTCTGATTTTGACCAAATTAACGGGAAGTGAGAATTACAATTCTTGGAAGAGATCGCTTGAAATCGCATTTTCAACCAAAAACAAGCTTGGAATCTTCGATGGAAGCTTCCCAACCCCAGAGAAAGACGATCCCATTTTCCCTTTATGGGCTAGGGCAAACGATATGACAATATCATGGATGTTCAACGTGGTCACTGATGAGATAAGTAATAGTCTCAAATACATTATTAATGCCCACTCGATTTGGAAAGAGTTAAAGGAAAGGTTTTCCAACATAGATGGGCACATGGTATTCCAATTGGAAAAAGAGATCCGCAGGATTGAGTAAGGGGCAGGGTCGGTGGAATTTTACTACCACAAGATTAAGGGTTACTGGGATGAAAGTTCAGCCCTTGATCCCATTACAGCCTGTACATATTCTTGCACTTGTGGGTCTTCCAAGAATCAAGAACAAAGGGAGCAGAGAAGACAACTTATGCAATTTTTAATGGGGCTTCATGACAGCTACATGAACATTAGAGGCCAAATACTGAGAATGAAGCCTCTACCAACCATTCCCGAAGCCTATTACATGGTTAGGCAGGAAGAGACACAAAGACAAGGCTATGTACATGAAACTAGCTTTCTTGCTGCCAATCTTGCCCAGTCCAGCCAATCAAATTCCAATAAATCTGGTTCTGGTCCTAATAAAGTAAATTTGGATCTAACATGAGTCATTTCAAGAAAGGAATTTTCTACAGTCATTGTAATAGAGAAGGACATGTTAGAGTAGACTGTTACAGGATTAAAGGGTTTCCTGTAGGGCATCCTAGAAACCCCAATCACCCACTACATAAAGCAAGGTTCAATAAAGATCAACCAGGGACTGGAGGCAAGAACCAAGAGATATATATGAATCAATTGCAAGGAGGGAACTCAAAGGCGATACAAATTCAATCTACTCAAGCCAACAATGCAGAAGAGAACAAAAGGACTGACAATGGACAACCTAGCCTAGAACAACTACAAATGCAGATGAATCAAGTTCTAAACATGCTCAGGACTATAGATAGCCTTGAAGATCACAATGGAGTTGTTAAGCAAAGTGGACAAAAATTCCTGGGAATGACTCATCTAGCAGGTACATCTATCACAAACCACATACCTAAATCTATCAATTCCCTACACACATGGATCATTGATTCAGGAGCCACTGATCACATTTGCACATCTTTGACTATTATGCATGATATCCAGAATCTTAGTCATCCTGTTACACTTTCTTTGCCCAATGGTGCCATTGTGAAAGTTACTCATATAGGAAAAGTTTATATAAACCCCTGCATGATATTAGAGAGAGTTTTCTATATACCTAAGTTCCAGTATAATCTTCTTTCAATTTCTAAATAGTATATCCCTTCCTTTTGGTTATACCCCTTTGCCACTAGTCTGGCCTTAAGCCTCTCAACACTACCATCAGAGTTATGTTTAACTTTATAAATCCACTTACACCCTATAGCTTTCTTTTCTTTAGGCAGTTCTACCACTTCCTAGGTTTCATTCATTTCAAGAGCAATGATTTCTTTGTTCATTTGTATAGCTTGGTTGTAGGACAAAGGTTCCTGTATTTGTGACATGAAATTGATGGAAGGTTGTTGAATAGTGTTAGGGTAGGAAGAACTAGTAGTTTTGTCTGCAAGTGAAGGAACCACATAATCCTTTAGTTTGACAGAAGGATATTTAATCCTAGTAGATTTTCTGGGAATAGTGTTGGTGGGTGCATCTTGTGTCTCCGGAGTATGTTCAGCTTCATTTTGATGACTAGGGTTATGTGAATTGTTTCTTACAGCATCATCATCATCATGTGACATGTTTATGTCAATTGATGGTTCTTCATGAGGTGTCTGTTTTGTTTCAAGGAAAGGAAGGACAGTCTCATGGAAGACTACATGTCTACTAGTAAAAACCTTTTTGTTCTCAAGTTCAAATAGGATGTATCCCTTTTGGCCTGTTGGGTAACCAAGGTGTATGCTTTTAATTGCTCTGAGAGAAAACTTGTCATTAGAGTGGACTGAAGCAAAACATAGACAACCAATGGTTCTTAAATGGTCATAAAGAGGTGGTGTTTTGAAGAGAATTTCATGTGGAGTCTTAAATTTGGTGGCTGCAGTTGGTAGTCTATTTACGATATGGGTGGCAGCCTGAAGACAATAGCCCCAGAATTCAATAAGAAGCCCTGAATGAAACCTTATGGCTCTAGACATGTCCAGAAGATGTTGGTGTTTTCTCTCCATAAAACCATTTTGCTGTGGTGTTTTAACACAAGAACTTTGGTGTGTAATGCCTAGATCAGTAAGGAATGGTATGACTTCAGAGTTATAAAACTCAGCACCATGATCTGTCCTGCATAACTTAATTATGGTTTTAAAGTGATTCTGAACATAGCCATTAAATTGTCTTAAGAAACTAAACACATGAGTCTTAATGGACATTAAAAAAAGTCCAGACCCTTCTGGAATAGTCATCAACTATGGTCAGGAAGTACCTACAGCCATTCATTGTAGTCTTCCTGTAAGGTCCCCATAAATCACAATGGATGAGATCAAAACATTCTTTTCTTTGGTTACCCAACATGCCAAAAGGGATACATCCTATTTGATCTTGAGAACAAGAAGGTTTTTACTAGTAGACATGTAGTCTTCCATGAGACTGTCCTTCCTTTCCTTGAAACAAAACAGACACCTTGTGATGAACCATCAATTGACATAAACATGTCACATGATGATGATGATGTTGTAAGAAACAATTCACATAACCCTAGTCATCAAAATGAAGCTGAACATACTCAGGAGACACAAGATGCACCCCCCCCAATACTATTCCCAGAAAATCTACTAGGATTAAATATCCTTCTGTCAAACTAAAGGATTATGTGGTTCCTTCACTTGCTGACAAAACTACTAGTTCTTCCTACCCTAACACTATTTAGCAACCTTCCATCAATTTCATGTTACAAATACAGGAACCTTTGTCCTACAACCAAGCTATACAACATAAAGAATGGATTGAAGCAATGAACAAAGAAATCATTGCTCTTGAAATGAATGAAACCTAGGAAGTGGTAGAACTGCCTAAAGAAAATAAAGCTATAGGGTGTAAGTGGGTTTATAAAGTTAAATATAACTCTGATGGTAGTGTTGAGAAGCTTAAGGCCAGACTAGTGGCAAAGGGTTATAACCAAAAGGAAGGGATAGACTATTCAGAAACCTTTGCCCCTATGGCCAAAATGGTCACAATCAGAACAATCCTTGCCATAGTTGTTGTACAGAACTGGGAAGTGCATCAACTAGATGTTAATAATGCATTCCTACATGGGGATTTGGAAGAAAAAGTTTATATGAACTTACCCTTAGGTTATAGACCTTTACAAAATCCCAGGAGTGTTTGCAAATTAAAGAAATCCATGTATGGACTAAAACATGCATCAAGACAATGGTTTTCCAAGTTGACTAAAGTCTTACTTGGGCTTGGTTACAAACAATCTCTAGCAGACTATTCCCTTTTCACCATAAAAGATGGACCAAAATTCACTGCAGTTCTGGTATATGTGGATGACATTCTTGTTGCAGGTAATGAACTAAAAACCATCAGCTATCTAAAACAGCTCCTGGATAATAAATTCAGCATTAAAGATCTGGGAACAATTAAATAATATCTTGGTATTGAAGTATTGAGGTCTGTTGATGGTTTCCATTTGAATAAAAAAAATTGCATTGGAGTTGGTGGAAGCAGCTCAACTCATGGATACAAAGCCACTGACAATACCCTATGATCCTAATGGGAAATTGCTACTCACAGAAGGAAGTCTACTGGCAAATCCTTCAATCTACAGACAGTTGGTTGGTAAACGTATTTACCTAACAGTCACTAGACCTGACTTGGCTTTTGCAGCACAATGCTTAAGTCAGTTTGTTCATGCTCCTAGATAGCCTCATCTAAAAGCACTTCATAGGGTCCTCAGATATGTGAAAGCTTCACCAGAACAGGGCATTTATTTGCCTTCCACCAATCAGCTTCAACTACAGGGCTATTGTGACAGTGATTGGGTTGGAAATACCAATGACAGAAAGTCTATCACGGGATTTTGTATGCTGCTGGGAAAGTATATCCTGGCATTCCAAGAAGCAATCAGTTATTTCAAGGTCTTCCACATAATCAGAATATAGGGCATTGGCAACAACTAGTTGTGAAATTATATGGCTTCACAGTCTACTAAAGGATCTCCAAGTTGAAGTTTCTACACCTATTCCTATATTTTGTGATAGTTCATCAGCCATAGCAGTGGCAAACAATCCTATATACCATGCAAGGACTAAACACATAGAGCTAGACTGTCATTTTATACGTGAGAATATCAGGAATAGGCTCATATCCTTGCAACACATCTCTACTAAGCACTAGAGTTTGCATTGGAGTTTTCTTTCTAAGTTGGGAATTGTTAGTATCCTTACATCCTCAACTTGTGGGGAGGATATTAAACTAAGTGCTAATTCAGCCAATTCAAGGTTCAAGTCAAGTCATCAAACCCAGGCCAATGTTAAATATGGAGAGTGCAACACTAAATGGAAGAAGTTTATCAATGCCATAACACTGGAAAGTTGGTGTACTTGGAATTAATAGTTATATACTGGAGGGGTCATTCTGTAATTGTTTAGTTATCTGTTTAGTTATCAGTTAATTAGATTAGTCGTTATTTTTGTTTTCCCTTTTAAATAAGTTGTGTTAGGGACAGTAATCTTCTTCCTTGAGATAATATTAATAGAAAGTTTCATATCCAAACTTTACACTAATTATTTTGAGCCTTTTATTATACTTTAAGATGTGGCTTATGATTTATATATTCGGAGCTCTTAAGTGAGATTAATTAAGGGCCCCCTTTTGGTAATATAAATTGAAGCCCTACGCAACACTTAATTAGTGAGTGCATGCGATATGAGAGTGTTTTAAGACCTCCTAAGTTTTGAAACCTCATGATGTAGCGGAAGCAACTAATAAATAACGATAAATATCAAAACTATTGAGATCGTACACAACTATCAACAATAATCTTCTAAATCTTATTGAGGTTTACAAACCTACCACGATTTAGGCATCCAAATGTTGTTGAGGTCTACGACCTACCACAATTTAGGCATCAATTTCGTTTATTCAAAAGAATACCAAAAACTGGAAGAAACATTAATCAATTTTCATAAAATTTAAAACTTAATTCGAAATTGCATCATAGTCTATATTTATAGGACTCATAAAACTTGAAAATGAAGTTAAAACTTTATTAAAACATGCCTAACCTATATAGTAACATAATATGACAAATTTGACTTGCTCCTACATCATTCTCCTCGATCGATCGGCTTCAAAAAAATTCGCCCTCGAATTTGAAGTAGAGCGGAGAGAGTATATTACATGCTTGTCCTCCTACTTGGTCTAGAAACTAAATATGTAAAATGTTGTATGCTTGTCGAGTTATGAACTTGCCGACTTGGATGATGACATCCATCCAATCAGTCCAATAGATCTTTATAAAGCTGCGAAGTAACAACTTGTTAATGAAACACGAAGAAAATGTTTGTGGAGGGGGAAGATCAAATGAATCGGTGTAGAATCTGCCATCAATTCTTCGGTGGTTTATTCCAATATCGACAATGGGTTGAGGAATGAGGGATTGAAATTCAAGGAGTGAGGGATTGAAATTCAAAAAAGAGCCAGAAGATATCACGAAATGAAATTGACATGATATGGAAGAGATCGTGATGAAAGGAAAAAACAAAGAATGGGAAGAGAAATAGAATAAAAGGGTAAATCACTACCTCTAACAAAAGTTAGCACGTCAGGTTTCGGCTCTGATACCAACTAATGTAGTAGAAGCCAACTGATAAGTAACGATAAATATCAAAGTTATTGAGATTGCGTACGATTACCAGCAATGATCTTCTAAATCTTGTTGAGGTTAGCAAACCTACCATGATTAAAGCCTCAGAATCATGTTGAGGTCTACGATATACGACAATTTAGGTATCAATTTCGTTGATTCAAAATAATACTGAAAACTGGAAGAAAACGTAATTAATTATTTTAATATTCAAAGCTTAATTCGAAATTACATCATAACCTATATTTATAGGACTCATAAAATTTAGAAAATAAGTTAAAACATTGACTAACCTATATAATAACTTAATATGACTTAAATACATAAATTAAATGCCTAAATCTACTCCTAATTCCTAAATATAAAAATATAATTCCTATAAATTATAATTCCAAAAATTACAATATTATTAGAAATAACTAGTTATAATAAACTAAATTTGACTTGCTCCTGTATCACCTCATCATAATCTACCACTAAACCATCAAAATTTTAAAACTGATACATATTATATTTATGTAATTCTATGAAGAATTATTTAATATATGACCAAGATTAGAACATCATAGTGGTTCTTTGGAACGGATCAACCCAAGGGTAATCAAAAGGAATGATTGTGGTCGGTCCCCTTTCGTAAAATTGTAATTTTTTATTCAACCGTTAAAATCTATTTTTATAGTTTTTTTTTCCAATAATACTTGTCTTCCTCTTTTCGGTCTCCATAGAAGCAGACTAGTCGTGTTATTAATCACATCTTTTTGCAGCTTGTTCAAACCATAAATCATATAATCTCTCAACTTCTACTGCCACTTGAGATCATACGAAGGATCCTACCTACACAAATGTATAAAGTTCACTGTCGTGTACGAAATAATTCCAAAAGCGGTTGAAGAAGACGACAGACCCAACAAACTCAGTTATGATTCAAGCATCGGAGTTGGCGATTTAGGTGTCAGTGGTTGCGATGTGGGTGTCGGAGGTTTCGATGTAGGCGTCGAACAATAAACTCAGTTGCGATTCAAACGTCGGAGTTGACGATTTAGGCGATGGTAGCTGTGATGTGGGCATCGGATGTTTGATGTGGGCATCCAATCGAAGGCCAAAAGCATAATCTACCCATATTAGAAGCCAGAATTTACAAATATAAATGCCAACATGAAAAGTAGCGAAAATTGGGAAAACCAAAAAATAACGCAATAATGTTGATTGAATGGTTAAAGAAAAAAAAAAAGGTCAATAATGGGAGTGAATATAAAGTTGGGAATACAAATAGGAGGCTAAAAGCTTGGGGAGGGGCACCATGGAGGATGGAGGTTTGGGGCGCGACTCTCGATCATGGGCCTTTTTGAGACTTTTCTTAATTGATGTTCGAAATTGATAAACGACGGCCACAAAAAATTATCAGTACTAAAAATATCGTTTTGATCGATGCCCTAAAATTTTTGAACGACGCTCAAATTTTTTTACTGACGCCCAAAAAAAATCTGACAGGGAAATTGGGACTGTGGCTTTGTGTGCGCGTCTTTTTTTCATTAAATGTATTTTCGTCGCTTTTCCCACAAAAGTGCACTATAGCGGTTTAAAAAAAATAATGATAAACTTTTGGGGTTATAATTCCACCGCATGGTACCGGTCCGATTACCACACTTATGAAAACCCGCAATTTAGTGGAGTGGGCGGATTGATTCACCAAGGTGGATGGGCCTGGTAAATGTGAACTCAGCCCAACCCAGCATGGTTTATGGGTCAGATGGATCAATCCACCAATGTCTTCTTACTCAACTTTTAAAATAAAAATAAAATAAATAATAATACAAAGTTTTTCACAAATTAACATAAAAACTAACATAAAGTATTCTAGGATTCATCAAAAAAATTAATACAAAGTCTTTCATAATTAAAAAAATAATAAATATCTCATGATTAATTAATTATTACATCATTCATTCATAACATCTTATTCCTCGCCATTGTCAATAATCTAAAGAACATTTGACCCTTCACCTGATAAGCTATTTTTAATGCGTGTATTATCTTCGCTTTTGTGTGATATACGTTTCATATGGTTCTGATTAAATTACTTTAAACATAAGCCAACTTGTTGGTCAACTTGTCATAACGCAAATCAACCCGTGACCTCCCATACAGGCCGAACCCATATAACTCACATTTTTATAGTATCATGTTTTCCAAACCAAATCAACCCGTTTTTGGTGACGAGTGGATTGATCAACGGATTCAACTCATTTTTGATAGCTCTACAAACAAGTTATTATTTGGTCTTTTAAGTGGGGTTCAAAGTTTAAGGGCGTATACTTTCTTATTTGGCTGATGTAGTGATGTGGGGGTCAGAACTCTGAACTCAGAACTCAAAACAAAAGGCGAGTGGGCGACGACACAGTAGGCTGTTGCGGAAGCCGATCAATTCATTTGTGATAAAAATTAGAGAAAATTATCATTCTGACCATCTTATTATTGTCGGTTACCCGAGATATTTTATAACCCTCAAATTGACCAATGTACTAAATAAGTTGGTACGTTGTGGTCCATGTCGTTAACATCTCATCAAATTTCGTAACAGATGTGTTAATTAATGTTAACTAACGGATGGATTTTATGAGAGTATTTTTGTCCATCTAAGTGAAAATATAAAGACAGAGCTTGGTAGCTCGCAATAGTATAATTTTCAAAAAGATAATTTTCATTTAGATGGATAAAAATACCCCTCATAAAATCCCTCCGTTCGACATTAATACCTCTATTACGAAATTACGAAATTTGATGAGATGTTAACGGCATGAACAATAACGTATTAACTTATATAGTATATTGGTCAATTTGAGAGTTATGAAATGTGGTTCGTCAAATCAGATAGCTGACAATAGTAAGATGGTCAAAAAGAAAATTTTCCCAAAAAAAAAAACAAAAAAAACAGTATTTACATTTCTTTTGATAACTTTGATTAATCTCATGTACTCTATAATGTATTGCACTTGTCAAATCTACAAAGCAGCAATTAGCAGTTTAATGATCAAAAAATTATTATATATTCATTCATGAACCCAATCCAATGACACCTTTTAGCAGTTTATTAATCTAGAATTTTAATATGGGGCCTGATCAATTCAATTTCTTTGGCATGATTCTTACTTGGGCAATCCCTAAATTTTGCAAAGACAGTTCTTATAATGCTTCGTTTTAGGTTGAGCCGGATTTCAAGAAACACCCATGTGGTATGTTCTTTACGAATTTGTCAATTGGGATTGTTTCAATTCTTGCTTGTTAACGGCCACTAACGGAAACTGCAGGCTATAAGGATCAATTATGTATAGGTACTGTGAACTATTGTCCTTGATTCTTTATAACCTATTCCATTTTAAGCTGATTTGAGCTGGCCATGATCATATTTGGTGACATTTTATATGCTGTAACTATTTAACTTGATACATTAGCTATTGTGGTTTAAGTTCATGACATCAAGAATGTTCGGTGATATCTATGATTAAACTGCTTGCTATTGCATCTATACGAATCCCTAAAATAAGACATAAAGCACTCTTTATGCTATATTCTGCTAGATGAGATGTTCTGACTCGTGTGTTTTTTAGCCTATCTTCCAAGGTACGTCGCTATTGCAATGGTATGACGTAGAAGATAGTCATCTATCATCAAAGATACCATCTCATCTCTCTATGATCCACGTTGAAGTGTCGTTTTTCGTAAAGCTAGGTATGCCAAGATTCGGTAGCCAACAACCATGATTGCCAAGGCACTCACTTCCCTCACACCGCTGTCTAATTCCATCCCCTCAATTGTGTGAGTGAGGTGTTCATACTGAACCTTGAGAAGGAGTTTGTATGTGTGATAGTTGAAAGAGAGGTAGCGGAGCCATGATATGAATACTGGAACTTTCTGTAAGAATAAGAGATTGTATGTTAATACTCATCCTTTATGAGAGTTTGAGTTCAATGTTGAAACTTGAAACATCTCTACAATTTTAAACTTTTACTACTCGTTGCTAGGGGTTATTTAACCCTCTGTATCCTCTATCAAATTTTTATGGACTTTATATTTCAAGAAATGATGAGTTACTGATCATGTGAACTATTAAGATTCAAATGTTGGATATATTAGAAAGACAGGAATGTAAATTTTGGCTTACCTTTACAAAGAACCCACCAGTCAACATAAAGGTCATTATTGTTACAGAAGCTAGAGTAGTCGCCCTCTTCAAGTCCATCAGTGTAGCCCCAATAACCAGTCCAAGTCCCTGCCATTGTATTTCTACTTGTATTAGAGGGGGTTAGAGCACGGTAGAAGTTAGTTTAGATTGTTGGATTATGTGATTGATGAAGAACATACTTGAGCTGCTACAATGCAGAGGAAGACTGTAAGCATGGTTAAGAAAAATGAATCCACGGTTTGTCTCAAGCCGGCCATGAAATAGACAACTATAAGGAAGAGTAGTGGTAAAAAGAGATCAAGAGGAAGGTCGCTTGTAGTTCTTGCCATAAAGTAAGCGCTTAATCTGTACATGTCGGCGGCTCGTTCCTTATTCAGCATGGCCCTTTCTTGAGGAAACGTGAAGATTGCTGTGAAAACTGGAAAAAATGCCCAAAACACAGCAATAAAGAAGAGCAATCCTGCCTGCAACAAATGTGTAGGTTGAATGAATTCTTCATTGCACCAACTTGAATTTTTGTGGGTGGTTTGGGATAGTTGGAACTCTACTTTGATTGGTCAATTCAATTTGATTAAGGCGAGAAAATAGGTATCTTACCTGATCATGCAGCTCTTTGGGGTTATTACCATCTGATTGCCACCAGAGCAGTCCCAAGATAATTGCAGTGGCAAGAACTTGGGTAATCCTCAACCAGCTAATATAGTCATGCTGCCTTTCTTTGATCCCTCTCTTGAATAATATGGAGTACTGCTCCCACCAGCTTGCCCCCCAATCTCGTTTCGTAGATTGCATTTTCTCCTTGATCTCTTCATCAAAGGGTAGAGGTACCATTAGTTTCTTCTTTTCATCCTCAGCTACTCTTGTCTCGTAGGCCTCCACAAGATACTGTATCGCAATAAAAGTATCAGCACAACTTTTGTTGTTCAGTCGCATAATTAAATTGTACTGATTGCTCTTGAGGACTGAACATTTCAAATGTATTTTGGAGCTTGATTTTTTGGTGTCGCCGTGTTGGGTACTAATAAGTGAGCAATGAAGTACTGACCGATATCTAATTGCTATAGTTATTATTGGTATTCATATAAAAGATATATTACTTTACCTCATGCACAACTGCTGGAGACGGCTTTCCATTCCTTGTTTCTCTTTCTGAATTTCCTACTTGCACTTTGTCCTCCAATTCTGATGGGACTGAAACATCATTTATGTTTCCGTTTGCAAGATCCAGAAGGAATTCTGCTGGATTCATGGCAATTAGAGGAGAACATCCTATAGATGAAAAATATATCATTGCTTCCGCTGCCTTTCCAAAGTAAAGCAAGCTGCCTTTTCCAAGAAGGATCAACTTGTCAAACTTGTGGAAAAGTCTGCTCGATGGCTGGTGAATCGTGGTTATTACTGTTTTCCCTGCCTGCAATGTGTTTGGAAAAATTAGTAACTTCAAAATATTCGAAGTTATCGAATTAAACTGTTATATGGAGTAGATAGTTATTTCTTGTAGGTTGTCTTGAATTATCTAATTTTCTTGATTGTCATATCCCCTTACAGCAGATTCCTATCATAGATTGGATTAGTTTGAATAAACATAAGCATGAACCTTTTGCGATTGTAACATACCTCAGCTATATCTTGCAACATTTCAACAATCCTCATAGCAGTTGTAGAATCCAAGCCTGAGGTGGGTTCATCGAGGAACAAAAGGGATGGATTGATTATTATTTCGAGTCCGATGCACACTCGCTTTCTCTCTCCGCCTGAAACTCCCCGAACAAATGACCCACCTATCATAGTCTCTTGGCACCTGCCCAGAAACTGTTTCAATCGTCTTCTGGCACAACTCTTGGTATCATCTAACTATTTTTATTTCCATGCTAGTACTTAAATGGAAATAATCACAATTTTAAAGTTGTTTTATGTGAAGTAACTTAGAGCTTTGTTTAAACTTTCAATATGAAAATTATTAAATGGCAAATAACCTTACCTCTCCAGGCCGAGTTCACAGATGACCTCTGTTGCTCGTTTTGCCTTTTCTTGTTTTGTTAATGTCTTTGGAAGTCGTAGAAGAGCTGCATATGTTATTGTTTCTTTCACTGTTAGGTGTGGAAATAGAACATCGTCCTGAGTCACGAATCCAATCCTGCAAATTGTGGTAGGAGCTTCGCATTAAAGACTGACTGATTGAACTTATTTTACACAAAATCATAAGTAAAAGCTATTTATCATAATTTCTTTTGACATATGACGTTTGAGAGTTAAACTTGATACTTCTTGTTATGTTACCTGCTCTTGAGGAACTTTGAATATGGCTGGTCATTGTAGGTAATTGATCCGCTTAGTGTGGAATCTTTCAGCCTACCTCCGAGCAGACTTAAGAGTGTAGTCTTTCCACTTCCAGATGGACCCATAAGCGCCAAAACTTCTCCTGGGTTCACTGAACCATTAATTCCGCTTAAGATTTCTTTCTCGTCTGAGGATGTCACTCCTTTGAGAATTACTTTGTAAGTCACTTCTGTAAACTGCATAAAACAGAATAGTCAACGGGATTCAGTAAATGGGCAAGAAGTTTTCAGGCCTTGGCTAATGCAATGAAATGATCACTCAATAATGCTCGTAAGTGAAATTTTTCTTGCATTCCTATCCATAGAAAACTCTTTCTTACCTTCACAAATGTTTGATGTAAAAACAATTTTTTTTTACCATATAATTCACATGCATTATAGAAGATATGCACCACAGAGGTTTCAGATACACTAATAAGGGGTAGGCACCTATGTTGTCTCCACTTGTATATAGGTTATGCTACTTGAACATATTGTGATAAACACACACATATAGATAGATGAGTATGAGATTACAGTTAGCATGCTTCATAACTGACTTATAAACGAGTAGTTTTTATTGTTTTCATTTCCTAGACCTTTTTTGTTTGTTTGCAATGTTGTCGTTGTTGGTTGTAATAGGGAAGTCTTGTACATAACTGCCATATAATAATATGAGAATCTGTACAAGACTGAACCTGCAATGATAGCAATGTTCAATGGGTCGCGTGTTGATCTCAAGATTAAACCTCCATCCTTGCCTGTCCAAATAGATAGTAGCAAATTAATCGTTGCGCATATACAGGATGCAGATTTGACACCGGAGACATCTTTTTATGCTAGATAGTGAGAAAAAGGACAAGAAGCAGAAGACTTTGCACTGTAAGTATATATACCTTGAGATAAATTGGCAAGGTAGGCTCTGTTTGGAACTTCTTACGTATTCCAGCTTCAAGATCTTCCTCTGCAAGATGTATGTGAAAATGTATTGATCAAGAATATGTGCAGAACTGTAGATTATGCTTTCTTGCAACAATAGTAGTAGTACATATTTTTCTTGATTGTTAAAATCTAGGGGTGGCAAATCGCTCGTAACGATAAGCTTATCGACGGCCGGCCCTGGGGGATGGCTAGAGGGGCTACCGCCATGGGCTCCGAATTTTTAGGACCCCAAATGTTTGGGTACTACCTTATATTTAGTACATATATTATAGTATCAAAAAGGTTTTCAATTGATTTACATTATCATGTGGTTAAGATGCTTATGATTTAAGATAGAGGTCTCAAGTAAGAATCCTGGGTTGTCACTTATTTAAATCTGTTACTTTTTTAGTCTATGAACTGTATATAAGTTATAACGTGTTGATTAGTTTAATGTAAAATAGATTACCCAATGGTTAAAATATTTGGAAGATTGCAAGAGATTTTGGTTTCAAGCTTTGCTATAAGCTTTACTTTCTTTTTCTCAATACTTTAAATGATTTCATTTTTATAAATGCCCCCCCCCCTTTTTTTTTTGTCATGGGCCTCTCGAAACTCGGGGCCGACCCTGCTTATCGTGTCTAATATTAAAACCCGAAAACAACACGATAAGCAAAAAATTACAATTTATTTAGTGAGGTCCGTTAAGCCCAATAAATATTATAAAATATACAATTTTGATTTTTTAATACATATTTTGAAAATTTATCAATATAAATAGTCAAGTAATTTAAAAGTCATAAATGTTCAAATGATAAACCTATGAAATAATCATGAAAATAGTTCGAAAGAAGTGAACAACCTTAGTAAATTTTAAAAATTATATTTTAAAAACATATATATTTTAGTTATCATGTCTTGTCGTGTTCATCAAGTCAGTTCGATAACAACCTATTTTTTATCATGTCTTATCGTGTTGACCTTATAACGGCTTGAACCCGATAAGCCCCAGCACAAACCATATAATTCCGTGTCGTGCTCGTGTCGATTAATCGTGTCGTACCTCAAATTGTCACCCATAAATCTCCATCTATCTACCAAAGACTCGGGTGTGAGTGTCTGTCGAGTACTGGTCTACAAATCGGATCCGGGTAAAGGGTGAATTCCAAGATAGGTCTCGACTCAAAAGGATCCAAAAATAGGATGCAGGTACTTGGACACGGATATGATATGGGAAAAGATGAGATGTAGTAAGGTTTTGGCTCTTGATTTCAAAAGATTTTCTTAATATTTTCTTGGACACGGCTATATTTTCAAAATATACTAACTTAGAGCTTTGTTTAAACATTTCAAAATATTTTCTTTTCGAAATGTCACTTTAACGTTTTGCTCTTCATTTGACACCTACTTCAATTTATAGTCTCACTATAAAATAATTAATTCATTTTACTTAATATATGTACGAAGGCAAATGAGATTCTATTTTTAAAACTGAGCAAGTTTTTTAAACACCAGGAGTAATTTTGAATTTTATTCGAACCTATTTGCTATACGCAAAGTTGCCACCCTAATTGGTAGGTTTGTCAATTGGGTGGGTTAGAATGGGTAATGGATTGAAACAAGTCAAAACTCATTAGAACTCAAATGTCAAATGGGTTGGAATGGGTCGGGTTGAAATGAGTAATGAGTTAAAACGGGTCGACCCGTCTCAACCCAAAACCTATCCTCCAAAAAAAAAAAATTGTAGCATAAAAGTCATGGGTCGAAATGGGTAACGGGTCCAATATATTTTAACACGACCCGATCTAATCAGTTAATATTATTTGGTCGAAATGAGTTACCCGTTTCAACCTAAAAATATTAATTGGTTGGGTTGGATTGATTAGATTAATGGATAATAGGTTATAATTATCGGACCTACTAATAGGGATTCAAATCTTCGATCCTCACCTCCTATTACATTTTTTATTTCATTAAATCTTAACTTTATACGTATTTTTTTTTTATTGGATATTTTTTTAGTAGGACATTTGAAAGGTAAATGGTTAAGACTCAAGGAGGCATGGAAGTGTAACAACAGTGGAAAGGGGGGGACAAATTTTGACCTTTCCCTTTCAAGTTTCAACTCATTAGAGACCTTTGCATCACTAAAATCAAAGTTTGGGCCGGGCGAAAGGACTATTTTTGACTTACAATTCATATGGGCTGTGGCCTCATAATGGGAGATTGTAACGGATCACTGTTTACAATTAACGACCCAAAGCTTTTTGTGGAAAGGTAACCAGATTTTGGGACCCATTTTGACGGGACACGTAAGAGACCTAACCTATTCAGTTGACAGTTGTTGGCCTATTGACCTTACACTTGTATAACTGGGCAAGTGTTGCGACAGTTGGACCGCGCCGAAAGTAAAATATCAATTAATGGTATTTCACTTTTATTTCATTGTTTTTCCTTTTCTTTCACGTCCTTATAATCAAGGAAAAAGTAATTGGTTGCCAATTAATTGGTGATTTAAAATTTTCTCTCCTCTTGATTTAATCTTTTTTTTTTCATTATCTCTTTTTTAATTAAAAAATAATTCAAATCAAATCACAAAACAAAACGCTCGAAATATTTCAATAATCAACATTAATCAAGTTAATAAGATTCAATCAATTAACGTTAGTTATATATACGTTGTAACTCATTGAAAAGAGATCGGGGAAGGGGAATTATACCCTTATTGTGTAAGTAATAATCGTTGCAATCTATAGAAGAAAACCTAGTCAAAACGCTTGAACATTTTTACTCTGTGTTGTGAAAGCTTGTACATTATGCTTAGATAGGTTGCACTTTGGCTAGTAAAGTAGCTCACTCATTCTTGTATTCGGTACTTTAACACTTCAAGACAAGCATATCTATATATTTTTCAAATAATGTTTGATGCAATAATTGATTTTATTATAATTATAAAATATTAAGTAAAACGTGTGTTTTCTAGAGATACAATGTGAGAGCAGGACATGTCGATATTTTCCTGGTAGTAGCAATAAGGGATCGAAACTATTATCCTAAGATTCAATCTGGTTAAAATATATATATATATATATATATATATATATATATATATATATATATATATATATATATATATATCAAACGAAGAGTAAATTGATAAAAATAACTGCGGAAAGATAACGTATTATATTTGGTTCCCAATATTTGCAATAAATATTTGAATTTGGTGTACCAAAGTGTAAAATGTCTTAATTATGAGTCGAAGATTAGGAGAAGCCAAAGTTATACTTTTGTGGGAGGAGGGCCCACACTCACCTGTTTCTCACTATCCTGTTATACTTTTGCGCTGCCATTATCAGTCGATGCATTCATCTCCTAATTAAAATCATTTTCATACATGAGTTTAATTTAACATCTACATGATAAACCCTATTTTTCAAGACGAAATGACCCCACTACCCTTTTCTCCTTCTCTAAGAACCCCAAAAGTTGGTGTGTCATTGTCATTTCAAAATCAATGTTTTTTTTATTAAAAAAAATTATGGTAATGAACAAAAACGAATGCTCATTTTGGGATGAAAAGAATATTCTTGTAAATTACGAAACATAATCTGACTTGTCTAAACAATAGATGTCGATTTTAGGTACATGGACTATAACGAGAGATATAATTAAGACAATTGCTTGAACTTAGGTGTCGTTTGATAGTCAGGATTAAGATCATATAGGATTAATAAGTCAAATTGTCTGATGTGTGGTACGTAATAGATTGTAATAGTTATCGGATAAAGTCGTTATCCCTCATTATTAACGCACTAAATTAGGATTAAAATTACCTGATTAATAATACTGTTTAAATAAAAAGACTTAAGCGCTTGTTATGATAGAAAGAAATAGCTAGGAGACACTTACGAATATCGTCATCGCTAAATGGTCTTGAATCGGCCATCTCATCGGGAGGCATAGTGAAGCCGGTGAACGAGTACGAAAAGCCCAAGCTGGCACTTGAAGCTCGGCTGAGAGCTGCGCCGTTCGACACATCATCTAGCTCAAATTTCAGTTGGGCGCTCCTTGATTTTCTAATGTGTGCGTTTTTGCTAGAGCCACCACTGCGTCCCGGGGATGCAAGAATTAGCTGTTTGCTAGACTTCCTTGAGAGGGTCCCGCCGCCGCCGCCTATCTCCGACCCTCCACCGGCATCACTTGATGACATGGGTGACTTCATTGCCGCCATTGCCGCTGCCATTGTCTCCAGAAATTGATCCGACTTCGTCCTCAATAATCCTGACGTAGAATTTTTCTCCATATCTACACAGTCACGAAGAATATCCATCAAATTCTGTGTCTAAGTAAAATGAAATGAACTGAGAACTTATAACTTTTCTTGCCTTTTCCTGGTCATGATTGGCAAGTAAAGTGCCATTTATTTATTTCTAATTATATGACACGTCATGCAAGTATTCATGTCTAAATACATTAACAATTATTTTCCAAAAAGTAAATTTTAGGAAATGTAAAAGTATTTATAATTTTTGCAATGTGCCACAAAGAACAATACATTTGAAACGAAAATCACACTCATACTGCAAACGGGTGAACAAAAGAAAGAATGTGTGGGAGGATCTCTCTCTCTCTCTCTTAGCCCTTCCAAAGTTTCAGTACTCAAAGTTTAAAAGAGAGAGAGAGGGAGGGAGAGAGACAAGTACCATTGTCGCGCGAATCTCTCTCTCTTTCTCTCTCTCTCTCAGCATAGCCCTTTCAAAGTTTCAGTACCCAAAGTTTAAAAGAGAGAGAGGGAGGGAGAGAGACGAGTACCATTGTCGAATCCTATATTACAAGGAGGAATCGACAACTGGCTCTCCTATCTCTCTCAAACTTTTGGTACTGGAATTTGAAGGGTTATGTACGGAGAGAACCCAATGTTGAATCTGGGCTATTCTATCACAATGACTACCTAGTTCAATCCTCAACACAAACAAGATGCAAGAACATGGGGTTGGGGTGGGGGAGAATCATTTCTAAGATACATAAAAACATTATCCACTAGATATTGAAGATTATCATACCTTGGCTTAAAGTGGAAAGAGAATGGAAAACACACTTGGTAGCTAGACAAGATTAGGATGATCTGTTTCTTGATTGGAGAATGGAGAGGGTACCAACTCTCTAACTCATCAAAAATATGACAGCCACTAGGGTGCGCATAATTATTACTTCTTATAGGAAAGCAATTTGAGTGGTCAATGGTGAAGTTACGAAACTACCCTTTTGGGTCTTAACAGATAACAACAAACAACAACGTAATGATTTATGATTTGTGAAAATCACTTGCATGATTTGATGATGTGAATATATAAATATATATTCTCTAGTTACTACATTTATGATAAGATCTCCCACCCTCAATCTCAATTGTCCTTTGTCGGTCTCTGATTACGATTACCGTACACGTGTTCGGGAGAATGAAAAGTGGGTTCCAATTTATGTGGAAAATTTAATAAAATAATTAGTAGCCTCGTCAACTTAGGGGGGTCAATTGTTGAACTTTGATCATTAATGGCTTCTTAGCCTTATTTGAGGGTGGGTTTGCTGTGGGGAGCTTATCAAATGGTGGAACGCGACGTAAGCCACTAATTATAATTGCATGCCCTCAATGTGAGGTCTTGCTTCATCCTTAGGTTACCCTTTTCTCAGGGTACTTTGTATTTGGAATTTTGCTCCTATTATTGCCTCCCTCTCTCTCTCTCTCTCTCTCTCTCTCTCTAACACACTAAATTTTGATTTGGATGCAGTGGAGGTGTTTCTGCTGTTTTTCTATATCTAGCAAGATAATTGTAAAGAGAATTTTAGGATGATAAACAAAACGGTATGCATTGTGGCGTCACCGATTCATCATATTCATCGTCATAATTCTGTAGTTTTAGTGAGAAAATATGATGAGTTGACTTCCAAAGTATGTTGAAGTATAAAGTTGACGCAGTGAAACAATCAAACAGAAACTCTTTTCACGAGAAATTCCTTAGAACAAGCCTATAAGGGCTTAGGGTTCAAACACAAAATAAGAAAACTTAAATTTTAATCAAAACTACTGAAATAATGTTTAAGAGGATATTTATATGTCCAAACAAACCAAACTCTCAAAGGAAAAGAATTAAACAAACAAGATGAAAAAGCCTCAAAACTTTAAAGGCCCGTAACAGTGCTTAAACAGCGTTTTTGGGATAAAAATGAACTGTTCACGAGATAAACCAGTGAGTCTTGTAGATTTCGTCGAGAGCTTCGATTTGATATGCGGCGGGCCTCGTAATTCATCCGGACGCAAAAGTTATGCTCCGTTAAAATTCTGTCGACCGTTAAATTATTTATACAAGTGTCTGACGGAAACTAACGGAAAACTGTGAAACCAACCCGCTGACACAACTTTCAGAAACTGCCGCTGGACCCCCTGAACTTCGAACTCTTCCTGAATGTCTTGCTCAAATACGTCTCGACCTCTTATTATACATCAAAAGTTTAGTCGTTTTAGTTGAAAATTGAAAAGTTATCTAGAGATGATGTTTTTTTAACTGATACTTGACCACTACTTAGATTTCTTACCTGATGATCCACGATCACTAAATATTTTTTACTAGTGGCGAATCCACGATGAGCCTGAGGGTGACCATAACTAGGATGGCAAAATGAGTATTATGGATAAATAGATAATAGGTTATTATCCATGGATAACCATGGATAATAGCCTATTATCCATTTATCCATAACACTCATTTTGCCACCCCTAACCATAACCCCCTAGCCTTGTGATATTATACAGGTAGGCTATTTCAAAAACGATTTGTTTGGATTTGTATTATGGTCCCCGTTTTCGAATATATATATATATATATATATATATATATAGAGGTCCGTAAATTATAACTCATTACTTATTAACCTATCCAAGCCAACCCACTAATTATTCAGCCCAATCTAACCCATTAATATTTTTGGGTTGAAGCGAGTAACCCGTTTCGACCCAATAATATTAATGATTTGGATCGGGTTAGTTAAAGTGGGTCGGACCCGTTACCCATTTCACCCCGTACCTTTTTATGCTATGCATTTATGTTTTTTTTGGGGGAAGTTGAGTTGAGACGGGTCGACTTGCTTTAACATGGTACACATTTCAACCCGACTCATTTCAACACGTTTGACATTTGGGTTCTAACGGGTTTCGATCTGTTTCAATTCATTACTCATTCCAACCCAATCCAACCCAATTTCCATGCGTATATATATATACTAGATATTCGTATTTGTGTCTATGGCACAATACTAGTATATATGATTTCGTCAATTGAAACGACAATATCTAAATTGAAAGTGCGATTTTAAAAAATGTTACAGCTAAAGAGGTACATTACTTCAAGTGGTAGTTGCGGTTGGAATCAATTCCCACCGACAAATAGCCTCACTCAATCAATTGAGATCTATTGTGAGATTATATGAATCTAAGACTGATATTTTAGAAGGGGTGATTATTTAGAAAAAAAAAATTGACACCTCATAATATTAATTGTAGGAAATTAAATGACTTTGTAATAGAGAGTTAAAAGTGGATAACTACTTTCACACATGTGAATGTGATGATGAATCACAACCGTTAAATATTTTAAGATAATTAAATCTCAACCTCTAAATAGCTTTAGTCAATTGCACATATATGAGTATGAGTTTTATTGTATATTAGATATGTATATGGAGAGAGAGAGAGAGAGAGAGGAGAGAGAAACTGCAAATTGTCTTGAAATCTATGTTATGCTCCGTTTGTTTCATTGAAAATGATTTCGAGAAAATGATTTTCTGTAAATGATTTATCTTCCAAGTATTTTGTAAATCTTTTGAAAATATATTAGAAAATATTTTCGAGTGTTTTGCAAATACACGAAAAATGTTACGGAAAACAATATATGAATAAATACAAAAAGTATATTCTAATATTAATACACGTCTTTTTTAATCTAACAAATACAAATAAAAAAATTGATAATTGATATGAAAAAATGTTTCAAAAAATAAAAAGGATAATGTTTGAGACATCCTAAAATAATATAGTGGACATTTTATAACGTAGTGAGTATTTATTAAAATTATATTTTATAAATAATGTGCACAAACTCCATTTATATTTCTAAACAATTTATTTGTTGAGTAACATACGTGCGTGTATGTAAATATTGATTATGGAAGGGCACAGATGTGTGTTCGAACATTCGAAAAATGACTTATAGAAACTAAATTCGTAAGTCATTTTCCTGAAAAGAAAGCTTCATTTTCCGTTGATTCGGAAAATCTTTTTCATTGACTACATTTTCCTAAGTTACCAAACACCGAAAAATGAGAAAATTGTTTTTCATAAGTTATTTTCCGTTAAATAAACGAACCTTAACTCGGCACATTTGGCCAAGTTTATATGCCAAAGAGTGAAAGAGATGTGGAGAAATTGCGGGTCTGTCCTTTTTTTATGAGTTTTTAATCGCTTAAATCATCCATGTTCGTTTTTTTAACCGGAAAAATGTATTTTTAGGGGCAAAAAGACAAATATGTCATTAATAAGATACGTGCTAAGGATCAGCTACCCAACACATCATGATTCATCAATTTGTGCATCGTAAAACATCAATTTGTTCATCGTAATGTACAAATTGAATTGCAATGTCCGTAAATCCTAATGCACAAATTAGATTCTTGATGCACAAATTGGATTCAATTTTGTGCATCGCGATGCAAAATCAATGATGCATAAAATGTCGATTGGATTCGCGATGCACAAATTAATTGGATTCAATTTGTGCATCGCAATGTAAAATCGATGCATAAATTGATATTTCATGTGCGCTGCTATGTTCATTAAAGGTATCGTATTCTTTTCATCCTTAAAAATATCTTTTTCCGATTTAAAAAATATAATGGACTGGATCGATTGAAAACTTTTGAAAAAGGGACCGGTTCAAATTTCACCCAAGAGATATTAGTAGTTGCCAATTGGCTATTAATTGTACATATATAATATTATTATACTCTTTCTATCTCAAAATAAATTATGTTTTAAAGATTTGCACACAGATTAACGAAGCTTAGAAGAAAAATGATCTTCCCTTATTTAAGTAAAATTATTTTGCATGATTATTTTCGCTCTTTCCTCTTACCAGCTCTCCTACAATCATCCTATTTTTTCATTCACAACACAATATTTAACTATAGAGTACTTCATTAATAAGGGTAATTTTGGTAAAATGTGATTTTTTTTTCTTAAAATTATATAACATTATTTATTTTGGGATAATTTTTTTAGCCAAAACATAGTTTATTTTGGAATAAAGAGAGTAAGCCTTAAACGTAACACGTATAATTAGGTAAATGTAACATCTTTTCAAAGGACATGTCTAAATTATCATTGTGTCTATTTATGATTATAGAAACAATTAACATTTTGGCTTTGTTGCATATAAATAAAAAAATATTTATTTAAAGAGGAAACATGTGTGGATAATGGCCGGCCACATCATCGGCTCGTTTTCATTAGATTTCATTAAATTTCGTTAAGTCTGATAACATTTTATTGTGATTTTATTCTAACTTTTGTAAAGTCTGACAAAGTTCAAACATAATTTAACGCAACCTAACGAAAAGTGTTGATTTTTTAAAACAAAATTAAGACACATGAGTTTATGTACACCCCCAAATCCCCCCCCCTCTCTTGGCCACCTTGAAAATTCAGCTCTTTATAAAAAAAATCAGTTTTTTTTTATTTATTTTTATCTTGAAATTGAAGAACCTATGAATATTTTTGGTGGTGGGCAGGTGGCGGCAATTGGTAGGTGCCGGATGGTCTAGTTGGCCTTCTTAAAAAAAATCAAAAATTTTAATTTCTTTTTAACTATCATTAGAAGCTTATTTTATTATATTAACTCAGGGACAAAAAGGGAATTACATAAATTATTTTAAAAAATATTACGTTTAGCATTCATATAGGTGCATGCTACGTTTAGCATGTTTATTATACTCCACTCCACTCCTTCAGTTATAGTAAAAGAGCATATGTTTGTTTGACTCTGACAAATAGCTTTTAAAAATTATGTCATAAAAAGTAGTAATAAACAAAATAATAAATATAAAATTAAAAGAAAAAATAAGTCTTTTAAGATAATGGGTTAAGAAAAGATAACCTATTTTTAATAAGGGAAGAAAAGGTGAGAGTATTTGAATATGTCAAGGGCATTTTAGACAAAGTACTACATGGAACTTTTGAAATGAACGGACACGTGAAACTTCTGTAATCCAACTTTTAAGACCTACCCTATCAAAAATAGTTGGTAAAAGAAAAGGAAGATTATCTATCAATCCAGTTATGACAGACAACAATGCCTATGGCTATGGCCTATGGAGTATATGATTCTATAATAGCATATATATCCTTGATCATAATTATATACCCTTTAAATATTATTACTATCATCATTAAATGGAGGAAGCAATTGCTCTTGCCTTGGACCATTGATATTTTGGCTTCTACCTATGTTTAGGTCAAGTTTTGTCTAGGTTAGGCCAATTTGGCTTTGAAGATGGCATATATTGCTTCATTTTCTTGGTGGTACCTTCACTTTGATCTTCTTTTTCCCATTATAGTAGATTGAAAGTAGTTAAATGTCATGAATATTTGTTGGTTGATGACCTCCCTCCCTATATATATCTCTCCCTCTCTCTCCCTCTCTCTTTTTGTGTGTGTTTTGGTCCTCCACCACGTATTCTCAAATCACATTATATCTAAAACTAATCCATGTCAATAATATTCTTTTAATTAAAAGGATACAATATGACGTAGCGGAAGAATCTGAAAAGTAATCGATAAAAAGTAGGTATTTTATAAGATCGTCTTATAGATCTTAATTCGTAAAACGTCACAACTCGAACTATCAATACACCGTTGGTTAGATAAAGAGAATATGTTTTACAAAAAAAATATGTGTAATACCATCTTATCAAAGTTTTTGTTATCGATAAATATCAAAGCTATTGAGATCGCACACAACTACCAATGATCTGTTAAATCTTGTTGAGGTTCGCAAATATACCACAATTTAGGCATCCAAATTCTACCATGATTTAGGCATACAAACCCTGTTGGAATCTATGACCTTCCCTAATTTAGATATCAATTTCATTGATTCAAAAGAATATCGAAAATTGGAATAAAACATAATCAATTCTTATAAAATTCAAAGATAATTCGAAACAATATTGTAGCATATAGTTATATGATAAGTTTCTTGTAAATCGTCTTACGGATCTTTATTTGTACGACAGAGCTTCACTAACGGTGGGTTGGGTAAATAAGATCTATCTTACAAAAGAATATATGTAAGACCGTCTTACCCAAGATTTTGTCATATTTATAAGACTCCTAAGGTTTGGAAAATAAGTTAAAACTTTCTAAAAACTAATCTAACATATATAATAATCTAATATAGTACTTTACAACATCATTAAATTACTTAAATCTACCTCTAAATATAAAATTACTATCCTATAAATTATAATTCCGAAAATTACAATATAAATCAAAATAATTAGATTTAATAAACTATATATTAATACTAATTTTGACTTCCTCCCACGTCACAATGGAGCCTCTTAAGACTCTCTTTTTGATACGAAACTTTAACTACTACTCTTGTATACCGTATGGAGAATTAGTGAAACTCAAACCTTGGTTTGTGCATGGTGCCTTGGTCTCTCGCGATAGGGGTGTATTAGTTCGGTTTGATTTGCTTTAGGTTAAAACCATGAACTAAACCACATCTCGTCGATTTCAAAAATCTTAAATCGAATTAAATCGACCAATGTTAATAATTGAACCAAACCAAACCACTCGGTTTGGTTTGATTTTATGATTTGACATAAAATCAAATTAATCATTTTAGAAAACATTAAAAATTGGGCAATTAAAATTTTTACTCGGTAATTTAATATCAAACATTAATAAATAAAAAATCATATTTCTCTTACAAAAATCAAATATTAACAAACAATAAAATATAAATCAAGATATTATTTGAATCCATAGAATTTGGTAAGAAAAAAATTATTTATTATAAAAATGCCAAAAATACATATATATTATATATAATAAATAATCAAACAAAACATGGTTCGGTTTGGTTTGGACCGTTTGGTTTGATACAGTCTGGAAACATAAACCATGAACCGAACCCAAATGATTTGGTTTGGTACAGTTCAGTGGTTCGATGGTTCGATTGTACACCCTTATCTTACGAGGCTGGTAATTTGTTTATCAACTTAAAGTAGACTGTTTAGGGGCAAAATAGTAGGAATAATTGTGGGACGGTCACTATTTCAAAGTTTTAAATCGCTACGATTCATCGTTTTTTTCTAAACTTGAAAAAGCCATTTTTAGAGTGAAAAGACAATGATACCCTTAATGAGCCAGAGACGCGCTATGGATCATTCACTCAAATGCAACGCGCTGTATCAATTCTATTACATCAATTTTTACATTGTGATGCATCAGTTTAATTACATAATCTAATTTTACACCGCGATACATCAATTTTATACTACGATGCATCAATTTAATCTCTCATCCAATTTTGCATCGCACTACATCACATGTTTTGCACCGCGATGCAAAATCGTAATGAACCAGATCATGTCATTCTTCTTCTTCTTCTTCTTCTTCTTCATCTTTTTCTTCTCCGTCGTAAGCTTTTTTATTCATGTTCCTTTGACTTAATCTCTACTGTGAAAATCTTCCAACCCAACACAGTTTCTTTAAAGTTTCGTACTAAATACATTTATCTTTGTTTCGTTGCATAACAATCGTGATTTTTTAACTACAAAGTGTTGGTCGGCGACGTGAAAGAAGACAATTTGAGCTTTTTAGGAACAATATTTCAAAAAATGGATTTTAACAGTTGAAAAAAAGAATGCAAGATCGGAGGGGTTATAAATTTTGTAAAAAGGACCGCCCAGAATTTCACCCTACATTGTAACACCTCAAGTCCGAAAGTATGGTTCGCTATGCGTAGCCCACAAACTCGCTCATTAAGCACGCATTATCTTAGGTCATCTAGGCCTATCACAAACCTACCCAAAATTTCATGAATTATGCTAGTGCCTAATAGTACTGTATAACCACCATATAAAATACATTCAAATCTCACATCTACCCGGTGTATGATTGCCAGTATTCTAAAAATCGGCCTAAGAACTAGGCTAGAAATTTGGTAAATCGAGGAAAAAATTGGCTAGGCGCTCTAGGCGGTCAATTGCTAATTTTTCATATTTTTAATTCTTTTTAAAATTTTGGTCCTAAATAATGTCATTTTAGGTTTTTAAAATAATAATAATAATAAATATCAATTTCAAATTATTAAATTATTTTTGTAAATTTGTAATTGTCAACGGGTCTATGGATAATTGAAGTGTTGATTATTTTTGTAATATTTTTAACATTAGATGATATTAAATTTCTAATTTTACTTTTAAAATTTAACATCATAATGTAATCATTATTTTTAAATTATCATGTGATATTTAGTATTAGTATATTTAAAAATTAATGTTTAATAATTAGGTTATAATAAAAAATATATACTAAAAATATGATATTATTTTTTATTTTTAGGCCCGTCTAGGCACTCTAGGCGCTAGGTGCTAGTCTGGCACCTAACGATTTTTAGAACTTTGATATTTTCCCTTTAATTACTAAGAAAAAACAAAAATCTTTTTCAAGTCATTTCATAAAAACAAATACGTATGGAAGACGATCTTACATAAAAAGAAAATAACTAATATTCGAGCTTAAATATAAACTCTTTGGCTCAAGTAATTAACACTAGTTGTTTAAAGAAAGAAATAAAAAAGTTTAGCTACACCACTTAGGAGTGAGTAAAGTTCGAACTGGACTTACTGATAGCTCAACTATGAAGTAACTAATGTCGAGTTTAAACATAAACTCAATTGGCTCGCTCAAGTAATTAAAACTCATAACGTTGTTGAGAATAAATAAATAAATAGATAAGCATAAAATGTTGCCGAAAATGAGATTATTGGAGGAGGGTAAAATGGTAAATTCGAAGGGTGGAGGCTCAGGCAGTATTGCACTGCTTGATCATGAGTGACAGTACAAGTAAGTGGGTGGATGAAGCTGTCGAGGTCGAGGAAAATGGTGCGCAAACGAAGTGGGAAAAAAAAGGACATTAGGTGACATTAAGTGTTTAGGTTGGTGCTTGCTGATACGTCGACGTTGTGTGTGGCCTTGTCGGTACTCGGTAGTGATAGACTGATAGGGTCACCCTCCTCTTCGGTCCTCACCCATGGCTTTCTTATAAGTTATTAATCTTAATTCCTAGGTCTTAAACTTCATAATAATTATAATAACATACAAAATATCCTTAATTTATTTATTTGATAAAGACATGTTATTTTTAGTAATTTTCCCTTGATCCGAAATGTACAATATAATAGAGAAAAAGAGGCGAAATATGATTTCTTACTTTTGGCCTAGAAACCCTAATGAGTTGATTTTTTTAACGTAATAGATTAATATGATGAGGTATTATATCTCTTTTATAAGCAAATGGAGGACCAAATTCTATTAGGGTTTTAATCTCAACCGTCCATCAAGGTAGAGTTTATTTAGAAAACTACTTTTTACAAATCAAATTTATTATAATTTAGTAATTTCAAATCAACCGTAATTCTCACATATTGATCATATAAAAATTTTCTTAACCTACAAGAAATACATCTTACATTTCCTCCTTAACTTTCCTCTCATGGCATACCAACAAGTCGACAACAAGCACATTTGGACGATGTTGAGGGAGAGCAGTTGACTTTGGATATTTTTTAGAAAAGGTTACGTAAGTAGCCTGTTTTACTCTATTAAATTTATTGTTGTTTTGTTTTTGGTCCATAAGATATGAGAAATATTTATCATATTTATTATTTTCTTGATCCTACAATAGGAAATATTTATCATAATCAATCACTTCCAAAAGTTCTCAAGAGTTCATAATTAAGTTGGACAAAATCTTTAGTAAGATACTTAAATTATATTATGAAACTAATTTATGAAACAAATGTTTTATTTCCTAACATTATGTTTCCTTTGAATTGTTGGATTCTTATTTGTGTAGGATTCTACCTCTAGCTCATATATATATATATATATATATATATATATATATATATATATATATATATATATATATATGAAGGCTTCAGACAGGCAAGATGGATGCTCAGAGATACAGACATATGCACGCTGAATACAGAGAGAACGTGAGAGCCTTTCGTTGAATTGTGGATGCAGCTTCATCCCAAGCTACATCGCTATTTTTGCTGTTTGCATTCCTTGTTCTTACAAAAGCTTGTTTTTTATTCCCACGTTTTCTATATTCTAGCTTTTTGGGTTTTCCTCTCCAGACTTGTAATCTTGTTAGAGGTTTGGTATTTTGGTGATTTCACAATTTGTTTTGTTAAACTCATAATCTTTTTAGTGAAATTTTTTTTGTCATAAGGTTGGATCTACAATTAACTTAAAATTTTCTGTTGTTTACGTTTTTTATTTTCTGATCGATGCATCTCCGGATGCAGTCGCATCGACAGATTCTTTGAATCCTAGCTACTATTGATCTTTCAATTTGTATCAAAGTCTCCTCTTGACGACATTAAGATAAGATTCTGGTTGTAGCCATGATGGATTCTCAATATGAGAATGTTGTTCGTCCTCCTACCTTAATGAATACGAATTACTCAAATTGTAACGTTGAGGAATCTAATTTTGGTGAAGAGTCAATGGCTCTTTTAACAACCAAGTTTAAAAACATTTTGAAAGCCAAAGGACAAAATATATCTTCATCTTCAAACACCAAAACTGTTTTTAATCTTGAGCCTATTTATTTTATTCCCAAAGAAAATTCTTTCCAAACCTCTGAAAAATATTTTACCAACCCTTTTGCTAAACAATCTACATCAAGTGGTAAAAATATTGATTTTATTCAATGTAGGGTTTGTCAAGAGTTTGGTCATTATGCTAATCAATGTGCTAATATTTTGAGAAAGAAGGGTTTGATTTTTTCTGCTACTCTGAGTGACAGTGCCAATGAAAATCCAGGTGATCTCATCACTCTCGCAGTAGTACAACTTGTTCAAAATTCAGAAGTTGCATCAGACGGAAGCTGGGATGATTTTCTTTGCTTCAACTCTTCCATCACTGAAGATGCTCCAGAATCAGAATAAGAACTGATGGAAGTTTATAAGGAGTTATATAATGATTGAAAAAGAGAGCTTGTCAAGTTAAGGTACTTGGAAAAAACACTCAAGAAAGTGAATGAATATTAGAAGGAGTGCATTGCTAGACTAGAGTGTTTGCTTACAAAGAATGATGCAGTGCTTGAAAATTTGAAAGAAGAACTTCACAGAGCAAATGAAACTGTGGCAAAGTGGAATTCCAGTCAACACAAACTTGATGATATGCTGAAAACTGAAAATAATGGTAAGTCTAGACTTGGATTCATGCCAAAAACATTTGTTAAGGAAGGTGAATGTACATCTTCATCCTCCTTTGAACCAAAACAGTCTACACACACTTTTCAAAAACCTAATTTCATTGAAAGACTTAAAACTAAGAAGAGAAACTTTGTGTGTCATTACTATCACAAACCTAGACATATTCAGCCTTTCTGCTACCTGAAAAAGACAAATTATGCTGAAAAAATTAGGCAAGCATATCTGACACATAACCAGATGCAGCACTGGATGCAGCTGCATCAGCCAAAAATGATCAGAAAAGCTTGGGTTCCTAAAAGACAGTCAGACTTTGTTCCAGACTCACAGAATTCATAAGCTGAAAATTCAAAAAATTCTGGAAATTTGGATGCAGCTTTTGATCAAACTGCATCAAAAGATGCATTGGTGAAAACTTTTGTAGAAGTTGAAACTGAATCCAAAAATGCTAAAACTGCTTCCACTGTGACTAATCGAAGCCATAATACAGAAGGACCATCAAACTCTTCAAATGATAGGTAATGTTCATGATGGCATGTCCATAAGGAGAAAAGGTAAGGTTGATTCTCACAAATTAGCATGCTAATCATAATAATTTTTATAGAAGTCTTGCTGCTTTTAGTAGTTAATTTTAGTAATTAGTTTTATTTAATTTTTAATTTGAATTTTTTTCTAGAGTCCACACGTTTTTTTTTTTTTTGCTTTTATTACTTGCTTTTTAGATATGACTCTATAAATTTTATGGATTCACCAAATGATCAAAGATTATGAGCTACACATTGATGTGTTAATCTTGTATTGTGATAACACAAATGCAATTTGTATAGCACAAAAATTCAATTCAACATTCTCAAATAAAACACATTAATATAAGACACAATTCTATTAGAGACTTGGTTGAATAATGAATTGTTTGCATTGAACATGTTGGGACTGAAAATGAACTTGCTGATATAATTTTTAAAAGTAGATTTTGAGAGATTTTCCGATCTTTGGAAATCTCTTATGTTATGTGTGTCATTTGACTTTACACTTAGTTATATATATATATATATATATATATATATATATATATATATATATATATATATATAATAAAACTAGGCATGATTGGATTTTGTCTTTAGAGGACATTCTAGATCATTGACTCACATGTTTGTATCTTTTGTTGTTGCTTGGGAATTGCATTCAAATTCAGTTGTGGTCTTGGTTTATGATTCTCTCTCTCTCTCTCCTAGTTCTTGAGTAAGTTTGAAGACCACATAGGAAAGAGCTACCTAAAGTACAAAGGTTGTAGCATCTTATCTTGGTACTATGAAACTTTGGTTCTCATAGGTTGATTTTGAGAAAAAATAGATACCCTTGAAAAATAGTTAATAGATAAATGATAGATTATTAATTAATTATTAATAAATATAGATTAGTTGAAAAAAATAGATTATTGATTTTTGGCAGCAAAAAAAAAAAGAATTTTATCCATATATATATATATATAGTACCGTATGCACAGTATTAATAGTTTTTTTTTTTTGCAAAAGTTGTTTATAATAAGATGATTTTCTAAACTTGTAACAAATAATTAATTATTTTAATTAGAATAATTTGAAAAAAAAATGAAAAATAAGGTAAATATTCAAAATTCATCATATGAATATGTAATTGAAAGATTAAAAACCTAAGAGAATTAATAAAATCTACCCGCAAAAAAAATTACCATAATAATTTGGAGTACTAATCAGGTGAAACTGATATGATATTGACAAGCCATAAAAGTGTTTCTAAGAGTTCAGGGGTCTATTTGTTAAGTTTGGAAACTTGTAGACAAATTTGGAAGCTTGGAAAACTGTTTGGGCACTTCAAGGGGTCAAATTGCCAAGTTAGCAAAATTGAAGCAACTTGGGACGCAACCTTCTGTGAAGCTTGCGGCCACAAAGGTCTACAGGCTTGCGACCGCAACGTGTCCAGAAAAGTTGTCGTTTAGTTTTGTTTTACTATTTTACTGTTTGGGTATTTTTTAGGGTTTCAGTTTCCTTTTATTTGGGTTTTCTTGTTCCTAAAGTTTAGGTTTAAAAGTTTCCTTTTATTTAGTTTTCTTTTCCTACAAGGAGTAGGATTTATTTTGTAATCTTATATAAAGGCATTATTAAACATTGTTTTGGAGCAGAATTTTGCTTAATAAAATTAGTTGATTTTCTGGTTAGAAAATTATGTTCTTATTTGAGTGTCATGGATTGGAAGCTCGGATTATAACCATCGTGGATTTGTTGTTTATAATTGAATTCGATTTATCAGTTGGAGAATCATCTCAATTGTGGCGTCATTCACAATTCCAAGGTTCGCGTCATCTTGAAGGCGTTGGGTCGCGGAGCCATTCATCCTAAAACCTTTCTAGGAGATCTTGGGTCCTTTCATTATTTGGTATCAGAGCAATCCTAGTTACGGTAATTCCATTCTATCTTAAATTTTGCGTATTATCGTTTTAGTTGTTAAACCCTAATTTCCGTTATGGTTTGTTATAAATAAAAATAAAAAATAATTTTTTTTATTGTGTTATTATTAATTGATCTAGTTGTCTTGAACTTGAATCATCAATCTTTGTTTAATCATGTTTTTTTCAATTTTTGAAATCCTAATTGTTCTAGGATTTGTTATTTATAAAAAAAATGAATTTTTTTTGTGACTTTGAGTGCATACATGCAAGGGAGTGAATCACCAAAATAATCATCATATCCGAACTTCCTAAACCAATGGCTATTGATGATTGGACGGAGTTTTTTCGAGAGATAATGGGTAGTGAGTTCGTGATGGAGGGATTGAGAAGGATTGAAGAAAGATATGACATCATTACTCATGTGCCTTCAACATCAAAACTATCTTTTATAAATACCACAAAGTTGCAAAAGAGCTTGAGTGAATGGAAGATTGAAAATGAAAGAATTGAAAAAGAGAAAATTGAAAAAGAAAATATTGAAGAAAGAGAAAATCGAGGAGGAGGAAGAGCGAAAGAGGGTGGAGAAAGAAAAAAAGAAATAAAATTAATAGTGGTTCGAGAAAACTTGAAGCTATTGCAAGTATACGAAGACCCGTTTGATTTTGCAGCTTCAAATTTGTCTTGTTCTTGGTTAATCAAACGGATAATCGATGATTACTTCTTCTTAACTCAATGGACGGATTGGATGGATCTTGTCTCACGGGCGGATCATCAGGTTCCATGTGCGGATTTGAGGACAAATCATTTTCAAGAGGAGGAGTATGATATGATATTGACAAGCCATAAAAGTGTTTCTAAGAGTTTAGGGGTCTATTTGTTAAGTTTGGAAACTTGTAGACAAATTTGGAAGCTTGGAAAACTGTTTGGGCACTTCAAGGGGTCAAATTTCCAAGTTAGAAAAATTGAAGCAACTTGGGACGCAACCTTCTGTGAAGCTTGCGGTCGCAAGGGTCAACAAGCTTGCGACCGCAAGGTGTCCAAAAAAGCTGTCGTTTTGTTTTGTTTTTCTGTTTTACTGTTTGGGTATTTTTTAGGATTTTAGTTTCCTTTTATTTAGTTTTCTTGTTCCTAAAGTTTAGGATTAAGAGTTTCATTTTATTTAGTTTTCTTTTCCTACAAGGATTAGAATTTATTTTGTAAGTCTATATAAAGGCATTATTAAACATTGTTTTGAAGCAGAATTTTGATTAATAAACTTTATATATATATATATATATATATATATATATATATATATATATATATATATATATATATATATATATATATAACTAAGTGTAAAGTCAAATGACACACATAACATAAGAGATTTCCAAAGATCGAAAAATCTCTCAAAATCTACTTTTAAAAAATATATCAGCAAGTTGATTTTCAGTCCCAACTTGTTCAATGCAAACAATTCAATATTCAACCAAGTCTCTAATAAAATTGTGTCTTAAATTAATGTGTTTTGTTTGAGAATGTTGCATTGGATTTTTGTGCTATACAAATTGCATTTGTGTTATCACAATACAAGGTTAACGCATCAATGTGTAGCCCATAATCTTTGATCATTTGGTGAATCCATAAAAGTTATAGAGTCATATCTAAAAAGCAAGCAATAAAAGTAAAAAAAAAAAGTATGGACTCTAGAAAAAAATTCTAATTAAAAATTAAATAAAACTAATTACTAAAACTAACTACTAAAAGTAGCAAGACTTCTCTAAAAATTATTATGATTAGCATGCTAATTTGTGAGAATCAACCTTACCTTTTCTCCTTATGGACATGTCATCATGAACATTACCTATCATTTGAGAAGTTTGATGGTCTTTCTATATACGGCTAGGAATATTATGGCTTCGATTAGTCACAGTGGGAGCAGTTTTAGCATTTTGGGATTCAGTTTCAACTTTTGCAAAAGTTTTCACCAATGCATCTTTTGATGCAGTTTGATCAAATGCTGCATCCAAATTTCCGCACTTTTCGAATTTTCACTTCGAATTTCGTGAGTCGGAACAAAGTCCGAACCTGTTAAGCTTTTCGATGCATCCAAAGGTTATCTCGTTACGGGTCAGATATGCTTGCCTAACTTTTTCAGATAATCCTTTTTTCGTGAAAATATGTGTTTGTGACAGTAATGACACACAAAGTTTCTCTTCTTAGTTTTAAGTTTTTCAATGAAAAAAATAAAAATAAAATCCTAAATCTCTATCATAAATTTACTCGTTAAACTTTATCCTAAATCTATCTTATCTAATTAGTTTTAGGATTACTATTTTATCTAATTAGATTTATAATTTTTATCTTAAACTAATCAATTTTGAAAAAAAGAAAAAAACTTACCATTTCGAAGGTAACACGTGCCAACACCAAATTCATTTAAAACTTTTAACTTTAAATAGAAAGTCGCCACGTGGTAGTAACGGGTTCTATTTTAGTAATAGTTATAGATTTTGAGATATTTTATTTTAAAAGTCCACTTTTAAAAATTATGTTTACAATTTTTATAGCATTTCATATTTACCCTCAATTTGTGTTGTAACCATATTGTTTGTGCTTAATTTTTATTGTAATTATGACTAACTTTAATAATATTAATGTATCTTTTAATAATTAAACTTTTAAAATGAGGACTATTTGAGGAACTGTCAATTTGATGTCCAAGCAACTCAAGAGCTTCTTGCTCGCTGATAATTACAACATGTAACTCGTTAACTCATTCGATCTAAAATTTTTTTGATCAAACCTAAATCATTAATATTTTTTTGATCAAAATGAGTAATTCGTTTCAACCTAAAAATATTAATGAATTGGGTAGGTTAAAGCGGATCGAACCCGTTATCAATTTGTTTGATCCAATAGTTTTTAGTCTATGAATGTAGCTTTTGAGGAAGATTTGAGTCAAGACGGGTCGACCCGTTATAACACCGACTCATTTAAAACCGTTTGGTATTCTTGCTCTAACGGGGTTTGCCATGTTTTGACTCGTTATATGTATTAACCCGACTCAATCCATCAAATTGTCAGATATACTCGCACCCACTCATCCAATCATGTGCGGCCAAAACCCAAGGCTTCTGTCTTCTTCCGGGCTCGTGCCCAAAAACTAACGCAAATAAAAATACCAAAATATCTACAAGTAATGCTAGTAGATGTGCCAATACCTTAAAAAAAACCACTTATAAAAAATTGTAAATTTACAATGATGAAAAACTCACAATTAGTGGAAATTACATGAAAACTCCTTAATGAGTATAAATAATCTTACTAATACAACTCATCCCTGTAAACTATCATATGAAAACAGAAACAATGGATGAACACAAAATATGTTAAGCACACTGATCGATCATCGAAAACAGAAACAATGGATGAACACGTACAAAATATGTTAAGCACACTGATCGATCATCGGCCTAACGAACCACATAGTTGGTCATCCGTACGTAAGACGTTATAATTTGTAAATCGTATTAAAATAGGTCCTACTAACACATCACTCAAGCCAAGGTATCGATCCTTTAGGCGCCCGGGATGTCTATTATTTGGGCCTTGACAAGAATGAACTAAGTCGTAGCATACCAAGATTTCGGGCTAGGAGAGTTACATGACATGAATATGCAATTTCCCTGAGCATTTTTAGAAGACAACGGTTGTTACATCTTGATTGTGATAAATTACATCGAGAAGCTTGAACTTGCCTTTATAAATATCTAATGGCCTTAATCGTGGTACGCAATCGAATGAGATAGGCACTTTTAGATTCTTAACTTTTGCTCCGAAGAGAAATATCTATCCGACCACTACACATGTTTCCTTACATCTTTACCAGACATGTGGATTGTTTGACATCCCCACGTGTTTTGTTTTCTGACTCATCCCTCAACTCTAACATCAACTATGCAAAGACTCAACATACCAATAAAATGGGTGGGGGCTATATTAAGGGTGTACATGATTTTTTTGGAATTGGACCAAATCAATCAAAACTGAATCGAATCAATACTTTGGTTTGGTCCTGTATTTGAATTTTCATAAAATTAGATATTTGAGTTGGTCCCAGTTCTTGAACTAAAAAAACACGAAATCGGACCGAACCAAACCAATATGTTATATATATATATATATATATATATATTATAAATTAATTCATAATATTTTCTTTGTTCTACTTTTTAGTTGGTATTCTTTTATTATTTTGTTTCCACCGGTTTGTTATGCTATGCGTTTATAAGTTCGATATTTTTAATTGTTGAATGTACTTTTATTGAAAGTTTTTAATTTTTTATGAAGTTTTAGCCTTCAAATTTTTATTATGTATTTGTATTAAATAGTTAAAATGTAAAAAATTATAGTATTGGTCCGGTCCTGGTTCTCATACATCTTTAATTGGTTCTGAACTAGACCAATGTTTTGGTTCTCATACATATTGGTTTGGTTCCGGTTCTAAATTTTTGAGAACCTGACTATTGGTCTGGTTCCGATTTTCTCTTTTTTTCCAAAAAACTAGACCGAACCGGACAAAGCTCACCCCTAAGCCATACAGCCCCACTTTCTACTCAATACTCTTCACATCATATTTCCCATAATATATAACTCAAATAAAATCCAAAATAACAACAATATCAATAAAAACCCAAAAATCTATAAAATCTTAATATTTCAATATTTGAACCCTAAGTTTACTTATGAATGATGAACGAAAAAAAAAAAACATAGTAAGACAGACACTAATACGTACTAACATTGTTCACATAGATATAGTAACTTATCGTAGATTTTGTAAACAAAAATTAAAGAAACATAAATAATAATAATAAGAAGAAATTGACTTTGATGATACATTTGGAGAGTTGAGATTTCTAATTCACAATCAGAAAATTAGAGGGTAAGACGGCGGTGGCAAATTCAGAAAAATTATTACAGTAAGGTTACAAATTTTAACTATAATAGTATAACCCGAGTGAGGTAAGGTTATTTGTAATTTAACATTTTAATTAAACAAATTAGGATAACATCATGTTTTAATCATCAAAGATTAATGCAACAAATATACATAGATTCATAGTTTTGATCAATATGTGGAACGTTTTTCTAACTGTAGTGCTTGTTATTAATCTACAAAGCAGGGATTTGTTTTATGGTCTTTCTCAATAACTATTGGAGTACATTATAAATTTAGAAATCACAATTTTGAGCGAGATCTCTAAATAACGTCGTTTTTGTATGGTAATTTTTTTCCCAATGAGTGGGTTCCCTTGCCCCTTTACTACATATCACGTATATTCAAATATACTTGGTGATATATAAGATCTCAACACGTTGGCACCACCAGAAATAGTTTGATTATAGCTTCATTATTGAAAAAAAAAAAAAGAAGTTAAATCGGGTATTTTGAAAAAAATTGGACGAATTCCCATGCATCCATGATCCAACTTGGGTGGAGGGGAGTTGAAAACCAAAAAGGAAACAATGTAGAGAAAAGGTTGCCCACCCGTTTGTATCTCCTGAAATCTTAAGGGCGGTGCCATCCCAAAGAGGGTAAAAAGCACGTGACAAGGATGGCACTAAAGTGGGGACAGTTACAAACAAACAACAGTGCCGCAGTCCGTCACATACATGATAAAGATTTTTGTTGTAATTCACCACGTGTTGATTACTAACTCGACCGATTTTGATGGCCTTTTCAATGCACCGCATTTGTCTTGACACGTAGACATGAATCATGTATCGTCTCCCTACTACCACCACGTGTACCTTCTAATCACGTAGTCTTGAATCTTGATGATTCTTCATAAAATTCCCAAAAATTGGAATTTTTTTTTTTTTCACTTTATAATTGATTAGCCACAATGTTACATGGCATTGGCATCCTTTGAAAATACATACTCTATCCGTTCTTGAATAATCATCACTAAGGATTAATGGTAACAATAATGGTAGAATTAGTGGTAAATCTAACATTATTGTATTTTTATCGGTTCAAAAATAATTCTCTTATTTTTTATCTTTATTTATAAGATATAATATTTTTTTTTGTCAATTTGTCTTTCTAATTTTTTTTATTCTTCAATTAGTGGGATCCATTGCATGTAATTTCTTAACTATTTCATTATTACAATTTCAAAATCTTATTTGATGTAAAATATTCAATCATTATATATCTATGAAAAATTACTAGGAATGCTACCATTATTACAAAGGTTCTTAAGAGGTGCTTATCAGCTTCTTGTAAAATAACAAGGGAGTCAAACGATTGCCTAATTAAGCAAAAGGCATTTCAGGAGCTTTTCAAGCTCCTCTGCTTAAGAAAACTTTTTCGTCCACAACGACGTTGCTTCATGATAAAAGTGATCAAGACACAACCGTTTTGAAAAATTTCCTCCGACAACTCCCGCATGAATTCTGCACCCATTTGCTGTTGTTCTTGCCTTTTTAGGTGGACTAACTTTATTTTTTCTACATTTCTGTTTTTAACCAATTCTAGGCAATAAAAATTATCATTTTTTAGTTTTTTTTTCTGAATTAAAGTACACATTTTTACCTATGGACTTGGTTTATTTTATTTAGATATCAGAAAAAAATTATGATTTTTTTAAGCTTCTAAATATTTTTCTATAAAAATATTTAATTAATAAAAATAAAGATAATGAGGTATGTAAAAGTATTGAAGTTTATGTATTGTTACAAAAGTATTTTTGTTAAAAAGTTTAATCGAGAAACTTAATGACCTTTTTATAATAAAATTATAAAAAATAAGCTTAAGCTCCCCAATTCTCAAATCATAATAGCCTATACAAAATCTGCTCAATATCTTTTTGTGTCTGCGTTACTATCGTAATTTAGTACTCCATTTGTTCTATTTGACAGGTACAAGGATTAAGAAAAAAAATAATTATTAATATTAGTTTAATATGTAGTTTTTTAAAAAATTTATTTGTGCGTGACATAATTTAAATAAAATAAAAAAATAAGGATAAAATGATAAAAATATTGTTCTAAAAAGAAAAAATTCAAACAAAACAATCATTTTGTGACGAACTAAAAAGAAAGTAGGATAATAATTTTGGGACAAAGATAGTAGTCATATTTTGATTTAAAAATTTTGTTTTGTTAAGTTTAAAAAAAATTAAAAAAGAGATAAATAGGTTGGTGAGATTAAATAGAGAAAAAAATTCAACCGAAAGTGAAGCCACTAAAGGCTAAAGGCTAAAGGTGTGTTTTGGCATGCTAATTTAGTGAGTTTTTTTTTTTAATTTTCAGATTTTTATTATATACTCCCTCGTCATCTCATCATATTATTTTGGAATGATTCATTTTAAAAGTTTATTTAAAAAATTATATTTATAATTTTTATAATATTTTATTTTTATCATTCACTTGTGTTATAAACATATTATTTATGTTATAAGTATTTTTTAATTAAAATAAATTTCAATAAAATTAATATATTCTTTAATAATTAAAATTTTCAAACGTATACTCAGTAGATGCAAATGGATATGATAATATTTAAAGAAAAAGGTAAGAAATGATTAGTAAAATTGGCGGGAGCAGAGAGGAGAGAGAGAGAGTTCAAAATCATAAAAGCAAAACCACTACATTTACATTATGCAAAAAGAACAAACTCTAAACCACGGAGAGAGAACCGACCCTTTGTATTACTCCCTCCGTCCCTAATTTATTGTCCTGTTTGACCCGGTGCACATATTAAGAAAAAATAATTGACTTGATTATTTATATTGGTTTAATGTGTAGTTTTCTTTAAAGCTCATGTATATGTGGCCCATAATTAAAGTAAGGTGAAAAAGTAAGGGTAAAGTGGTAAAAGTGATGTTCTAAAAAGGTAAGTTTCAAAGTGGATAATTATTTTGGGACGGACGAAAAAGGAAAGGAGGACGATAATTTAGGAACGGAGGGAGTATATTCTTTTCAGATTTTATACTTCCTTCGGTAAAAAGTCCCTTTAAAAAGTCAAATTTTTAAAGAAAAGTAATATTTTTACTAGCTCGTTAATAATAAAATGATACATTTATGTCTTAATTTTTTAAAAGAGAATTTTTAAATAAAATATCCAAAAATAGAATAATAGACTTTTTACTTGAAACTAAGTCTGACAATTGGGTGAGTTGGGTTGGAATGGGTAATAGGTTGAAACAAATCGAAACTTATTAGAACTCAAATGTCAAATGAGTTAAAATGAGTTGGGTCGGAATGTATCGAGTTGAAACGGGTAACAGGTTAAAGCGAGTCGACCCGTCTCAACCAAAAAAGTTTCCCAAAAAAACATAAATTTATAACATAAAAAAGCACGGGGCGAAATGGGTAATGAGTCCGACCCGCTTTAACCAGACTCGACCCGTTAATATTATTGGGTCGAAACGGGTTACCCGCTTCAACCCAAAAATATTAAAGGGTTGGGTTGGGTTGGATAATTAGTAAGTTGGGTTGGTGGGTTAATAGATAATGAGTTACAATTGTCAGGCCTACCTAAAACGGAAGGAGTATAACAAAAGAGTAACACTCCATTAACACCAAACCATCTGAAAATAACAACGGGTTTGTCCTAACTCAAATATATTTAAGTCTGTTTGAGTAAGTTTTAACATTATTGAACTCTTCTTGTATACGCCAACAAAAAAATATACACTATATTTTTTTTACCCGATGTACCATGTGTTGGTGGCTAAATTGTAAGAGTCTGAGGCTCCGTTTTATAAATTAGGATTCGTAAGACAGTCTTGTAGAAAATCTAAATACAAGTATAATTAGGAAAGAATAATTACAAATAAATATAAATGTATTATTCTCTTATATGCCCCCGCAAGATGGATCCCCATGAGGAGAGACTAATCTTGTGAAGAAGATGTTGAAAGCACTGTCGAGGAAGAGCCTTAGCGAGAGCATCTGCGAGCTGATCTGCCGAGAATACACAGGAAATTCGTAAGAACCCATCTTGGACTTGTTGGCGAATGAAGTGATAATCCAATACAACATGTTTCATGCGAGAGTGAAACACAGGATTAAAGCATAGACTGGTGGCACCAACATTATCACAGTAGATGACGGGTTATTATGTGGAGGAGATGCCGATCTCACCGAGGAACGAGGTAACACAGCGAACTTCCACAGCAGGTTCTTTGCCTTTGGTACTCGGCAAAAACGAGCAACATTACAGTATGTTTTCGAGCTCCAGGATATAGGATTGCGACCAAGATACACAATGTAAGCGCTTATAGAGGTGTAGTCATCCTTTTTACTTGCCCAGCCAACATCGGTGAATGCATGAAGATCTAGAGGAGACTGACTGTGAAGGAGAATACAATTGTTAATGGTGCCACGAAGGTACCGAAAAAGACGTTTGGTCGCTAGCCAATGATCAGTGGTCAACTGATGCATGAACTGAGAAATCTTGTTGACCACATATGCTATATCCATTAGACTGATCTTAATTCAGTAGGTGAGTTTTTATGAGTCATTATTGATTACTACTGTTGATTTATATCCTAAGGTCTAATTAATCAGTTTAAGTAATTCTAAACATTCATGGACATGGGTGTCAATGTACACCCCGCTCAAAGCAAAAACACAAAAAAATAGTAATTTTTTTACTAGTTGGACCCCTCCCAACTTTTCCCGTGGACCCCTTCCAATTTTTCCCCTGGACCCCTCCTAATTTTTCCCCTTGGTCCGCTCCCAATTTACAAGCTTTGATACCTTTGGACCTTTGTTGAGCTTATATTGGAGAACTTGGAGCAATTTAAAGGTAAATTTAAAATTTTGATTGTTGGAATTATTTGTTATTTAGTTGGGTTTCTTGAGAATTTTTTTAGCTTATATCTAAAATTATGAGGTTTTGTGTTTAAAAAATTTAGTTTAACCTTTTGTTACTCATCTCATTTACTTGTGTGTGATTTACTGATTTAGGGAATTTAATTGTGACTTGTGTGTGTTGTTTTTTAAAAACATTTTTATATAATACATTACCGTTAATTTAATGTTTTTCGTCTCTTCAACAAAGTTCGTGGTTTTGCCTTTTGAGGGAATATAAAGAAAAATTTTAAACGAAAACTGTCAGATTTTTTTTTTAATGATTCTCTTGTATGTTATATTGAAAAAGACTTGTTAATGAATATTAGTGATGATGATGTAATTATGTGTTTTTAACATATGAATACACGTAAAAGACAATTGTATTTTCCAAATTTTTTATGTAATAATTAAAATTTTGGACACCGCTTAACTTAATTAAAATTTTGGGCACCACTTAACTTAATTTTGGACACTGCTTAACTTTGTTGTATTGAGATGCTCGCTTGGCCGGAACCCCTACAGTGCTTTTTTTTTAATCCCCCGACGTGCTATCCCCTTCATTCCCGTCTTTTGCATCCCTTGCTTTTGGAGAAATTTGTGTTGAGCCCCCGGAAATTCCGCAGTGCTCTCCGGGTTGAAGGTGAAAGCGGGCTTCAAATTATCACTTTCATCACATCAATCTTGAATCAACCTCACATGTTTCCTTATAAAAAGAAGACTGACTAAAATAATAAGGAATGTGTACGGTCGAGATTCAATGGGACAGTGAATGTGACAGAGAGTGTGATAGACGATTTGGAGCCGTGAAAACGGGAGTTATCGATTGAAAATAGATCCTAAATTTAGGGTTGTTCCTATCTATAGTAGGATCCCCTACTTAAAATTGACAGCTCTTAGCTAGGGCTTCAATTGCATATAGAAGTGCTCCTATTCAAGACGAGAAAGCCCTTTGAGGCCTTTAAGTAGAAGAGAAAGAGAGAGCCCCGGAAAGCGAATAAAGGGGGAGTGAAGGAGCAAAAGTGAGATAGATCCTCTTCGAGGGTGGGTACCAATATCTATAGATAGAATGAATGAAGAAGGTAGGAACTACGAGACTCAGAATTGGACCACTGGTCTGCCAGTAGCATATTGTTCACTGCCTTTTTGGCCTGGAATTGCAGCAAGGAGGAAGGGCACATGAGACTTTCGAAAAGACGTTCTATGGTCAAGTTCAGTAAAGAGAAATCCTTCTTTGCCGCCCCTTTCCCAGGCCTTCAGATCCAGGAAATGCCTAAAAAATTTAATGAGGGCAAACTCTTTCAACTAAGTTTAGGTCTTTTCTTAGTGTGAAAATTCTATTAGACTTGGCTTATATATTGTTATTCATCACTGTCCCTTCCCTTGCCTTAAAAAATGGTAAAAGGGAGTAAATATCCTTATATATATATATATATATATATATATATATATATATATATATATATATATATAAGTCTACAAAATTCTAGCATATACATTATTGAGTCAATCTTTAACAACCTAACCTCTTAGATGACTTTTTATTTTAATATGGTATAAGAGCTTTAGTTTGGAAGATCGTTTTAGATTCGATTCATCCCATTGCATTTGTGACCCATATTATTGTGAGGCAGATGTTTTTTTTTTTTCATTTTTTTTCCTCCTTAGGGAGCGTTTGTGAGGCAAATGTTGGCACCAATTTGTTTGGTTTTTATCTCTACACGTATGGATTGTACATGTTCGCACCCTATTTGGTGTGTCTCCATATGTGACACGCACGAGGCACCTTTGCTTATCTCTTTATCTATGGATCGGGTCACACGTTTTCACATTTTTGGTAACTTAACATAAGCAAATATCATTCTCATTTTCAAGTTTTAAGAACGTACATGAATAGTAGGTTCTAAAGGAGAAGCGATTGAGGAAACACCAAGGCGGGCTCGTTAAAGCTTGGTTGGCCAAGGTGTCCTTTAGTTGCTCAATGGGGGGGGGGGAGGAAGCCGGCTTGGCTATGGAGAGTCGTCGGATTTGAACGTGGGGTTGGTATGGTGGTCAGATCTGGGTTGGCGACGGCTATGATGGGAGGAAGTTTTAGGGTTGAGGAAGTTTTGGGTTTGTGGAAGATGGTGGTCGTAAGTTTTAAGAACGAGGGTCTGATACCATGTAGAAACAGATAAAGTTTAGGAATAATGGCATATCCTTTCCATTGATATGTTGAACATATATATAAAAGTACAATACTTGCTACACAAGCTTAACCTAGATAATTTAAATACAAGAGGGATTAGGAAAGTATAAACTAAAGATAATTATAATATATTACAAATATATTATATTCACTAATACTATAAACATAATATATTACAAATATATTATATTATCTTATATACGATCATGACAAACCAAGGCCTCAACCTCAACTGGACCCTTAGCCCAGGAAGCCTATTTTTACTCAAAAATGCTGTAAAAAATCTCATTAGGGATGGTTAAATATTAGACTTCCAATTGGATTTATATGTTATTCCATGGAAAAGATTGGTTGTACAATTAGAAAGGACTTGTTGACCTCCAGTTAGAGGTGCACAAAAGGTTCACGGTTCGAACCGTGAGCGAACCGAACCGAATCGGAACCATCTTCAAGTGAATCGAAGGTCGTGGGGGTTCGGGGGCAATGCCCCCGAAAGGTAAACGGTTTCTTTGATTTATTATATACAAAACTGTAATGAATCTGTGATGGGTTGAATGATTTTTCAATTGGATGAAGGTGTAGGAGGAGGGGGAAGAAGAAAGTTTATGACGGAGGAGATAGAAGACAAAGGTAGAGGAAATGGTCTGGTTCACTATCATTTTGTATCGCGGTGTAAAATGGATTAATTATATTTAAAGTATCGCGGTTCAAAAACTATTTAATCGCGGTACATAAAAGTTGGTACCGCAGTACAATTAGAATAGATAATTAAACTATTGAACCGCGATACAAAAATTAATGCAATAAAATTGATGAATCATGGTGCAATAGGACTAGACAATTAAACTATTGAACCGCAGTGCAATAATTAATGCAATAAAATTAATGAATCGCGGTACAATAGGATTAGACAATTAAATTATTGAACCGCCGTACAAAAATTAATGCAATAAAATAGATGAATAGTTGTGCAAAAGGACTAAGTGTGGGTTCTAGGGACTGTGCACCTACGCCCCGCGCTTTTGAATAGGGGTGCGCATACGTGCGGATGCGGGACACCACTGCTCTCATTCCACCCTCCCTCGTTTAGGGGAAGACGAAATTAAAAGTATGAGAGGAGTGCTGTCTAGGATAACGCGTTTGAATACGCCTCGATAACTTTCAGTAGATTTTTGGTCCAATATGGGAGCATTGAGTTTTCTACATCAAGTTATCCCTTCTTTAGGGGATACCAGGATATAGGAATACATCACCCTTTCATTGTCATTCTCCCTTTTTTAGGGGAAAATGGAAAAGTGCAATAAAGGAGTGTTGCGAGGCCCCACTATGGATTTTCTGAAAATAGCCTTATGGCCTATTTCGGATCACTATGGGTGCTTTGGGTTTTCTATATCAAGTTATCCATTGTTTAGGGGATACCAGGATATAGGAATACATCACCTTTTCATTCACATTCTCCCTTTTTTAGGGGAAAACGGAAAAGTGCAACAAAAGATGTTGCGATGCCCCACTGGATTCAAAATGTTTTATAGAGTCGTCATCTTTATTTTGAGGAAAAAATAAAGCAAAACCAAAAAAAGAAAACCAGAGATTGTAAAAAAAGGTTCGGAGGCTAAGTTACGAGTTGGGAAGGTGCTAGACACACAATTCGCCCTTTCGGTCTCAAAAATAGTTTTTGGTTAAAGTATGCTTTTTGTTATATTTATTTAGCAAATAAATAAAGCATTAAAAGACAGGAAATAAAAACAAATACATCTGCTGCTACATTATTTAGAGACTTGCAGCCGTCTCTTTACAAATAGTTACAAATATACTTAAAAATATTTGGCCATAATAATGGCTCTTTTTAGTGCTATTTCCTAACTAAATCCGGGCAGCACAACGGTTTATATTTTTACATTAGTTTGGATGGAAAGTAGCACTCTTACAAATAAAAATTTTTAAACTTACCTACTACCAGACTAAGGTGTGCTCGCTCTGTCCTTCAGGGAGATGTAGTCTTTTTTTTTGATGAAGTGGTGTGGGGATTCAGGCAAAATGACTGCTTCTGAAAGTTACTTTTTGCCTCGGAATCCGGGTAGAGTAACTGCTTAAGATTGGTTGTCTGGTTGCTTGAGGGAGGCGGAAATCGGGCAGAATAACGGCTTATTTCTGACTGATTTGACCTTTTAAATCGGGTAGAGCAACTGCTCTTTCCGCGATTTTTGGACCGGGGAAATAGGGTGGAAACCTAGCTGCGGGGCTAAGGCTCACTTTGACCGATTGGTTTTACGTTTGGAGGAGACTTGGCAGGGTTTCGAGGCTTTAGAGAGATCACTCATTATCTCACGTCGCTCTCTATTTCTCCACCGTAACAACGACGCGGAGAGTTTTTTTGGGAAGAAAGGTGTGTCTGAAAGTGAACCCCAAAGGCTCTATTTATAGCCTGGAGAGAGGTCATCGAAGGGATTTCTTTTTCTCTCTTCGTGCTTCATTTGATTGTACAGAACGAATGATAAATTGCATATTACGCGAACTATAGCTGTCCTGTAGCAGTTTAGGGAGCACTGTAGCACTAACTGGGTGCCACCCCCATTTTGAGTGTGGATGCCGCTGGCGCCAGCTTTGGCTTAATTGTTTTATTTTTGGCACCTTTAGCCCCTACATTTCACTGTTTTGCGCATCCTGCTTGTCCTTTTGCATTTTCAACCTTGTAACTTGGCATTTGTTAAGTTTTAACAGGTCTTGATATTTCATGTCATGTTACATACCAGGGGTATGAAATTGGGGTTTCTACAGAGCCCCTCAACGATGGAGTCTACGGGTAACCCGCAGCTTACTAAGTAAACGAACATCGTTGATAAGAAATAGACTCTCCAATTTCGTACAATTAATACGAGGGAGAGATACAACAAGTAGCAGTTATAATGCAGCAGTTTATAATGCATATCAAACCTCCATATCCTAGACATTTTTCGTCGGTTATAGCATGTTATCGTAGTTTTTAGGTAGATATGCAATAAAATGCTCTGATGGTCGGACCTACTAATGTAGGCTGTCTACGTATTCCTTAATAAAGGAAATCAGACCAAACGTAGTTCGTCCTCAAGCAAGACGAACAATCAACGAAGATATTGTGTCCTTCGGGTCAAAACCCATCCGAGAACACAACGGAAAAATATTTTCATGTTTTTCGAAAAAATCGGTCAAAACCCATCGTTGAATATGGTATGAAGATTTTTAAGTTTTTCGAAAACCGTATTTCAACCGGTCAATACCCGTCGTTGAGATACGTTAAGAGGAATTTTCAAAAACAGTGTTCAACCGGTCAATACCTGTCGTTGAGCACAATAAGAAAATTTTCAAAATTTTCGAAAATTGTATTCAACCGGTCAAAACCTATCGTTGAATACGAAAAAAAAAAGACTTTCTTCAAACTTTTCGAAAACTGTGTTCAACCGATCAAAATCCGTCGTTGAATACGATTTTTTTTTCTTTTTCCTTCCTCTTTTTTGTTTTTTTTTTGTTTTATGCCTCTTTTTTTTTCTTATTCCTCTTTTAAAAAAAAAACAAAACTTGAAAAAGATTTTTCTTTTATTTTTGAAGGTAGAATAAGAATACCTTACCTTTCTTACATTTTCATGCTTCGGCTGCTGCTGATTCAGCTGATTTTGCTATTTCTGCAACTATTGCTTTTTCGTGCTGGGTACTTCTTTTTTTCTCTTTTTTCTTTTTTTCTTTCTTTCTTTCTTTTATTTTTTTTCCTTTTCTTTCCTTCATTTTTTTTTCTTTTCTTTATTTATTCTTTTTTTTTTTTGCATTTTCATGCAAGCTTTATTTTTACAAAATCCTTACCTTTGCCACCTATTTTTTTTTTGTTTTTCTGTTTATTTTGCGGCGGACCTGCTGGGGATATGACTTTTCCTTGCTCCTAGATGGATGACTGCCGAATATGGTTAGCAAAATTACTTTTGTTAACCTTCCATTAAGTCTTAGGGGCTATTTTGTAATTTTGAAAATTCGAGGACTTGAGTGCTGAACTTGAGTTGATTGGAGGGGAAAAGTGAAAATTTCACTTTTCCTTCTTTATTTACGGGTCCATAGCCGACGGAGCAAGCTTTTTTTTTTTTTTTTTTTTTTTCATTTCTATCATTTCTTCTCATTTTCTCAATTTTCTTTCGTCAAATTGCTTGTTTTTCCAAATAGATGGCTTCTTCTTCGAGATCTAGGAAGGGAATTGAAAGGCGCCAATGCACCCAGATTCGGGTGAAGAAAGGAGGGAACTTCCTCCTTTGAACCGGAATTACGTTGAATATTTATCTTCCACGGATGACCGGGGCAATTTAGTCCGCGATTGGCACACACATGTCTCGAATCTTCAAAATCCCGATGTAAGTATACTCTTTCACAGACTCATTCGGTTGATTTCTTCAGATCTGCTTAATTTCTGCACTTCTTTGGACTTTTGGAGTATATCTATACTTCTTATGATGCTTATGCATGCAATTTTATTGACTAAAATGATGCATGAAATTTATGCAATTTATTTTTGCGATGCATAATTGAACTAGTGGTCACTATTTGACCCTACAATGCATGATTTGTGCAATTAATGCAATTTGGGATATATGATGCATGTTTTAGGCCTAAAAATATTTTTATATGCTATATGCCTATGAAACGGACTTTTCGAAACATAATGCAAATTTTTTCGGGCATATTTTCTGACGCATTTTCGGATACATACATGACGAAACAGATATATTTTATGTACCAGAATTCACTTTTATGCATGCCTATGTTGCATGGATATGATAAATGCCATGAGAATATATTCTTTTCATGATTGGTGACATTTTATTCTCTTTTCCACTAATGTTATAATGCAGCTTATTGGACAATAAATGCAAATGATGGATGCATATATCATTTTATTTGATGCAAATGCAATGCCTAAAAATTTATGGGATGCTTGCTAATATGATGCATTGGTATATTTATTTTATCATGTATGCGGAAATGCAAAATACGGTATATACTTTTAAATGCAAAACATACAATTTCATGATGTCTAAAATGCCAAAATACATATTTAGATGCAAGAAGATGCATTTTTATTTTTATATAAAAAAATATTGTTTTATGCCCCAAATTTTTTAATGCATGAATATATGCACTTTTTATTTTTCTGATAACGCCAAGGATGCACTTAAAATTTTCTAATGCAATACATATATTTTTTTTATAAGCAAATATTTTTTTTATGAGCAAAGATTTTTTTATTTTTATTTTTTTTATAAGCAAAGATTTTTTGTTTTTATTATTTTTTTATAAGCAAAGATTTTTTTATTACAAGCAAAGATTTTTTTATTTTTATTTTTTTATAAGTAAATATTTTTTTTATTTCAAGCAAAGATTTTTTTTTTATATAAGCAAAGAATTTTTTATTTTTTTTGATACAATAATGATTGATATACATTTTATTTATGCAAGAATGCAAATGAAGAGTCTTAAATATATGATAAAATGCAAAATGCATGAATGAAATGCATACATTTATGTGTTTTTTTATACAAGAACACATACTTTATATTATTATATATATGTATACACATTTTTTTGAAAAAAAAAACTTGCCTAATGTACTGATTATGCAAGAAAAAAAGGGGTTTATGAGAATCTTACCTTTCCTTCCTTCCTTTTTTTTTTTTTTTTTTTTTTTTTTTCAGGAGTGCATTACCTTGACCTGGGTTCGGGCGAGTTGCGACTTGGTGATGGACATTTTTCATTTGATGCCCGAGCCGGCACGAGTTTCGGTGGAGGATACAGGCCTTGGGGTATTCATGCGGGCATTTTGTCCCTTCCGCAGTTACATGACTATATTCGATACATTGCGGAATTATTGGTGGGACACTACCCACACCTTCCGAATATAAAACGTTAAGAGATGGCTTTTGGAGAATGCTGGGAGAGTCAATGACGGGGATAGCATCGCTGTAGCTCGCGTCGCCAGAGCATTTCTATTCTTCTTTTTAGGGATGTCGCTCTTTGCCAATTCATCCACCTCTTTGAGAGTCTCCCTCCTAGGTTGCTGTAGACACCCCAATTTCGTACCCCTGGTATGTGACTGACATAAAATATCAAGAACTGTTGAAACATTAACAAATGTCAAGTTACAGGGTCGAAAATGCAAAGGGAAAAAGCAGGATGCGCGAAACAGTGAACTGCAGGGGGCCGGGAAAGTGCAAAAATTTGAAAGAAAAAAGTTTGTATGGTGCCGCACCAAGGCCCCTTGGTGCCGCACCAAGGGTTACCTTGGCCGCACCATGCGTACTCTGGCGCTCTCTCAGAATGAAATAGTACAAGTCTTGAAGCACAAGGTACATGTGGCTGATGCATGGGAAAAAAACTCAGAAATTCCAGCCGTGTCCTCATCTCCCACTATAAATAGAGAGCCCGGGCTCCCAGTTTCATTCGCTCATTTCCTCCGCGATTTTTAATCGCAGCGAAGCTCTGCCGTTTTCCTTCGCTCTGCCGTTTTCCTTCGATAAATATTAGTACGAGAGGTGCGAGATAGGTGAGTGGAAGCCCCTAGAGTCTCCAAACCCCGTCCAAACTTTGCCAAAATAAAAACCCATAGGTTATAAGTGATCCCTAGCCTAGTTGTTAGGTATCCACCTCACTTCCCCGGCCCAAAAATCCCAAAGTAAGCCGTTACTCTGCTCGAGTAATAGGCTGAAAAACACCCTCTATAAGCCGTTATTCCGCCCAACCAAAAAGGCCAAAACCACAAAAATTAAGCCGTCATTCCGCCCGACCAAATAAGCCAAAAACCACTACATATAAGCCGTCACTCTGCCCAAATCAAAACAACAACCACACAACAACAACAAAAGACTCCTCTCCCAAGGCGAAGCGAGCACACCGCCGCTCTAAAAGGTAAAACCTTTAAGGGCACCGTTTATTTTTAATTATTTACTTTTCTGTCTTTTATTCATTTTTAATAGTTGTTATTTAAATCCGGCACAATGTAATCAATATAAGTCGTTGTGCTGCCCGGATTAGAATAGGAAATATTTTGTAAAAGAGCCGTTATAATGGTCAAATATTCTTAAATGTGTCTGTAATTATTGGAAGGAAACGGCTGCGAGTCCGTAAATAATGTAGCCACGAATGTATTTGTTTAAATTTCCCTATCATTTTAATACCTTATTTATTTGCGAGATAAATATGACAATAAGCATACTTCAGCCAAAAACCATTTTCGAGACCGAAAGGGCGAGTTGGGTGCCTAGCACCTTCCCAACTCGTAACTTAGCCTCCGAACTCGTTTTCTTTTTCTCTGGTTTATTTTTCTTTTCTTTGGTTTTGCTTTATTTGCCTTAAAATAAAGATGGCGACTCTAAAACTTTTGGATTCAGTGGGGCCTCGCAACATTCCCTCTTTGCACTTTCTCGTTCTCCCCTAAAAAAGGAAGATATGGGAATGGAGGGGTGATGCATTCCCATATCCTGGTATCCCCTAAACAAGGGATAACTTGATGCGGAAAACTCAAAGCTCTCATAGTAATCTGAATGGGCCATAAGGCTATTTTTAATAAATCCATAGTGGGGGCGTCGCAATATCCTTTTTTGCACTTTCCTGTTTTCCCCTAAAAAAGGGAAAATGGGAATGAAAGGGTAATGCATTCTCATATCCTAGTATCCCCTAAAAAAGGGATAACTTGATGCGGGAAACCATAAGTTCCCATATTGGATACAAAATCCACTCAAGGCAACCGAGGCACATTCCAACGTGCTAACATAGACATCACTTCTCTCGCACTTTTGATTTCGTCTTCCCCTAAACAAGGGAGGGTGGAACGAGAGCAGTGGTGTCCCGCATCCGCACGTACGCGCACCCCTATCCAAGGGCGCGCGGGGCGCGGGAGCATGTCCTGGCAACCTCACAGCTGCCTCCGGGAACTGGACCGCGTGATTGAATATGACTGGGGGCAGGCGGGCCTGGCTGAACTTTATGCCTCCATGGACAGGGCGAGCCGGAATGAATCACCAATTATGACTGGCTTTACTTCTGCTTGGGAGGTATATTTCTTTTCTTCCCACTTTCAATTTTTCTGTCAGCATTTTTTTTATATATTTTTTCTATTATACATTTTTTTCTATATATTTTTTTTTGCTGACTTTTGCTCCTTCTTTTTTTTTTTTTTTTTTTTTTCAGGTGTGGGCTTATTTTGTCTTTGATTTTACACCATGCCCACTACGCAGCAGCGTTTACAGACCACCTTATTTGGCTAATTTCGTAAACGCAAACCGGAAGAAAAAGGATAGGGACAGCCATTTTTTGGAACGACTTGGACTGCACGACATGATAGCTAGCTCGACCTCAGGCTCTGTGCATTTGGTTCCTTGGCAAAATTTGATAGGGCCATATGAGATCACCCTAACATTGAGCCGCTGTCGGATTCTCATGGCGTCGATCATGAATGATTCCTTATACATGGGCGAGCGAGTTAACCGCTAGCATGTCCTGTACTCGACATTTCCGGTGGTGCCTCCTGCACCTCCCCCTTGGGTGATCGTTCCAGATCTTCTTCCGAACAGGTATCTTTACCTGTCAAAATTTGTCGTGCCGCCCTACGATTATCCAGTCATGCCATATGAGGAGTTCTTGGAGACGATGCTCCATTTTGCTCCTCCTGCCCCTGCAGTCGCCAGGCGTGCATCTGATGCATGTGATAGGCTAGGGTCCTCTCACCCAGCTCTTGGTGCATAGTCGGAGTTTTCTATGCCCGATGATGCCTTCTCCACCTTCCGATATCATCGAGACGGAAGACTTATAGAGCAAGTCTTACCTGATGCAGATATTCCCGAGGAGTACCGTGTCCCTGATCATGCTTGCACGGTATATATCATCACTCATTTTTTTTAGCATCACTTTGTTTTCTTTTAGCATCATCATCATTCATTTTTTTTTGTATCACTTTTTTTTTCTGATGCATTTCTTTTGCTGCCCAAACACCCTTTTTTTTTTTCAGGTTAAGGTGTCCACATACAAGAGGCTGCTGCGGGGCTTCGTTAGCATCAACAAACTTTACCAGCAGCTTATGGATGACTTTTCTTACCGGGGAAATGATGCTACACGGCAGACCAGACGCCGTGATGATGACGACGATGAAGCTGGCGGATCGGCTCGCCCTCGGGGGAGAGATAGAGGTCACAGGCTTGGCGGTGGAGTGGGCCCTCGAGTGATGGGAGGCGGTTTTAATAGAGGCAGAGCGTCCTGCGATTATTTGCTCCTACTACCTGCATACATTTGTTTTTTTTCTTTCTATTTTTTTTCGGTTTTTTTTATTTGCATCAAAATATGTACAAACATTTATTATGCAATGCAATATAATTTTATATGATGTGAGAAAATAAAATGTAGACTCAAAATGCATGCAGAAAATAAAGCTATACTGATATCTAAGGGTAATGGTACGTTGCATTCTCAAAAACGGATTTTAAAAGAATATACCTTCATGCTCGAGAGGGCTTTTCTGGAGATATTCGGGGAGAAGGAGGCAGCCGCCTCCTCCTGTTCTCAGTCATATAATTGCTGCAGGGCTACACTTGGCATAAGGCTATTCTCACAGCCCCTGCGTTTTTCTTCGCAATCAGACAGGGCAGCAGTGAATGGTTGAAACCCAAGTCGTCTGGCTGTTTCAGGACAACGGCAATGCGGATAATGAATAGGACGAGGACACTTCTGGTGCTTCTCATTTTGATAAGACTGAGCCTTTTCTGTGCCTTGCAGAATAAGTATATGGGCCCGGTTGGGCGGACGCCACAGGCACTGATGGACTGCCTTGGGGCTTAAGCTGCAAAAGAAAGGATAGTTTGGGGGGAACAAAAGGGGGTATAGGCAATAATAGATATGTACAGGGCAACTAATGCATAATCCAAATGTCTTAACAATTATTCCTAAGTTGCACCTTAGGACCTTGTAATATTATATTTTAGTGTTTTATATGTGAGCTTTTTGTCGTGGTTTTCCTTTCTTCTTTGTTAGTCGAGCCCCTCGCATGCTGAAGACTGGAGGTAGGATGTCGAGGATTCAAGTAGTGCTTTCCTTCTCCTTTTTCTCTTGATTTTTTTATATGCTCTAATTTTTGCCTAGGCCGCCCTTTCGGGTTTTCAACCTAGTGAGCCCTTATTTCTCCTTTTATTCTTCATTTTTTTAAAAAAAAATTTATGCTCTAATTTTTGCCTAGACCGCCCTTTCGGGTTTTCAGCCTAGCGAGCTGGAGAGGGAAGCACCTACTAGATAAGTTGGCTCAAGCATAATACCTTTTGAGCTTGTCGAGATTGAAGGGCTGAACAAGGTCTTCTCCTTCCTGGTTCGTGAGAAGTATGGCACCTTCTGACCGGATCTCTTTAACAATATACAGTCCCATCCATAGAGATTTCCATTTTCTCCTAGTATCAACATAACTAGGGTTTTTTCTCGAAGCACGAGGTCCCGGCCTTTGACTTTTTTATTGAAGGCCCGGGCTATGCGCCTTTGATATGCTCGGGTATACTCCAGGGCTAACAAGCCCCGTTCGTCAATTATGGCCAATTCTTCAAATCGCCCTTTGACTCAGTCAACTTCTGCTATGTCGGATTCCATCATTACTCTTAATGATGATATTTCAACTTCTATTGGCAGCACCGCCTCCATGCCATATACCAAGGAATAAGGGGTAGCCCCAGTGGGTGTGCGGATTGATGTGCGATAGCCCCAGAGGGCTAGCGGCAATTTTTCAGGCCAGTCTCTTCCTGTATCAATCATCTTTCTGATGATGTTTTCGAGTGTTTTGTTGGCTGCTTCAACGGCACCGTTGGCTTGCGGTCGATAGGGGGAGGATTTACGCCTTTGGATCTTGAACTCGTCGAGCAAACGAGCAAACCCCTTCAAAATGCGTGTCGTTGTCCGAATTATGCTGTCGTTGGCACTCCGTATCTCGAAAGGCGAGCGATATATGATGTTGGTTCGGATGAATTCAAACACCTTTCGGGCATTTAGGACTTATAGGAAGAGGCTTCCACCCACTTCGTGAAGTAGTCGACGGCTACTAGGACATATTCATGGCCATTGGATCCCTTCGAGTGAATTTGGCCTATGACGTCGATTCCCCATGTTGAGAAGGGCCAGGGGGCTGTGGAGTTATATAGGACGTGCGGGGGCACGTGTTGCTGATTTGCAAAACGCTGGCACTTGTCGTAATGACGCACCCACCGAATACAGTCGACTTCAAGCGTACTCCAGTAGTATCCCTACCGGATGACTTTCTTGGACAGCATATGACCATTCATGTGGGGCCCGTAGGTACCACTATGCAGCTGGTTCATGATTTGTTCGGCCTTGGCCTGATCGACACATAATAAATTAAGGCCTTGATAGTGCCTTTTATATAGGCTGCCACCGCTGAGTACAAATTGTGAGGCCCACCTCCGTAGGGAGACTTTCCCTCTTTTGTCTAGGCCGGGAGGATAGATTCCTTTCTGAAGCAAATTTAGGATATCAATGTACCAGGGCTCGTGATCTGCTTCAGGGGCTGTATTAATTTTGAAGCAGTATGCCGGCGTGACCTTCTTCCTTACGACGAAAGGTTGGACTTGGGTTTCTGCGGGAATTTGGACTAGCGATGTCCGAGTGGCTAAGGCATCGGCGAATTGATTTCTATCTCGTGGCTAATAGTGGAACGAGATAGAATCAAATCGGGTGGCAAGTGCTGTTAATTTGGCATGATAGAGCTGTAACCTGGGATCCTGGGTCCTCCATTTCCCTTCGACTTGATTTATAATTAGGGCAGAGTCTCCATATACTTCGAGATATTTAGCTCCCCTTTTGAGAGCTTCTTTTAAGCCAGCAATACAGGCTTCATATTCTGCCGTATTATTTGAGCATTTGAATTCCAACCTTATGGCTAGCAGAGTATGAGAATCGGTTGGGTCTATGAGCAAGATTCCTATGTCGAGGCCTCTTTTATTTGCAGCCCCGTCAAAGAACATCTGCCAGCTGGTGTCATGGTCAGTGATTTCCAAGACACCTTCGTTCGGGAAGTCAGGCTCAGTTGCATCTTCGGCTTTTAAGGGCAGATCGGCTAAGTGATCTGCAATTACGTTGCCTTTGATAAATTTGAGTGTGACATAGGTTATGTCAAACTCGTTGAGAAGAAAGGACCACTTGGCCAGTCGGCTGGAAAGTGATGGCTTGCCGAAGATGTACTTTATAGGATCCATCGGGGGAGATGAGCTTGATGGATCGTCCTTGCAGATAGGTCTTGAGCCTTTGAGTGGCCCAGACTAGGTCGGTGCAGCTTTTCTCAAAAGCTGAGTAATTTAGCTTGTTTCCTTGCAGCTTCCTACTTATGAAGTATATGGAATTTTCAATGTAGGAATTTTCTTTTTCTTGGGCGAGCATAGCCCCTACTGACGTGTCTGTGACGGTTAAATATAGGAGGAGAGGTTTATGTGCATGGGGTGGAGCTAGCACAGGTGGATTGGTAAGATAGGCTTTTATTTTTTCGAAGGCTAACTGGCACTTTTCGTCTCAGACTTGGTAAGTATTCTTTTTTAGGAGTTTGAAGAGAGGCTCACATGTGGTTGTTAGCCGTCGGATGAAGCGGCTGATATACTGCAATCGGCCTAGGAAACCTTTGACTTCGGTTGGAGTTTTTGGCCGCGACATCTCCATGATGGTTTTTATTTTTGCTGGCTCGATCTCGATGCCCTGTTCGGTCACCAAGAATCCCAGGACCTTGCCTTTGGTAACCCCAAATGTGCATATGGTGGGGTTAAGCTTTATTTGGTGTTTCATCAACCTTTCGAAGAATTTTCGAAGGTTTTTGATATGGGCACCGTTGGCGTTGCTGGAGTGCACGATCATGTCATCAACATAGACTTCCATTTCTTTATGGATCATGTCGTGGAAGAGGGTGGTGGCAGCCCTTTGCTAAGTAGCCCCAGCATTTTTCAGCCCAAATGGCATGACAATGTAGCAATAGGTACCCCAAGGAGTGGTAAATGAGGTCTTCTCCTGGTCCTCTGCTGCCATTTTGATTTGATTGTAACCCAGTATGCCATCGACAAAGGATCTGACTTTGTAAGCAGCAACGGAATCTACCACAATATCAATATTGGGTAGAGGGAAATCATCTTTGGGCGATGCCTTATTGAGGTCGCGGAAGTTTACACAGATTCGGACCTTCCCGTTGGGCTTGGGAACGGTCACTATGTTGGACAACCAAATCGGGTATTCAACTACCTGAATGAAGTTGACGCGCAGCTGCTTTATGATTTCTTCTTTGACTTGTAGTGACCATTCCGGCTTAATCCGGCGGAGCTTTTTCTTGATTGGTCGAGCATCTGGATATATGGGGATCCGGTGTTCGACTATGACTGGGTCCAGCCCTGGCATATCTTCATAGGACCATACGAAGATATCTATGAACTCTTTGAGGAGATCAATGAGTGTTACCCTTTTAGAGCCTTGTAGGTAGCTGCCGATTTTGATTTCTTTTGTTTGATTGTTCAGCCCCAGATTGATGATGGACAAGTCTTCAGTTGCTGCTAATGAATGATATTGTTCTTGGTGCCCAGCTGACTTTACAAGCTCAAGCAAATAATTTTTATCTTTTGGGTCCATTTTATCAAATGACTCATTATTATAATTATGTAATGCGTCTTTTTAATGTAGATGCAACTAAGGAATAAGTAAAGACATTTAGATTATCATTAAAAGCCAACTGTACAGGGTTTATTACATTATTGAGGACCTGGGGTTTGAGATCTTCAACTTTAGGGAGCGGATCCGTAGATGACCAATCCGTAAAGCTAGGGGAAGAAGTGGGGATAGTATATCCGAAGCGGTCCACTAGATCTGCGAGCGTCAGAAGCGGGCCGGTTGTAGTATACCAGTTCTACAGAGGCTTATCAGTAATAAGCTCAAACTCAGCAGGGAGCTTTTCATAGTCAGTGCCTCCGTCTATTATACCCAGGAAGCTGTCTCCTAGACATTTATTAGAAACTCCTTTTATTCATTAGCATATTTACAACACCTTTATTCTTGGATAATTAGATTAATTTGCCCTTTTAGACCTCCTTGGCTTGATCTGTTTCAAAAATTCTTGTGCCTGCCATCGTAATTACCTCATTATCAATGAGATCCTGAATTGCATTTCTGAGTGAATAGCACTTGTCGGTAAGATGACCACTGCAACGGTGGTACTCACAATACTGGGCATGATTCCAGGTAACGGGTAACGGTCTGGGTGGTTGGTAATTATCATTGGGCTTAAGTATCCCATGGGCCCACAGTGTTTGGAGTATTTCAGATCTTGGGCTGACAGATCATCATAATGCCTTGGAATTACCTCTTTCCTTCCTCTTGGCTTAGGCAAATTGCCAGATTGGGATTTGGTCAAGCAACTGGGTGGGGTTTTCTTCCTTGGATAATATTGCACTGGGATTGGTTTGCTTGGGATCTGGTTCAAGAGAGGTTCTTTTTCCTGTAAACAAAATATTTCTCTTGGGGTTCTTGGAGCCATTTGATTGGAATAAGTATTTGAAGGGTCTAGAGGAAGGTAATTCTTTTGGTTATAGTAGTAGGCATTTTGGTGGGGAAGATTGGGGTTGATTTCAGGAGGATATGGATTAGAATTATGAGTATTTGGAATCATACCTCCTTGGGCCATGGGATCATTATTTGGCTGATGGCTGGCACTTGGTTGCTTTTCGGAGGCTTGGAAAATGATATTTTCTGAGGTATCATGGCAATTCATTTCAGGGAGGTAAGGAGTGTTAGGAACATATTTAGGGATTTTGATCTTTTGGGAGAAAGTGGCAAGAGTTTCTGAGAATCCTGCTAGAAGATCATTCACCACCTGATTTGTTATCCTTTCCACATGAGCATCCAATTCCTTCTTTAGCCAAGCCTCAAGTCCAGGAGGAGGTGCATATTTAGGAGTTTCTTTCTCTGGTTCCCACCCGTTCCAATTGTTGCAGGATTCCATCACCGCCTGTTTATTTTTAGCTGCCATTCTGCTTAGATCTGTACTTTCTGAACTGATTCTGCCCTTTTTTGATCTGATATTGATACCCTCTGATATGATTTCTAAACTTGTTTCCCGTATCAACCGACAGTACTATCTTTGCTTTTCCAAAATTCGGGCCAGGTTTTTGAGGAAAATGGGTTTGGAGGTATCAGAGGGCTGGCTGAAGGCTTTCTGGGCTTGGAGCACATCGTGCCTTTATTAGTATTTTATTATTATTATTTATTTTCCCCACAATTGACCGGATAAGCACCCGCTTTATTTTGACAGTCTTAGGACTTTTCCTGGAACAGTGGATTCTTTCTCCAGAGTATAGGACCAACGTATTCCACCTGCTTTTCGACTCCCCAAGATCGGACTGATCCCAGGCGAAGGGCTTATACTCTTTCCAGGATCCACCATTCGAAATGATCTAGGTTGAGCATCATATAATAATAAATCAGTCCCTATGTATTTATTCATTTTTTTCGCGCATTTATTTTTTCATCATCATTTTTTTTACTTGCACTTTTTTTTTACATTTTTTTCGATCTCATTTTTTTTACAAGGACTGACCCACGATTCAAAGATGCCAAAAACCGGTCGGTCTTTAAAGTGTCCTGAAAATCTATATACATTATAACGATGACTTATGCAGGGGGTAGGCTGGTCATGGTGTAGGGTAGCAGTTCGGAATATATTTATATGTGTGCGCGTGCGTGCAGCCTTTAAAAAGCAGTAATTTTTTTTTCAGATATAAAAATAGAAAATAAAAACAGATATGACATGTCTTACTGTTATTTGTGGATTTTCTCGGCTTTTTTAGTTTGAGCGTAAGCAAGCACATCATATCAAGAAATAGAAAGAAAAGCGGGGAATCTATCTATCCGTATTAATTTGGTCCTAATCCCCAAAATAAAATGGCAGAATGAATGCAAATATATATAAATTTGCGAAATGAAAATAATAAACAGAACAAAATAAATATATAGAGCCGAAAGGAAAGCAAAATTAAGGATAAAACCCCGGCCCTTTTATTGTTGTGCTGCCCGAAAATTTATTGCATTTTTTTTTGATTTTTTTTTGCGAAATTTTTTTTACTTTTTTTAAAAAAATACATATATTTTTAAATATATCCGTAACAGTGACTCGAATGAGACTGCTGCAAGATGGAAGATCATATCCACAAATATAGACACGGATGTATAAGAACGCAATATTCAAATGCATAAATTAATATAACAAGCATACTTTAGCCAGAAACAAAGAAAAACAAAAAAAAGTTTTTTTTAATGAGTCTAGCCCTCCATTTTATTTAAAATAAAAGCGATCTCCCAGCCAGTCGCCCTGTGGGTTCAGGAGCGTCTGCGCCCGCGTGCCCTTGGATAGGGGTGCGCGTACGTGCGGATGCGGGACATCACTGCTCTCATTCCACCCTCCCTTGTTTAGGGGAAGACGACATTAAAAGTGCGAGATGAGTGCTGTCTAGGATAGCACGTTTGAATACACCTCGGTAACTTTCAGTGGATTTTTGGTCCAATATGGGAACTTTGAGCTTTCTACATCAAGTTATCTCTTGTTTAGGGGATACCAGGATATATTAATACATCACCCTTTCATTCTTATTCTCCATTTTTTAGGGGAAAACGGAAAAGTGCAAGAAAAGAGTGTTGCGAGGCCCCACTATGGATTTTATGAAAATAGCCTTATGGCCTATTTCGGATCACTATGGGTGCTTTGGGTTTTCTATATCAAGTTATCCCTTGTTTAGGGGATACCAGAATATAGGAATACATCACCTTTTTATTCTCATTCTCCATTTTTTAGGGAAAAACAGAAAAGTGCAAGAAAAGATGTTGCGATGCCCCACTGGATCCAAAATGTTTTATAGAGTCGTCATCTTTATTTTGAGGAAGAAATAAAATAAAACCAAAAAAGAAACCGAGATCGTAAAAAGGGTTCGGAGGCTAAGTTACGAGTTGGGAAGGTCTAGGCACCCAGCCCTTCGGTCTCAAAAATAGTTTTCGGCTAAAGTATGCTTTTTTGTTACATTTATTTAGCAAATAAATAAAGCATTAAAAGACCGAGAAATAAAAACAAATACATCAGCGACTATATTATTCTGGACTGCGGCCGTCTCTTTACAAATAGTTGCCAATATACTTAAAAATATTTGGTCATAATAATAGCTCTTTTTAGTGCTATTTCCTAACTAAATCCAGACAGCACAACGGCTTATATTTTTACATTAGGCCGGATGGAAGTAGCACTTTTACAAATAAAAAAATTAAAACTTACCTACTAGCGGACTAAGATGTGCTCGCTCGTCGCCGAGGAGAGAGTCTTTTTTTTGATGAAGTGGTTTGGGGATTCGAGCAAAATGGCCCTTGAAAGTTACTTTTTCCTCGGAATCCGAGGCGGATGCTAAAGATTGGTTGTTTGGTTAGTTGAGGGAGGCATCGGCGAGGCTAACGGCTTATTCGGCGATTTGGTCTTTTTAAATCGGGGAGAGCAAGCTAGCTCTTTCCGTGATTTTTGGACCGGGGAAATAGGGTGGAAACCTAGCTGGGGGGCTAAGGCTCACTTTGACCGGTTGGTTTTAAGTTTGGAGGAGATTTGGCAGGGTTTCGAGGCTTTAGGGAGATCACTCACTATCTCACGATACTCTCTATTTCTCCTGTGTAACAACGACGCGAAGAGTTTTTGGGGAAGAAAGGTGTGTCTGAAATTGAACCCCGAAGGCTCTATTTATAGCCTGGAGAGAACACCGAAGGGATTTCTTTTTCTCTCTTCGTGCTTCATTTGATTATACAGAACGCCGGATAAATTGCACATTATGCGAACTGTAGCTGTCCTGTAGCAATTTGGGGAGCACTGTAGCACTAACTGGGCGCCACCCCCATTTTGAGTGTGGGTGGCGCCAGTTTTGGCTTAATTGTTTCATTTTTGGCACCTTTAGCCGCTGCATTTCACTGTTTTGCGCATCCTGCTTTGTCCTTTTACATTTTCAACCCTGTAACTTGACATTTGTTAAGTTTTAGCAGGTCTTTATATTTCATGTCATGTTACATACCAGAGGTACGAAATTAGGGTGTCTATAATAGGCAATTAAACTATTAAACCGCATTGCAAAAATTAATGTAATAAAATAGATGGATCGCAGTACAATAGTCAATGCATCACGATTCATTTATATAGTGCACCTCATGCTCATTAAGGGTATCGCTGTCTTTTCACATCCAAAAGTTTCTTTTTCCAGTTAAAAACTAAAGAGATTAGAAACTTTAAAAAGTAGACTGACACTCAATTTTTCCTAAATTTAACTTATTCAGGTCTTAAAAAAAGACTTTAGAAAGTAAAAAAATTATGAAGAGTTGTAACTTTGGATTTTGTTAAGAATTGAAGTTTGATGAGGATTTTGTGTGTGAAAGAGAATTGGGAACTCTCCTCACTTCTTTGATTCAATGATCAAGATCCAACATATATACAATTGTGGAACACGTTTAGAGCCCTAACTGAGAATAACAGAAAAAGGTTCCCACTTGCTAATTAATAACTAGCCCCTCCAAATATCAATAGTAAACAACAAACCCTCTCAAAATATAATTGACATATTTACACCAAAAATCCCTTAACTCCTTGTGGTTTCAGTATGACTCTCATCACCCCCTCTCAAGGTGGAAGGGGAGAACAAGTTCACCACTCCCAACTTGGGTACAAGATGTTGAAGTTGAGAAATAGAAACGACTTTTGTCAGGAGATCAGCTAGTTGATCCTTGGTTTGGACATAGGCAGTGGAGATAAGACCAGCATCAATCTTTTGACGAATGATATGGCAGTCGATTTCAATATGTTTCGTTCGCTCGTGATACACTGGATTGGCCGCAATATGCATTGCTACCTTATTATCACAGAACAAAGAGATAAGCGTAGGAGAGGGTAACTGAAAGTCAGATAACAACCCATGCAGCCATGTAAGTTCACAAGATGTGGCTGTCATTGCCCTGTATTCAGCCTCTGCAGAAGACTTAGACCCCGTAGGCTATTTCTTACTCTTCCAGGATATTAATGAGGACCCCAAGAACACTCAAAAACTTGTGACAGACCTTCTAGACATTGGGAAAGTGGCCCAATCTGCATCACGAGGCGACCAAAATATATTGGCGAGAAAGAACAAACCTTGGCCAGGTGAATTCTTGAGGAACCTGACCAATTTTAAAGTTGTATTGAAGTGAGATGTCTAAGGCTGAGCCAGAAACTGACTCAAAACATGAATAGTGTATGAAATGTCTGGTCTGGTAATTATGAGGTAGATAAGCCTGCCTACAAGCCTCCTGTACCTGGATTGTCCAACAACACACCATGCTCTGCAGAAAGCCCATGGTGCTGGGAGATGGGAAGAGCAGAAAGTTTGGCATTTGTGAGGCCAATCTCATTGATGATACTCAGAGTGTACTTCCTTTTATGTAAACAAACCCTTGTAGAATTCCTTGCTACTTCCAGGCCAAGAAAATATCTAAGAGGACCAAGATCTTTGATGGTGAAAATGGCATGAAGCTGATTCTTGAGAGTCTTAATAGCAGCAGATGAGGAACCAGTTATAACCATGTCATCTACATACACCAAAAGGGTCAGAAGGAAGAAGTAGAGTTTTGGATGAAGAGACTATGATTATGAGCATCGAGCGAAACCCGAGTCTTTAAAGCGAGGAGAATTTATGAAACCAACGGCTGGGCCTGCTTTTGAGCCCATGTAGGACTTGAGCATACAGGAAACTTTAGGAGATTTAGTGTCTGTGGAAGGACTATAGCCAGGTGAAAGCTTCATAAACACTTCTTCATTTAGTTTACCATGGAGAAAGGCATTTGAGACATCCATTTGATGGAGAGGCCAACCTTTCATACTAGCAGTGACAAGTAATACCCTTACTGTAGTCATCTTTGCCACAGGGGCAAAGGTATCAAAATAGTCTAACCCCTCAGTCTGAGTGAACCCCTTTGCAACTAGCCTAGCCTTGTACTTGTCAATAGATCCATCTTGATGGTACTTGACTTTGTATACCCATTTGCACCCAACTGTCTTCTTTCCTGGATGTAAATCTTGGAGAACCCAGGTCTGATTTCTTTCTAAAGCATCTAGTTCCAAAGCCATGGCCTCACACTAGTGAGGATACTTAACAACCTGATTATAGGTATGTGGCTCAAAGGTTTGATCAATATTGGCAATGAAGGCTTGATAAGAAGGAGACAAGTGAGAGTAAGAAACAAATTTTACAATATGATAAGGAAGACCTGTATAATCCATAAATCTGGCTGGAAGAACCTTAGACCTGACTGACCTAACTTGCTCTTGAGATGACTCAGTAGGGAAATTGGGAACTGGGGTCAATAGAGACATTAGGTGATGTATGATCCATAGTAGCAGAAGGTGAAGCAGATTCACCATCAGGAGAACTGGAATCACGAGGATCATCCAATGGGAAAGAAGGCACAGAAGGAAACCAAGGAGTAGATGAAGTATTGGAGGTGGATGCAAAAGGAAAGCAGTGCTCATGAAAAGTAACATCTCTACTATGAAAAACTTGCTTGGTATCCAGATTATATACCTTATAGGCCTTCTTACCATAGGATTAGCCCAAAAACATACATTTAATGGCCCTGGGACTGAATTTGTCTCTATTCTGACTAAGAGTAGATGCAAAACACAAACAATCAAACACCTTCATATGAGAGTATGAAGGTTGATGACCTAGCAGGACTTCATAGGGAGTTTTGAACTGAAGAATAGAGCTAGGGAGTCTGTTTAGGAGATAGGTGGCAATAAGAAGACATTCTCCCCAAAAATAAATTGGAAGATGTGCCTGAAACCTAATGCCTCTAACTAGTTCCAACAGGTGTCTGCGTTTCCTCTCTACCCTCCCATTTTGTTGAGGAGTTCCTACACATGAAGACTGATGTAGAATGACACAAGAATCCAGAAGTTCTGTAATGTGTTGAAAAATTATGTACCATTGTCTGACCTTATCCCTCTCACAGTAGAGCCATATTGAGTTTGCACAAGTTTAAGAAAGTTAGAAAGATAGGTAACAACCTGAGCTTTGGACTTGAGTAAGAAAGTCCAAGTTGTTCTAGAATTATCTTAAATTATAGTTAAGAAAGAATCATATCCATTGTAAGTGAGATGCCTAAAAGGACCCCACACATCACAATGAAGTAAAGCAAAAGGGATTTGAGCATGAGACTGACTGAGAGGAAAAGGTTTTCTAGTTTACCTTGCAAAGTGACATATATCACAAGGAGATATAGAATCAGAACTATCAATTTTGCACAATTGAAGACGTTTCAAAGAAGGTAAGGGTACATGACCTAGTCTAAGAGGCCAAAGTAAGACATCTTTATTCAAGTTTGAACTAGCATTACAACAAGAACAAGAATTAAGAGACTCAATACAACAGCAAGATTAAGCAAAAGTAGTCTCCTTGTGACTTAGGTTTGAAACTTCAAACTTGTACATGCCTCCAACCAACCTACCAATCCCCTTGACCCTCTTGTGCACTTGGTCCTGAAATGTGCATGTAGTGGCAGAAAAGATAAGATTCAATTTATTATGAAGTGCAAGTTTACAACTAGATAACAAATTGAATTGAAAAGAAGGGACACATATAACATTGAGAAGGGTAATATCAGTGGTTAAATTAACAGTGCCTTGATAGGTAGTTGGATCCTTATGACCATTGGGTAGATTAATGAAGGTGTTTAGAGGAATTGGGTCAACAAGACAAGTAAGATCAAAAGTAATGTGATGTGTAGCACCAGTATCTATTATCCATTCATTGTGACTAGATACACCTTTTGGCATAGTAAAACTAGAAAAACTTGCAGGTATGCCTGTTAAGTAGGACTCAGGACTGCCTTTAGCTGTGTTAGTAGACGAAAGCAGATGAAGTAGCTGCTGAAACTGATTTGATGACAACCCTGCTATGCCTGGGTCTCCATTCTGATTGGTAGAAGTATCACCGGAGGTGCCTACACAAGACTCACCACAAAACATATTTCCAGCCATAGCCCTAGTTCCAGCTTTGAGTCTATTTTTAGGCATTTTGGACAGGTCTGGTGTAGTGCCATACAACTTATGCCACTCTGGGTATCCAAGTTGATAGAAACATATGTCCTTGGTATGAGAATCACCATGACAGAACTCACACCAGAGTTTCCCTCTCTGTTGAACACCTGTGTTATTCTTGTTCTTGAAACCTATGTTACCAGCCTTTTTTGTCATAGCTACTGATATTTCATTGGATTTGCTAAGTGAAACAGTTGACAGATCATGCATGTTAACACCTATAGTGGCTGCTGAGCTACATTTCCTTTGACTTTCCTCCTGGACCAATAGACTTTCTACTTTACTAAGACTTGGTAAAGGACTAATCATTATAATCTGTCCCCTTATGGCAGTGAAGGAGTCATTCAACCCCATCAGAAACTGAAATAGTTTTTGTTCATTTTCATATTCTTGAAATTTCGTGTTTGCACCGCAGGTGCAATTACACACACATTTAGGTATACTAGTAAGGTTGGTTCGTTCATCCCAAAGACTTCTAAACTTTGTGAAATATGCAGAAACAAATAGATTTCCTCGAACACATTCAGTTAGACTCTTCTTGACCTGAAAACTCTTAGTAGCATTGCTTTGAGAGAATCAAGCATTCAAATCATCCCACACAACTCTAGCCGTAGCGAAATACACAATACTAGACTTTATTTCTGGTGAAACCACATTTAGCAGCCAGGAAATTACCATGTGATTGCACCTCTCCCACTGATTAACATATTTAGATGTAGGAATAGGTTGATTATTATTGCCATTAACGAGACCTAGTTTATTCTTAGCCAACAAAGCTATTATCATAGACAATCGCCATTGGTTGAAATTCACATAATCACATAAGACTTTAATTACCAAAATCATACCAGAATGATCGTTAGGGTGAAGGTACATAGGATGTGATGGATGAATCTGAAGAACTGCATCCTTGAGATCGTATTCATTAATGGTAGATTCCTCTTCAGATTTGAGTTCTTCCTCGTCCTCACGGTCTTCATCGGTAGTGTTTGCCATCTACGTGATTGTTGAATAATAGGAACAAATCGTTCTTCGTCAATAATCCGGGAAATCGCACACTTCAATCGAAGTAATTGGATCGAATCGATTAGAAAAACACAATTGTGTCAATCAGAGGTAGCAGAAGCAGAATTATGGATCAGACCTGCTCTGATACCATGTTAAGAATTGAAGTTTGAAGAGGATTTTGTGTATGAAAGAGAATTGGGAACTCTCCTCACTTCTTTGATTCAATGATCAATATCCAACATGTATACAATTGTGGAACACGTTTAAAGCCCTAACTGATAATAACAGAAAAAGGTTCCCACTTGCTAATTAACAACTAGTCACTCCAAATATCAATAGTAAACAACTGACCCTCTCAAAATATAATTGACATATTTACACCAAAAGCCCCTTAACTCCTTGTGGTTTCAGTATGACTCTCATCAGATTTCTTTGGGTTCTTCTCCATTACCCTCTCTCATTCTAAATGTGGGCCACGATATGCTCTACTATCTCAACAATGAGTTTCCAAATTTATGCATTGAAATGGGGAGATATGGGAAAAACTTGATATACAGATTTATTGATAATTTTTCTTCTCAAAATGTCTAGATTTTTTTGAGTGATTATTTAGTTCTTATTTTGTGTTTCTAGATTTGTAGATATATACTTATTGAAAATTAAAATTTAAGTTGATGATAAATGGAGCTTACATTGGAGTTGATAATGAAGATTTTATTTTTATATAAATTAGTGTCTTAGTTTCATGAGATAAAATTGATTGAAAAACTATACATTTCTTGTATGTATGGAACTACAAAATTTAACATAGCTTTTTAGATACACGTACGTGCAAATGTATAAACCTTATCTTTTTGTATTACTAACCTCATTTTTCTTGTTTGCAGGCACAATTCTGAGCAAGTTCAAGGTGCTCGACGCAACAGGGCCTCAAATTGAAGAGGGCCCAATTATTTTTAAGTTACCTTGTATATTGTACATAGCCCAAATTGTCAAGCATCAAGCCTAGTGCCCAAGAGCCTGCAGACGCCTCCAAGCCCCCAATACGTAAAATTGAATCGGCCTCACTGCTCAAATCACACAAATTAGCGAATTTGTTCCGTCAATCACTCCTCTCTCTCGCTTTCTCTCAATCTACCCACCGAAATCACCGCTGCCTCGCCAACTTCCTCCATAATGGTAAATCAATATCGATTGGATTCCCTATAATACTTCCACACTTCCGCCCGCTTACAACAACCAATTTTTATTCAAAATCTTCTTCTTTCCGAGCCTAGTGATTCTCAATTTTTTTCTTGACAAGAGCTGAAGAGTGAAGAGCACAATATTAGATCAGTGTTGGGGGTCGTTTGGCTCCTAATCTGGCGTCGGCGATTTGATTGGGGCGTCACCTTAGGGGCTATTATAGATCGAGCATTCGTCGAGCTACTTTGTTTGAAGGTTCGAAGTTCAATTGCTTGCTTTTGACTTTCGTGGTGTAATCGGGTAAGTGTTCACTTTGATTTCTTCATTTAATTTCAAAATTTTCCTATGTTTGGGTTTGTAAATTACGAAATTGTAATCTCAATCTTAGACTCTTAGTTCAATAGTTCAGTATTGTTTGAGAGTTTGTCTGTTCAATGTTCATACCATAGAAAATTAGAAATTCAATTGATTATTCGCCACGCTAACACATACTATGAAAGACATTCAGATACCTATAGCGGAACATTGGGCCCCTGTATAAAAACCCAACTTAATTCCTTTTCAAAATTTTGTTCAAGCTAAAGTGAGCAACAATAATTAAGAACTTCTAATTCATTGTTTCATATTTTGATTACTCAACTAATATTATGATTCATAATTCATTGTTTCAGATTTTGCAATTTCATTATTTCAGTGATGGTGGAAATTTTTTGCAAGTTTTTAATTGTGATTTGGGAGGAATTCGAAACTCAATACTCGATAGAGTTGATAAACCATGTTCTTTCGCTCCTTTCATAGTTACTTTGAATGTGATTTTGGCTTGTTATTACTAGTATTTTATTGTTGTGATTTTTTGTTAGTCCATTTTTTTTTCAATTATGCCTTTGAAAAGGAAATTCGAATCTGGACATGAAAAACGTAAAAAGAAAAAAAAGAATTGAATAGTTGAAACAATCTCAAAGATGAGCTCTTGAAAAGTTTATAATAAAAGAATCACAAGTATCTTCTGAAAATGAAAATCGTGCTAATGTTGATGGTGGTATTGATGTTAATGCTGATGATGCTAATGTCATCACTTCACCTAATTTTCAAAATAATGAGGTTGAGAATTTTGAAAATTTGGATGTTAACTATGATGATGGTGTTAATGTCACTGTTGATGATGCTAATATTGATACTAATGATGTTGAGAATTTTGATAATTTGGATGCAAATGTTGATGATGCTTTTCATATTGATAAGCTTATTATTTTATATTATTTTCATAAATTTTCCGGAATTTTATAGGTTATTTTGAGCTTTGGTTAATAATTAATTGCATTTGAGAGCCTATTTTTATGTATTTTTATGCTTCATGTAGGTATCTCAAAGATATTCGAGGTTCTAAGGCTCAATACGTGCAAATCGAGGACATCCCGGACTCCAATGTTAAGTTTAGCACTTTCTCTAAGTCTGTTAAGAGTTTCAAAGCACAAAAGGCAAATGTAAGCAACAAAGAACTAATGTAACTTAATGCAAGCCGAGGACTTAATTGCAAAGTCTGGGGAAGAGGGTCTTCGAAGCTCAAGTCGAAGTCGAAGCCGCACTCAAGTCGTGAATGAAGGCACCTGAGCAATTTCCGAAAATGCTCCTCATTAATGTGTCAGCCCACATCTCCCGCGGCCACGCCACCCGCCTCACCGACCAAGGCCCCGCCCAGATCTGGGTATGACCCGCGACTTTCTCAACCCATCCAGACCATTAGCCCTCCTTTCCGGCCCGCTTAACCTCACAAACTCCAGCCCATTTCAGCCTAGGTGACCCGCGCTCCTTGCCTGGTCCGACCCTGACCTTGCCGCGACCCACTCCTCTTTTCTTTACCCTTTTTTGCCCCCAAACTTTAAATTAACCTTCCTAATTTGCCCTTTCTGCCCTAGCTTCCTTTGACAGATTCAGAGAGCTGAAATTTTCGTGCAAGCTTGGGCAGAGAACAGAGGTTAGGGCTTGAACAAAAAGAAACACAAGGCTGGAACAAGTAGGAATTGAAGGAGAAACGGGGAGCAAGAAGAAAGAGATTTCAGCCGCCATTTTCATTTTTGTAATTTCCTCTCCTCTCATTTGTTTCTCCATTGTTGCTCAAGCCAAGGCTAGGTTTTCATCATTTCCTTCATTGTAAAGTATTGTGCACTTTAATCTATATTTTTATTTAATGTTAATATTTTTCATTGAAGATTTGATTTACCTTCCTTGCATCATGAACTAAATTAATTTCCTAGGGTTTTGATATATGTTGGCTTGAATGTTGTGATTTTAATTTGGGGTTTTGTTATTAATTGCTATTCATTAATTTTTGGGTATTATGTTGTGCTCTTAATGCTTGTAATATCACTCATTACATGATTTCAAAAATTGTTTAGTGCATGAAAGTGACTTGATAATTTTGAAAAATACAACATAGTTGTTTTGGGTTGGGTTAATCTAAGTTATTAATCCTCTTTAAAATAGTCAATTGGGGTTTTGTCTTTGGACGCGATTAATTTGATAAATTCATACGTAGCGAAAGCCCGTGAATTTATACCGTTAATTAGCACCGTTATACGAAGCGAAAGCCCTTAACGGTGATTTTTGAATCTCCGACTTCCAAAAATAGAATAGTTTTAATAACAACCCCTTATTAAATCACAACGGAACAGCCAATTGAAAATCAAAACCTTAGATCCTCTCTCATTGAAGCCAACCTCAAATTTAATATTGCTTTGTTTAATTTCTTGTTTTAGCTTAATTAATTAGTTAATTCACTTAAAATCGATCATCTAAATATAGTTAAAATTGCAACGTGCTTGATACTCATTAAAAACAACCAAATTGCTTCCTCGTGGGATCGACACTCTACTTTATCACTATATTACTTGTTTGACCGGGTAATCTTGCCCGTGTTGCGTTCTTGCAACCAACACATATGCTTGACATATTTGATCCAAGAAATTGGGATGCTCTTGATTCTAATATGATTGATATTTTAGTGGCAAAGGGTCCTAAAAGAGATTTGTCTATTCGGAAAGGTCGTAAAGATAAACTTTCCAGACAATTTTCTTCAACATCTTATAATAGAGTTTTGTCAAATGGAGAAAAGCTTGATAGAGATTGGCTAGTGTATTCAAAAGAGCTTGATAAAATATTATGTTTTTGTTGTAAAATATTTTAAAAAGGGTGTGGAAGAGGTCAATTAGAAAACACTACTAGAAACAAAGGCTTTCAATGACTAATTCTTAATGATTTGGAAGGTCGCCGATTAGCGACTTGAATTTTACCTTTAGCGACGGAATTTTAATTTTGCATCACGAATTTAATTGGCCATCACGGACGGAATTTAGCAGCGACGAATTTTCCGTCGCTGAAGGCCACCTTTAGCTTAATTTGACTGAATTAAGCATTAGCGACTTAAATTGAACATCGCTTTGACGGATTTATTAGTGACGAAAATTCCGTCGCTAAAGGTGACATTTAGCTTATTTCGAATTTTCCGTCGTTGCAAATAAAACCAAAATTAAATTCTGAAATATTCAGCGAATTTATTTTTTTAGCGACGGAATTTTCCGTCGAATATTTCAAATTACTGGTTTGTTTATTTTCGCGGAATTTTCCGTCGCTAAAGGTCACTTTTAGCGACGGAATTTTCCGTCACTAAAAATAAATTGAAAATTAAATTATAATTAATATAAAATATCAAAAATATTTGAAATTAAATTAAAATAATATTTGAAATGTTAATTTAATAATATAATATCAATAATTAAAATGATTAGCATCAATATAATTACAAAAAATAAAACATTCACATTACAACTTAACTTAACTTAACGTAACTTAACGTAACGTAAACTTAAATTGAAATTAAATTAAAATAATATTTTAAATGTTAATTTAATAATATAATATCAATAATTAAAATGATTAGCATCAATATAATTACAAATATTAAAACATTCACATTACAACTTAACTTAACGTAACGTAATGTAACGTAAACTTAAATTGAAATTAAATTAAAATAATATTTGAAATGTTAATTTAATAATATAATATCAATAATTAAAATGATTAGCATCAATATAATTACAAAAATTAAAACATTCACATTACAACTTAACTTAACGTAACGTAAACTTAAATTGAAATTAAATTAAAATAATATTTGAAATGTTAATTTAATAATATAATATCAATAATTAAAATGATTAGCATCAATATAATTACAAAAAATAAAACATTCACATTACAACTTAACTTAACGTAACGTTAACTTAAATTGAAATTAAATTAAAATAATATTTGAAATGTTAATTAAATAATATAATATCAATAATTAAAATGATTAGCATCAATATAATTTTAAAAATTAAAGCATTCACATCACAACTTAACGTAACGTTAACGTAACTTAACTTAACTTCACTTAACGTAACATAACTTAACTTAGTTTAACGTAACGTAACTTAACTTAGCTTAACGTAACGCAACCTTAACTTAGCTTTAAACGTAATGTAACTTAAATTAACTTAACTTAGCTTAACTTAACATAACGTAATCCTTAACTTAGCTTAATGTAACGTAACTTAACTTAACTTAAACGTAACGTAACCTTAACTTAACTTAACTTAAATTTTAACATAACGATGAACCATTATAACATGAAAACATATGCCCATTGGCAAATGTTACAACTTAACTGAAC
>CM028380.1:148743691-148802709 GCA_013146195.2 Codonopsis lanceolata
GGGAAGATCACTGCTGCTTTAATTCCTCTGTCACAAAAGACGGTGGAGAATCAGAGTCAGACCTGCTGGAAGGTTACAAAGAACTCTACAAGGATTGGGAGAAGCGAGCTCATCAAGTTACATTACTTGGAAAGGCAAACGAATCGCTAAAGAAGGCCAATGAAGAACGTAGGAGTGTATTACAAGATCGAAAGTTTGTTGAGTAAGAAAGACGTTGAGATCGGGATTAAAAGAGAGCTCACTCAAGCCAATGAAACCATGGCTAAATGGAACTCAAGTCAACAAAAAATGGATGAGATGTCATCGTGTAAGTCTTGTAAGTCGAATTGGTTTTATACCAAAGATGTTTGTGAGAGAGGGTGAAAGTATTTCTGAACCTAAACAGACCACACAAAATTTTCAAACTCCTAGTTTCTTTGAAAAACCCAAATCAAGAAAGAAAAATTTTGTGTGTCACTTTTGTCATAAGCCTGGTCATATTCAACCATTCTGTTTTTTGAAAAAGGCTATCTATGAGGAAGAGTAGGTGGAGCTTTCTTAGTTAAAAATCGAGATGCGATGTTATGGTCGAATGCAATAACCAATGTTGCATCCAATGCAGCAACATTGGAAGTCACATTCGAAGCTACATAGGAAGTCACATTCACAGAAACAGCAACCTAAAACCTTTAAACAAATGTGGGTTCCCAAAGGCAATGATAAGAAAGGTAAATCCAAATACTGTGAGCCATTTGACATATGTCCCGATGCAAAATGGTTTGATGATGAACAATGTAATGTAACCTTCACATCTTTGAAGTCTCATATAGCTAGGTCATGGTACTTTGATAGTGGTTGTTCTAGACATATGACAGGCTCTATTGAGAATTTGAAGGACTATGTGAGTGTCAATGGTGGATCTGTGACTTATGGAGGAGGAGTCATAGGTAAGATAATTAGAAAAGGAACCTTGAATGTTGATGGCCTTCCAAATCTCACCAATGTCTATCATGTGGAAGGACTTAAGACCAACTTGATCATCATAAGTCAATTATGTGACGATGACCTTCAGGTAAAGTTTGATAAAAATTCTTGTGAAGTTTTTGATCAAACTAACAAGTGTCTTCTGACAGGTACTAGATCATCTGACAATTGCTATATGTTCAACAATGGTCAAACATGTCACAAAGCTAGTCTTGATATCATAGATCTATGGCATCAAAAACTAGGACATATGAGCTTGTGAAACATGATGCAGTGAAAGAATTGCCAAGCTTGGATAAGAACTACACAAAGGTATATGGACCCTATCAGAAAGGTAAGCAAATCAAGGCTTCTCACCTTTCCATATCTCAGTGTTCCACATCTAGGTGCCTTGAGATGATTCACACATATCTCATGGGTCCTATTGAAGTATAAAGTCTAGGAATGAAAAAAGTACACCTTTGTTTGTGTTGATGATTTTTCTAGATACACATGGGTAATTTTCTTGAGAGAAAAATCTGAGACTTTTGAGGCTTTTAAAACTTGGTACACCCGTGTTATGAACTTATATGATTTAAAGCTTATTAGAATTAGATCAGATCATGGCACGGAATATGAAAATTCCTCTTCTATCTATTGTGCCCCAAATGGCATATCCCATGAATTTTCTGCTCCTAAAATTCCACAACAAAATGGAGTGGCAGAAAGAAAGAATAGGACACTACAAGAGATGGCTAGAGTCATGTTGAGTTCTAAGAATTTGGCAAAAAGATTTTGGGCTGAAGCTTTGAACACAACTTGTCATATTGGAAATAGGGTCTTCTTGAGACTAGGTAGCACCATGACACCTTATGAAATCTTGCTAGGAAAGAAACCGACATTAAAATATTTTCATGTTTTTGGGTGTGTGTGCTATCTTCTCAATGATAGAGATCATCTTTCTAAATTTGATTCAAAAAGTGACAAGTGCGTTTTCATGGGTTACTCCACTAATAGTCGTGCATATAGAGTCTTTAATCTTAGGACTAAAACTATCATGGAGTCTATGAATATTGTGTTTGATGATCCAACGGATCTTGGCCACAAAACCATTGAGGATGATGTTTCAGGTATTCTCGATTTTGGAGAGCACGGTTCATTAGCACAACCTTCAGAACCTGGATCTGAAATCAATGAACCTACACCTGATCAGACATGACCTGCATATCCTGGAAGTTCAGTGGATGTGATTCAGAATGTGACTCCGAATGTAGCTACATCATAAGCTACATCAGAAGCTACATTGGTCAGGAACTTAGCAGATCTTGAAACAGGTTCTGAACAAGCAGAGACTTAGTCCATTTTGACTGATCATGGGCATGACATTCCTAGCAAAATTCATAAGTGCATCCCACTTCACAAGTCATAGTAATCTGTAAGTGAACCCAATTTTTTAAAAAGTTATTTATTTTCACCTTGAAAATGATGGTATTTTACAAAGTGACCCACCTTTCAACAAGAAGAAAAGGTAAGCTAGACTATAGAAAACTTGCTTGCTTGTCTACTCTTGAGTATGAAGAAATCCATGCCTCATGTTTTATGTCTACCATTGAACCTAAGAATGTGCATGAAGCCCTAAAAGATGAGTGTTGGATAAATGCCATGCAAGAAGAACTTGATCAATTTGCTAAAAATGATGTTTGGTATCTTGTTCCTAGACCCACTTCCATGAATGTTATTGGAACTAAATGGATTTTCAAAAACAAATCGAATGAAGTGGGAGAGATAATAAGAAATAAAGCTAGACTTGTGGCTCAAAGATATACACAGGTTGAGGGGGTGGATTTTGATGAAACCTTTGCTCCTGTTGCCCGCATTGAGTCCATACGTCTGCTTCTTGCCATTGCATGCTTTCTTGATATTACTCTTCAACAAATGGATGTGAAGAGTGCTTTTTTAAATGGTATTCTTGAAGAAGAAGTTTTTGTGTAACAACCAAAAGGTTTTGAGGATCCCCATAAACTCAATCATGTTTTTAAGTTAAAAAAGGCCATGTATGGTCTCAAACAAGCTCCTAGAGCTTGGTAAGAGAGACTTACAGACCATCTTTTGAAAAGGGGGTTTAAAAGGGAAGAGGTGGAGACAAACCTCTTTTTATTCAAAAACAAGATAAACACATTTTGATTGCACAGATATATGTTGATGATATTGTGTTTGGGTCCACCTCCAAGTCCTTGGAAAAATAATTTGTGAACTGTATGACTTCCACCTTTGAGATGAGTATGGTAGGAGAATTGACTTTTTTCTTAGGAATTCAGATAAAACAGTTACATGAAGGGATGTTCATATCTCAAGCCAAGTATGCTCTTAACTTGGTGAAGAAATTCAGTCTTGAGAATGGAAAACAGAAGAAAACCCCTATGGGTACATCTAATAAGCTTTGCAAAGATGAAAAATCTGAAAGTGTTGACCATAGATTGTATAGGAGTATGATAGGAAGTCTACTGTATTTGACTGCCACCCGTCCAGATATCATGTAGTGTGTGTTTGTGTGCTAGATACCAAGAAAACCCTAAAGTCTCTCATTTAAAATCCGTCAAAAGAATAATTAGATATGTTGGTGAGACTTGTGCTATGGGTTTGTGGTACACAAAACACACTAATACCAATCTTGTTGGATTTAGTGATGCTGATTGGGCTGGTAGTGTTGATGACATGAGGAGTACTTCTGGTGGGTGTTTTTATTTGGGAAACAATTTGATCTCTTGGTTTAGTAAAAAGCAAAATTGTGTTGCCCTCTCCATAGCTGAATCTGAATACATTACTGCTGGTAGTTGGTGTACACAACTTTTATGGATGAACCAAATGGTCAAGGATTATGGCTTACACAACAATGTATTAACCATGTATTGTGACAACACCAGTGCTATAAGTATAGCAAAGAATCCTGTTCAACACTCTAGAACTAAACACATTGATATAAGACACCATTTTATTAGAGACTTGGTTGAACAAGGTATTATTTGCATTGAACATGTAGGAACTGAAAATCAATTGGCTGATATTTTCACTAAGAGTCTAGATTTTGAGAGATTTATAAATCTTAGAAAATCTCTCGGTATGTGTGCCATGTGACCCTTCACTTAAAAAAAATAAAATTTAGGCATCTTGCATTGAGTTTTTAGGGGGGCACACTAGTTTCATCTTTTATGTTTTAGTACCCTTGTTTGCTGTCCTATTTTTCATTCAAAATATGTTGTGATTTCATTGTTCTGATTCTCCTCACTCTCTCCCAAAAATGTTTTTGCAATTGAAAAATCTTAAGTTCACAAAGGAAAGAGCTACCTTTTGAAATATAGGGATATATCAATTTATCTTGGTACTGTGGAACTTAGGTTCTCATGGGTTGATCTTGAGAAAATTGAATTCCCTTAATAGAAAAGGTGTGAAAGCTACCTAACAGAAAAGAGCTACCTATGAACAAGGTTGTGGCACCTTTCTTTTGGGACTATGAATCCTTGGATTTCATGGGTTGATCAAAAAGTAAAAGCGGCTTCCCTTGGTAAATAGTGTGAAAGGTTCCTAGTGGCATGTTATGAATATGCTTGAAATAAAGTAGAGCTATTCTCCTAGGGAAATAAAGTACCTATGGAATTTGTGGGAGTTGAGTGCTGATTTAGTGAACAAAAGATGAGAAAGTGTACATAAAATCACAACTTTGGCGAATGCATCTCCCAATGCAGCTACATTGGAAACTACATTAAGATGATCTAGACATTTATCACATGTGTGTGATTGCATTGTTTTCCTCTTGCCTATTCTGTTTTTGGCATATATATGTTAGGCACAATTTTTAGGCCATAATCTGTTTTGATCATATCAGCCTATTGATCTTTTTGTCCTATCTCAAAAAAGGTACAATCTATGTACCAATGTACACCATGTTGATATTTATGTGGTTGTCTAATCTGTGATGTGTTCCATGAGCTCTTGATCTAGATTATGCTTGTTGTTGACAGTTTGTGTTGATACAATTATGGTTAATTAAGTGATGTGTTTGTTCAAAATCCTTGATAATTTTGAAATTCAAAGATTCAAAAAATGAGATTGGTTGTTTTTCACTCTCTCATAACTCATCACCTATTTCTCTTGACACTAATCAGATTTTCTATCTCTCTTAAATAAGATTTGGTCAACATTTGATTTATCTTCAAAATTCAAAATCTGGTTAGTAGTGTTACAAAAGGCCCCTCCTATTCCCTAATCTTGTGGTACTAATAGCTAATTGCAATTAGTGGTAGTTATTAGTGTGTTTCAGGTGGCTGCTCCTTAATTCTATCTAAACCTCTCCTGTTCATCCATTCCAAAAAGTGTGCTGCCGAAGCTTGCTCTCTCTAAAGTCCTTCTTCATCATCCACTCTCTGAATCGCTTCAAAGTTCAATCCATGGCTTCGTCATCGTTCACTGCTTCTGAGACCTTTGAGCAGAACCCATCTGTTAATGTAGCTTCCAATGCTACATCTGCTGAAGCTACATCAACTCCCATCTCGTCACTAGAAAACCCTAAATCAGCCATTGTTGTAGCCCAACCTCTTTCGGAACCCCTAACTGTCATACTTCCAGGGGAAAAGGGCAATGCTATTGATGTCGATAATCCATTTGATCTGTCTAGATTGCCCCAAATTGGGAACCTTAGCACATGGAGGTCAAAGCGTCTGAGAGGATTCCCGAGCAATTACGAGAATCCAGGTACTGAAGAGATTGCTAGAGCTAAGAAATACAAAGTGTCTCTGGCAAATTTGAAGAGGCAGTGCTCGTAGACAGTGACTCCGAAGACGAGGATTTTGAGGCTGCACCTGAGTCTGCTCCGGCCACTCAAGCCTCTGCTCCCAAAATTGTCTCATCCACCTCTATTCCTTCTCCAGATGATGTGGTTGATGAAGACTACCCGATTCCTTCACCACGGGTTGTCTTCCAACCTGATTCCCCATCAAATGTCAAGGGTTCTTCTCATAATGTTTCTGCTTCTCCTTCGGCTTCCAACATCGACTTATGTTTTTCTGATGAACAGCGTACCTTGGCATATTTTTTTGTTCAGATGAAGAATGCATCTTCACAAAAGTCTCCCCAAGCCTCTGCACCTCCTCCTACAAATCTAGCTCAGTCATCAAGCTCCTCTGAGTTTGATGATAGTTCTGATAAGGACTTTGCCAGCAAGGAAGCAACTCCTGTTGAAGGTGAAGAAAGTGAAGAGACTCCTATAAGGTTTACAAGAAGACATGCTTTTATGGCCAATGTAGCTACCAATGTAGCTACATCCAAAGCTACAATGGCCTCTTCTTCCTCCTCTGCTGTTATTGGTAAACCATTCTCTATTCGTTTTCTTTCCAAAGCTGCTTCCATTCGTTATAATACATCCAGAAAAATTGTTGATGAAAGATTAATTCCCTCTGTCGCATTAACTGAGCAAAACTTGAATAAATTTTTCACTGATAGTGGCCTCTTAGGCACCCTATCTTCTACCTCACCTTATTTTAGGGACCTCATCTATGAATTCTATGCCAATCTTGAAAAGAAAATCTCTTCTGTTTCTGATCCTAAATTTGAAAAAGTTTTTGTTCGAGGTAAATGGTATAATTTTTCTTTTTCCCTCATTAATCAGTTGTATGACACTCCTGAAATTGGTTCTATTTCCATGATTTCTGACTTGCATATTTGTGCCCAAGAACTCACTGGGGGTATTGTGAAAAAATGGCCTGGTAAAGGCTCCAATATCAGCACCTCCCAACTTTCTTCATTATATGCCCTTATGCACAAGATTTGCTGTGCAAATTGGGCCCCCACCACAAATTCCAATACCTTAACTAAAGAACATGCCAAAGCTTTCAGAAAAATCATCTCCCTGGCTGAATCAGAAGGAGATAAAAGATCTCTCATATTCCCTTCTCTGATATATAACAAGGTTTTACTCCTGCAGCTGGTACCAGGCTCACACCTATCTTAGAACCCCTACATATCTCTGTTAAACTTCTCAAAGGGGACAGGGTTCTCAATCTACCCTTGGTCTATCCTTATCCCCAATGTCTCCTCATATCCTTCTATTTCTGCTCATGGTCCTTCATCATCTCAACCTTCTGTCCCTGCTATTCCCAATGTTGCAAGCAATGCAACTGCATCAGCTGCTCCATCACAGTATATTTCAGGTGGTCCATCTGCTCCCATCTCTGTTTCCTTCATCTCTGCACAGCTGGATATGGTTAATTCCCAATTAGCCACCCTTTCTTCTCAAACTACTCTTCTACAATCCTTGGCTGCACAGTATTCCTCCTGGCTTGCCCTACATTCTGGCCAAATAGGGGGTGAATTTCCAAGTGTTCCTGTTGTTCCTGCTGCTGCTGATCCTGCAGATTCTGAACCTGCTGTTGTGAATGCTTCAGAAGAAGTTGCTGAAGAAGAGAGTTGATTGATGTCTATCTGATTCCTGGTTGTAATCAAAAACAGTATTTTATGTTTTCTGCTTTTGGTCTGTAATAAGCTATTCTGCTTGGTGGGTTACTTAACTGATTGGTGGGTTTCTTAACTGCTTGTGGATAGTATATGCCTGATTGTATGCTCTACATTCTTGTTGGTAATATATTTACTAAATGTCATATTTTTAGGGGGTGTTTCCTTTCTAACAAATGCAGGTTGAAGGTTGTTGTGTAAATAGTAACACTTGTCATAATATTTGACCAGAAAGGCTCAACAAAGGAGGTGATTGTAATGGTCAAATAGGTCATGCCTATTTTAGCTTTTGTTTCCCCTTTCTTGGTAAAATTCATATTAGACAAGTTTGGCATATTTGGTATCTAAATCTTTAATTAGATTTTGTTGGTACTTAAGTTTAGGAATTATTTTTGGAAACAAAATATTGTCAACAATCATTTTTCAACCGTGTATCTAGACTCCTTGATTATATGGTAATAAAATCTAGAGATATGGTAAGTAGATTTTATTCCTTACCACTAATCCTTGTTCTTGTTGGAGTTGGATTATTCAATGTGTGTAGGGGTGCTCGACATTATATAATAAGGAGGCTTGGACACGGCTGAGAAGCAGAGATTGAAGAGAGAGAGAGAGCTGATATAGAAACCTGTGTAGAAAATTCAGAGTCAAAAGTTGTTCCAGTTTCTGGATGTGCAGCAGTTTTTGATTGTAGCTTCAGATGTTACAACATTGAGTGCTGGAATTGATTTGTCTTCCTAGCTGATTTTAGGAAGCTGTTTTGTTTCTTCCCACGTTTGTTATACCTATTTTCTGTGGGGTTTTTCTCTCCAAGACGTGTTGTCTTGTGAGAGTGTTTTGTTTGGTGATTTCACAATCTTTTTATAAAACAATTAATCTTTTTAGTGAAATCATTTTGGCCAAGAGGCTAGATCTGCAAGCATAAGCTTGTAGATTGTTTGGTATATCTTTGTTTTTAAATTCGTGCTTTATTATTTAATCTCCCGCAGTTTTTTTATTTTTGACCATTGTGACTTCCATTGTAGCTACATCAGAAGTTACATTGGAAACTACATTGGTTTCTCTTGAGAATCCTAGCTATTGTGTTTTTTCAACTTGCGAGGTAAATAAATAAGACATCACCCCTCTACGGGCCAACTGAGAACGCCGGCCAAACGAAGAAGGGTGGGGTCAGACGTGAGGGCCTCCCGGTCTAGTACCCAATCCTGCTCGGATTTGCCTTATTTCACGCCGAGCAGAGTCCTAAAGGCAATGGCTAGTCTTGGCTCGCCAGCTCGGAATGCATTCCTATCATACTTGGGAATCTCCATGTTACGTAGGTAGGGTGTGAAGGGCCACCCTACTCGAGATTCAACAAGCAAGGGTTTCCCATCCCAGGCTTCAACTTTGTTGGGACCGTCGCTCAAAAGCTTGAAGTAATTGGGATTAGAGCGGCCCATGATGCATCCGTTCTTATTGTCAAGTGAGAACATGAAGAGTTTTCAATAAAAGTCATGTCGGGCACAAACCTGAGTAGCCTATAGGCTATGGTATATGCGACCAGAAACCTCAATGTGGTAAGGGTCAGGTCGCAGGGGAGGGCATTGTTATAACGGGGGAATTCAACTATGAAGGCGTCTAGGGGAAGCCTTAGACCGACCAGGAAGAAGTCAAAATAAAAGACCATACGGTCTCCTTGATAATTATGTCTGGTATTCTCAATGTCTAAATCAAAGGCTTTCACTCGATAGTTTTTAGGGTCAATTCCCAAGGAGTAGAACCAAGTGGACACATCCTCCTCGTAGTTCAGGTCGTTCCACCATTTCAGAGAGGCTGGTTTATCGACAACGGGTTTTTTGCCTTTTCGGTGAGCAGCCCTTTTCCTCCTTTCCCGAGGAGCGCTGTTCGGTCCCTTTAGAGCTACTTGATTCAATCTCAAAGCTCTCTTCGTCCTTGGATGAAGCTCAGTGGTCGTAGCTACGTCCTTCAATCTCTGAACCACTCTTTTTGCAAGAAGACATCCTATAGAAATCGAGGAACATACATTAATTCCTACCTGTAAGAACATGCATAAATGAGTAGGAAGAACCCTCAGTTAGGGTTTTACGTTTCAAATCAGTGAACATGGAACCAGTTTGCCATTTCCTCGATTCCTACCTATGTGTATGCTCGGCTCAATTACAAAATCTAGAAAAAAGGCGCTCAAGATAAATCCAGAAATTCTAGACGATGGATTTGTGAAAATTGAATCCTAAACGTTAGGTTCCAGCATAAATGAAATGAGAAGGAAACGAAGATAAAGGGGCAATTAAGAGCAAAACGTTACGTGTTGAGATGATAGATCTTTGATGTCGATGAATCTAGTTTGTCTGGTTTGCTGCTCTAATTCAACTGTGATGAACAACGGCAGCTTCTGGAAGTAGAGAGAGGAGAGAAAGCTTGAAGATTTTTGAAGAATAGAGGAGTAGGAAGAAAAACGAAAAGGAAGAGGTTTGTTTAATTTTTATTGCTAGATTTTTGGAAGCAAAAGGGAAACCTTGGGGGGGTTTTGATCTCCTGTGCACGTGGCATGAAATATGAGGCACCGCATTAAATGCTGCCTTGAGGGACACACACTCGATTAGACTTCTGGCAGATGGTGGTTACCTTATTCCATGTCACTTGAACCCACGTCTGGTACCTTCTGGCTTGCACTCATTGTCAATCCTACTCTACATGTTTTGCCCAATATAAAAATGATCAAGTCTTTCAAAGATCAGACGATGCATCCTTCCTGAACAAAATATTATTCTCCTCGCTCCGAGCATGTGTGCTCGCTACACAAGAAGCAGTGGACCATTGAGCTGCCTGACCCAAAAGGCCCAAGCACTGGTGACGTGCACGACACACCTTTACCATGGTCACGAGAAAATCATGTGCATTCATCATGGTCCAAGCTCAACTCAGAAGTGAGCAGGGACAAATCTCTGGCCGCCCAGGCATACCCAGCAAGCAGCCTCCTGCCTGTCGTCTTGGGGTAAAGAGTGTAGCAAGCAGGTAGATGTCTCAGCGAGCATAGTCAGTCGTTCCGTTACACAATAACGGTCGTCCTGAACGTGGGGAGTTAATGCCGAGAAATCCGCCCCCACATTCCGGACGTGGCCATGAATGTGCTCGCCATTCACGCTCATGCATTCAATGTTCAAGTCTTAGCCTTCAAGGCTGGCCCTATATAAACTGTCCTTCCTAAAGGGGAAAGTCATGTTCACATTTTACAGGCTAAAACTATGTCAAATTCTATACGCTTGCTGGTTTATTAATTATCACACTTGAGTACTTTTGTAGGAAAATCCCCTGCCTAGTTCACGTTTGCTTTAAACTTCATTGACGGATTTGGGGCCTCATATTTGGACAGATTGAAAGCCAGATATCCAGTTATATTAGCTCAGTGCATCCACATTATTTTGGATACATCAAGGTCATTATCTGCTCACTAATTATACTATACTAAGAGAGAGAGAGAGAGAGAGAGAGAGTGTGTGTGTGTGTGTGGTATTATTAGCGCCCTTGCTCAAAAAACAAGGGATTAACAATTTTTATTTCAAAACAATCATTGTTATATATTACCATAATATATAGTGTTAGCGCTAAAAGTACCGGGATTAATAATGCTACTTATCTCTATCGACTACCAAACAAACCCTAAAAATTAATGCTCTATACACCAATCAATGTTTACTTACAAAATCGCCATCGTACGAAAATAATAAATAGCCCTAATCTTATTGGTGCTCCTCTGCCTTCTTCTTCATCTATTTTTTTTTCTAGTTCCCTACTGGTTAGGGCTGACAAAAGTTCCGCTTTCCCCGACCCGTCCTGACGCCCGACCCGATCTTGACTTTGTCGGGATTTCCCATCCCGACTAATTTTGGGACGATATTAGGAATTAATATCAATCTTGTCGGGATTCCCGACCCGTCCTGACTATTTTTTTTAAAAAATATTGTGATTGTTAAACAATGTCTCAACCCTAGCGCCGTTTTGCCCAGCCTCTATGGCGGCGGCTCCTGCCGTCGTGGAGGATCCTCCTGCACCTCCTTCCCCATCCCAAAAACAATCCTTCTCCTCTATAGTCTCTTCTCAACCTTCTACCTTCGTCCCTCTTATTCCTACATCAACCTTCAAAGGAGAACCATGTTTGCGTCTTAATCCGGAACTTATTGATCTCCTAGCTAAACCATTCCACCTCACGCTTGTGGGCAAGTTCTCTCATGGCCGCCCTTCTATGGAAACACTCCGCAAGAATTTTCTTACTCTGGGTCTTAAAGCTGATGTGAATCTTGGCCATTTGGATCCTAAGCATGTTCTGATTCAAGTCCGACATGAGCAAGACTATCAACGACTATGGATCAAGGACCAATGGTTTCTAGGTCCCTATCCAATGCGTGTCTTCAAGTGGACACCAGATTTTCGGCCTGAGGTGGAGAGTCCGATTGTTCCCGTCTGGTTTGAATTACCCGGTCTCCCTATTTATCTTTTTCATAAGCAAGCTCTTTTCTCTATAGCAAGTCTAATTGGTAAACCTCTCTTGCTCGATAACCCTACTGCTTCTCTTTCTCGCCCTAGTGTGGCAAGAGTTTGCATTGAGATTGATCTCACAAAGTCTCTCCCTAAGCGAATTTGGATTGACTGTGGTAGTGATCGTGAAGGCTTTTGGCAGCATGTCATCGCTGAGAAGCTCCCTCTTTATTGTAGCTTTTGCCAACGACAAGGGCATGATGGTTCTTCCTGTAAACTAAAGCATCCGTCTGCTGGAACTCAAATGCCTACCTTTGATCCGATGCCTAATCCTGCTCCTGTTACTAGTGTTCCGATGCCCAGCAAACAAATATGGAAACCAAAAGAAACTACAGCCCAAGTCGTTAATGATCCTGTCATTAACCTATCTCAATCAGCAGAGCCCAATGCAGTTCACAGTCCTACACCGGCGAAGGAGAACCAAGACCCTCATGCAACAAACTCAGACCCTTCGGCCTCTCAAAATCCTACCACAAGCAATGAAAACCCTAACCCTAGCGTTGGTCCTACAAACCCTATCCCTATCCCGTGCTCAGCAAATCATAACCCTATTGATGGTTTTGTTCCAGTTAGTTCCAAAAGGGCCTCCTCCTCGACAACCTTGCCGGACTCTACCCTTCCTCAACATGATTCCCCTCCTCCTATTGATCCGGTGCTTGTTGATGATGATCCCGAGCCGACTTTATCCCCTAACCCTTTTGCGGTTCTTCAAGACCTTGAAGAAGATGGAAACCAGACTACCAATACCTCTTATGAAGCTCTTAATATTGATCCAGGTCCTGAGCCCCCATTGCCGAAAGCAAAGAAAGTAGTTCCTCCTTCAGATCGGTCTCTCCGATCTAAGTCAAAATCAGCTGCCTCCTCTCCTACTGTTTTACATGGACATTAAAGCTTTATTCTGGAATGCCCGAGGGATTGGGAACGATCCTACCGTGGCTCGAATCAAGAAGCTCATTAAACTGCACAAAATATCTTTTATTGCAATCCTTGAACCTATGATCGACTCAGATCGTATTAAATTTATAAGTCGTCGTTTAAAGTTTAATTACTGTCTTTCCAATTCTGTTAGCTCTATTTGGATTTTTGCTAAATCAGCTTTTTCTTGCTCTCTAGTGCAAAGTTCACATCAGCAAATTACCGTCAAAGTTCAACATTATTCCTGGAAGCAACCAGCTTTGATCTCGTGTATTTATGCTAAATGCGATGCTTCTGATCGCCAACCCTTATGGACAGAATAGATGGATATTTGTGCTCAGAATAGTAATTTGCCTTGGCTTGTTGGAGGCGACTTTAACATTATTCTGGACCCTTCAGAGAAATCAGGAGGACGGGGATGGGATAGAGCTGGCGCTCTGGACTTTCATGCATGCAATGCGGCCTGTGGCTTGTCCGATCTCGGTTTCTCGGGGACTAAATATACTTGGTGGAATAAACGGGAAGAGGGAGCTACAATTCACCAGAGAATTGACCGCCTCCTTTGTAATTCTATGTGGCTTGATAAATTCCCTTTATCTTCAATTCATCACTTAAACCGTACATGCTCGGATCATTCGCCTTTGCTCCTAAGTATCATTCCAGTTGGTGATTCAAAAGCAAGGCCTTTTCGCTTTCTTAATGTCTGGACCCGTCATGATTCCTTCCTCTCGGTGGTCAGATCAGCTTGGAACTCCTCCTCTTCGGGTCGCCCGTTAATTCTCTTTTCCAATAAACTTCGGGCCACAAAGCAGGCTTTAAGAGACTGGAACAAATCAGTTTTTGGGAATATCTTTCAAGCAGTCACCGAGGCAGAAGAGGAGGTTTTAGAAAAAGAGCTTCTTTTTGAGCTTCATCAGTCTGGTGAGAACCGAGCGGACCTGTTATGTGCCCAAGCTAAACTGCGCAAATCCCTCTCTATTGAAGAGGCTTACTGGCGTCAGAAATCCAAAGTCCAATGGTTTAAGGAGGGAGACGGCAACTCAAAAAATTTTCACGCTTCAGTCTGTCAATCTCGACGTCGTCTTCATATTCATTCTATCCGAAATGCAGCCAATCAACTTCTAGAAAACGAGGCTGACATAGCTAAGGAAGCTGTTGATTACTTTTCCTCTCAACTAGCGGCTGAGCCAGTTCCTTCAGAAATTGATCTTTCTATGGTTCCTACCTTAGTAACAGCAGAATGGAATCAAATTCTCATTAACCCTCCCTCCAAGGAAGAAATTTATTTGTCTATTTCTGGACTGAATACGAACAGTGCGGCTGGTCCGGATGGGTTTACAGGTCAATTTTTTGTTACTTGTTGGGAGATAATTCAAGATGATCTCTACACAGCTATTCTGGAATTTTTTGCTGGGTTCTCCCTACCCCGTTCATGGACCAGCACTCTTATAGCCACCATTCCAAAAACGGATCACCCCACCACTTTTAAAGATTTTCGACCGATAAGCCTCTGCAATTTCTGTAATAAAATTATTTCCAAAATTCTTGCTTCTCGATTGGCTCAATTTCTTCCCCAGATCATCTCTCCCAATCAAAGTGCATTTATTAAAGGAAGGGTTATTCAGGATAATATCCTTTTGGCTCAGGAACTGGTCACTTTCTTGGGGAAAAAGGTTAATGGATCAAATATTATTCTCAAGCTAGACATGGCGAAGGCTTTTGATCGAGTCTCTTGGCCATTCCTTATTAAAGTCCTTCGCAAGTTTGGTTTCCACGAGGTATTCATTGACCTTATCTGGCGCCTGGTTTCAGACAACTGGTTTTCAGTCCTTATTAATGGGTCTCCAGCGGGTTTTTTTCATTCTTCTCGTGGCCTCCGTCAGGGTGACCCTCTTTCCCCTAGTCTATTCATTCTGGCAGCTGATGTGCTAAGTAGGAGCCTGAACGAGCTTCATAACTCCATGGTCCGATCTCGGTTCTCTTCATTAAGTGGTTGCCCGGTTATTTCTCACCTATCATTTGCTGATGATGTTATCATTTTTTGCAATGGAAATAGATGGTCCATTAGTAAACATTTGGAAGTTCTTCACTCTTATGAGCAGATATCAGGTCAACTCATCAACAAAGAAAAAAGTCGGGCTTTCGTAGCTCCCTCGATCAACTCGATTAGAGCCAATCAAATAGCAGATTCTCTTGGGTTCCCTCTGGGCTCCCTCCCCATTACTTATTTGGGTTGCCCCCTTTATTTTGGGCGTAAAAAGAGAAGTATATTTGACCCTCTATTTGTCAAACTTCAATCTAAAGTGGAGTCTTGGCAAGGATCCTTTCTCAATGTGGCGGGGAAAATCACCTTGATCAGGCATGTTCTTCAATCAATTTCGGCTTCTTTGCTGGCTTCTTTAGACCCTCCAAAATCTGTTATTTGTCTGATTGATCGTTTTCTTACAAATTTCTTTTGGAGTGACTCCGAAGGCTCTCAAAAATTTCACTGGGTAGCTTGGGAAACTTGCTGCAAACCTCAGTCTTCAGGTGGTCTTGGAATTCCTTCCATCTCCTCTCTAGTTCAAGCCTTCTCTATTAAGCTTTGGTGGCGTTTTCGAACGTCGCAAAACATTTGGTCAGATTTTCTAAAAGCTAGATACTGTTCAGACTCGCATGCGACAATCTCAGCTTCAAGGGGTTCTCATGTTTGGTGTAGACTTAAAAAAATCCAGCATGTTGCTGAGCCTAAGATTCATTGGAATATCGGTCTGGGAGACAGTTCTATCTGGTACGATCGGTGGCTTCTTGGTCAGTCTCTCACTCGGCCTCCGGACTGTGCGTTATCTCATGTAAAAGACTTATTTGATTCCACTGGGCTTCACCTCAATTCTTTGGCTCTCTCTATCTTGCCGGAAGAAGCTCTTTCAGCTATTCAAGACCAGGATATTTCCCTCTCTTCCTAGCCTGATCTCCCTTGCTGGACGGTCAATTCATCGGGCAAGTTCTCTCTCTCGTCAGTCTTCTCTATCATTAATCCAGAAGCTCCTCTCTTCCCCTACTCCAAGTTTATATGGCACAAACTTCTTCCAATTCACATTGGAGTTTTTACTTGGTGTCTTTTGTTGAAACGGCTCCCCATAGATGAAGCTCTGATCAATAAAGGTTTCCAGATTGTTTCTAGATGTGTTTGTTGTTCTCATTATGCCGCAGAAACCTTTAGCCATCTTTTCATTCATGGTCAGCTAGCTTCAGCGATCTGGCTTGCTTTCCGAACATCTCACAATCTACCTATCTCGGGTAACTCTATTTTGCAAAGATGCATGGCGGGTTGGGCCTCAAGTTCGACAGCTCACAAATTTCTCCCTCCCCTTATTCTTTGGCACATTTGGAAAACCCGTAATGCCATCATATTCGACAACTCTAGTCACTCGACTACCTCTATTATTCGAGCAGTTTCTAATGATTTATCTATCATTATGGGTAGTGGTAATTATTTTGTCCTGCCAAATCAACCGGGTCATCCTTCTACCTTTGCTATTAGAAGGAAAATCCGGGTCCAAGCTATCTCCTGGTCCAAGCCGCCAGTTCCCCTTCTAAAGCTCAACTCGACGGCGGTGCGGTCGGGAAATCCCGGCGGCGGTGGTGGTGGTATTGTCCGTGACTCGGATGGTGAAGTTATTTTTGCTTACTCTTCTTTTTATGGAAATGCGTCTAACACTGTTGCTGAAGTTAAGGCTCTTTTCCAAGGAGTGTTATGGCTTCATACTCATGGATTTCGGGAGGTCATAGTCGAGATGGATTCCATGATTATTTTTAATTGTCTTACCAAGGGGTTCACCCCTCCCTGGTCTCGTCTCTATTACTTTCGCCGCATTCTAGCCATGCAAAGGGATTCGTTACTTTCCTTTCGTCACTGTTACAGAGAAGCTAATTCCATAGCTGATGGGCTTGCCAATTACGCTATTGATTCTCGGTTGGATTCTGAGTTCACATCTCTTGCTGATTTGCCCCCCCTTCCTCGGGGGAATTCTATTTTGGACAGAAATGGAACCTCTCACATTCGTATTTCGTAATTTCTATTTCTGTACTTTCATTTTCGAGGTAAGGCTCCTCTGTCCCCCCAATTATAAGGGTATGGCTGGTTGTCCCCCTCAAGTTTGTCTTTCCCATTTATTTCATAAAATTGTGCAGGGTTCCGCCCCTATTTCATTAAAAAAAAAATTAAAAAAAAAAACAATGTCTATTTTGTGTTTGCTAAAATTACTTAATGGTGTTTGTTAAATTTATTTTTCACAATGTTGTAGTGTTTTTTTGTCTATCACGTTTATGCATTTAGTGCAGCTCTTCTCCTGTGAGTTAGGGGTGCATTTTGTTTATAATGACAGATTATTCAATACCCACTATTAAGTAATTATTCAAGTATACTTGTTAATATACAGTCTGAAATCTTAATCATGATGGAGACTTTTTAAAAATATTTTTGTGTCAAAAGATATTGTTCATAAATATTATAGTCGGGATTACGGTTCTGAACTGTCGGGATCCCATTCGTCGGTTCCCGACACTTATCGGGAACATGATCGGGAAGGAAATGGAAATCATGAATTCTATCTGGACGGGATCAGGATGAGGGGTATTGGGACGGATCCCGTCCCAATTCCACCCCTACAACTAGTCATCTTCCACCTTCTTCTTCTTTTTTTGCCTCCGTCATTCCCTACAAGTTCTTTATCAAGCTTCTTCACTTCATTTTCCGGCCTAAGCAGAAACTCTAAAGCAACAATGGCGTATGTGTTCGCCATGGTTGAAAAATTGAAAATTTGAAAATTTCTCAGGGTCTCGTGTTCGGCCATCTAGTCAAACATACGCTAAGAAAATTTTCAATTTTTTCAGTTCTTAAGGGTTCATAAATCTTGAGAGAAGGATCAGAGGAAAAGGCCGACGATTTCGACTAAGGTGGCCAAGAAGGATAAGAGGAATAGGCCGTAGAGGGTATCACCATTTTGGAGGTGGAATTTGAGGGTTTGACACGGGTTTAAGGGGTGGAGTCGGAGGTGGTGGAGGTGAGATATGCAGTGAGGATGGATATGAGGGGCGGTGAAGTGAGGTTTCGAGGTTTGATTAGAGATTGAGATTTTAAGAAATTGATGGTGGGTAATTGCGAAATTAGCGATTTGGAAGGGAAGGAAAAGATGGGTTGTCTTGGATTGAAGATAGAAGACAATGATGAAGGGAAGAGGTTCGTGAGAGAGGCGACAACCATGAGTGGATCTCTGTAGTGACATGAGATAGAAAGGGGTGTGTATGAAGAAGGGTAGAATATGATATGTAGGGTGTGTGTATTAATTAATTGAGTGATGAGTGAATTTAAAATAGATGTGGTGAGTGTATGAACCATTTTGGGGGCATGAAAGCCATGAATATAGCCCCACCCCTAACGTTATCGATGTCGTCTCATTTTTTTTCTATTTTCTTCGTCGTTTTTTTTTGCTCTTTTAAGAATTTAAATCTTCTAACTTTTTTCACATTTTTTGTTACATTGAATCTTGATCCTACACGTAATGTGTAGAGTTAAGATTCAATATGATAGCAAGTGTGAGAGGAAGGAGGGAGTACAATATAGCACGCAACTATGAGCCGGACACTATAACACTAGTGCACGGTGCATGAATAATACTGGAAAGTCTCTTACAAACAGAAGGATTATTTTGGAATGAGGGAGTACAATAAACAATATCTCCCACTCAAGTCTGACTAACATACGTCAATAACATCTCCTTGAAAATATATATATCCATTATTTACGTGTTTTACCGCCATATTATCAATTTTAATACTACTGTAAGGGTAAAATAGGGTCATCCTATTTTCTTTAATTGTTGTGCCCTTTCTTGGTTCCAAAGCAATGGTAAGTAGTTACCATATTTAAATACTTTCTAATGCTCTCAAAAGTCCTTGTTTAAGTTTGACCAAATCTTTGGTAAAATCTATGGTTTAAATAAGGAAACTAATTATGGAAACTAAATCTCTTATTTCCTAATCCTATGTTTCCTTGGAGATCTCGGTTTTCTTGTTTCCAAAGGACTCTAGCTCATGTATAAAAGGGAGAGCAGTTCGTGCAAATTGGATAGAGAGAAAAACTGCAGAGAGAGAAGTGCTGAGAGTTTGCTGGAAATAGTCATTGCAGCTTTGGATGCAGCTGCATTGACAACTGCATCGGCAGTGTGTTTGCTTTCTAGTTTGATAAAAAAATTATTTTTTAATCCCACGTTTGCTTTAGAGTGTTTTTGTGGGTTTCCTCTACAGACTTCATAGTCTTGTTAGAGGTTTTGTTATTTTGTTAGTTTTCACTATTTTTTTGTAAGACATAATCTTTATAGTGAAATCGTTTTTTCTATACAAGTATTACTTGCAGATTGAAAGTTTAAATCTCTATTTTGATTATTGCTTTATTAATAAAGTCTTCAGCTGTTTGTTATTTAATCTATTTGGTCAATGCACCTCTGAAGGCAACTACATCCCGAGCTGCATTGACAGTATTCTTGAATCCTAGCTATTATTGCACTTTCAATTGGAATCAGAGCCTCCTCTCGATGTCACTAAGAGAAGATTCTGGTTGTAGCCATGATGGATTCCTAATACGAGAATGTTGTTTGTCCTCCCACATTGACGAATGTAAATTAGTCAATTTGGAAAGTCAAGATGCATATCTTCATCAAATCAATTGAAGAAATAGTGTGGCTTGCTGTGTTGAATGGGTAGACTCCACCTATGATGGTGATGTTAAAATCACCAATGAGGCAAATTGGACTACTCAAGAAAGAACCACTGCCTCATTTAATTCTAAGGCTCTTTTAGCGATATACAAAGCCTTAGATGCCAATACCTTCAAAGTTATTGCAAATTAGGACTCTGCTAAGGATGTTTGGGAGGCTCTTCAAACCTTAGGTGAAGGTACTGCTAGTGTACGAGCTTCAAAACTTAGAATGCTCACTACACAATTTAAGAATACTAGAATGAATGAGAATGAGGACATTATGTCATACTATGGTAGATTACTTGATATATCCAATACTGCTCTTTTTTTAGGAAACAAGGCGGCACCTACAAGATAGCATAAATAAAGAAGAATACAAACTAAAGGAGGACAACCAGCCACCCGAAATGCGGGAGGAAAGGAGCGTTACCTTTGAAAAGGAAAACACATAAAAGGAGACTATTTCCTAAAACTATGTAATCCAGAAGCATCAAAGGCCAAAGCCTTTTTAACAATGACAGGTAAAAGTATATAATCAGAAAAAACAAGCTCACTCCCATGCTCATGCGCAAAAGCTGCTAACCGATCAGCCACCATATTCTGCTCTCGAAAAACATGCTTCAAAGTAAACCAACCCAGAAGACCCCGATAGTCCCGAAGAGAATACACATATTTCCACGGCTCATGATGCCCTCTAATTAAAACTTTAACCGCCGTTAACGAATTAGACTCCACCACAACAATATCAAGCATAAGAGAATGACAAAGCTGAAGCTCCTCTTTGAGTGCAAGTATTTCCGCCCTCATATTCGTACCTTGTCCGTAGTCACTAGAAAAGGCACAAAGAAAAGCCCCCAAAGCATCCCATGTTACCCCGCCACCTGTACATCTCCCATTTTTAGACGAACCATCCGTATTAAGCTTGTAACCAGAGTCCGGAGGCCACCAACGCACCCAATCCCCTCACCTGGCATGAACTTGTCTGATCAACAACTGAAAGGACTGCATGGCCACACATGCATCACGTCCGCTCATGGACTTTGGAGCGAAGCAGAAGGTAACCCATCTAACACCTTCAAGAACCCGGGCCGTTATCTGATTCCACTACATCATACCATCTTCAAAAACCACAGCACAACGTGCCTTCCAGATTTCCTAACAAGTAAAGACAAAGATAATGAACATTGTCACCCATATCTGAGACCGCAACGACACTGAAGACCAAACAACGAAGACATGATCAAGGCTAGTACACTGCTTGATTAAGTGGAAGCAATCCGCAGAGCAGGACCATAAACCAGTATCCACCAGAGAGTGAACAAACAAGTGCGATATTGTCTTGATTGAGAGCGTGTCATTGCAAAAATGGCAACGAGATGCTAAGGGCACCTGGTGGGCCTGAATGTTTGCATCTAGAGGCAGTGCATTGTGAAACAATTTCCAAAGAAAACAGCTCACACACATCCAATGAACGTCTTGTTAGCAAGATGATGCGCACTTGGCCTGAAAGATTTAATGCCAAAATATGTGCCATTGAAGAAGCTCATGACACTGACAAAATGAGTTTTGCAAAACTAGCTCACTCATACTTCAAAATTTTGAGTTGAATCTTAATGAGCAAATTAAGCAAAAAGGCAAAGGAGCATCATCCTCTACTCCTTCTGTAAAAAGCATTGCCTTACCTTCTGTTGTTGATGTGTCTTCTGACTTGCTTGAATTACACAAAGATATTGAAGAATCTAATTTTGGTGAAGACTTTATGTCTCTTTTAACAAAAAAGTTTAAAAACATTTTGAAAGCGAAAGGACAAAATAGATCTCCATCTTCAAACTCCAAAACTATTTTAAAACCTGAGCCTAGCAAGTTTGTTCTCAAACAAAACTCGTTACAAACCCCTACAAAACCTTTTACCGATCCTTTTGCTAAACAAACTACATCTAGTGGTACAAATATTGATTCTATTCAACGTAGGGCTTTTCAAGGGTTTGGTCATTATGCTAATCAATGTGCTAATACTTTGCGTAAGAAGGGTTTGAATTTCTCTGCTACTTGAGTGATAGTGATGATGAAGATTGAGATGTTCATATCACTCTCACAACAGTGCAAATTTTACAGATAAATCTTGCAGGTGTTTCGCATTGTTGTTTCTCATTGTATCTTAGATTTGCATTTGCTCTAACATTACTTTAAGTTCTATACCTAATGGCTAAATAGGCTGCATACCAGTTAGCGTGGCAACTGTGTATAGAACTTTGCCTTTAGAATAGTTTTTAGAGTTCACAGGTTTCGGCAAGTCATCACCAGAAAACTTGGCAAAGGCTTCACCAGCAGACCTTGTCTGCCTTCGAAAAGCATCATGACGTGTTCTTAGGATATTCAGGATGTCTACCTCACAATCGAAAGTTTATTAATTCAGATATTCCTAAAATATCAATTTGAATTAAATTCTTCGCTGACTCTCGATTTTCTGAAGACACACCGCTCCAACTTTTTCAGAAGAAAGAAGACTTTCACCACCTAACCAGGACAGAGCAGACGTACATACTGGACTGTACCAACTCCTGCAGGTGTGCAACCTCTATTGTCTTCTACATGTTTCTTTCAGTAACGACTCCTCTCCATACCTCGATCAGTTTTTAGTTGAAGATGAAGTCAACACACAGCTCCTTGCATTAAATGCATCCAACCTAATAGAGTTGTTATTCACTTCATCTTCTTCAACGGTATCAAGAAAGCTCCGGTATAAATTCTACCATTGAAGACTTGAAGAAATTAATGCTCTGAACTTATTCAACAACATCAAGTCATCTTATTCAGTGCATTCAAGAGTTCGTTAACTGATCAACGAAGTCCTCAACAACAACAAGAAGCTTACACATCAACTTCTACTATTTACTTATTCTCTGTTGTATTCTTAAATTGTTCTTCAGCATAGTGATTATTTTGTTTCCCAAATATTCACTTCCCTACCCCCAAACACAAGTCAAATTTTTTGTACATGATCCTTTAGAGATTTCTATAATAGATCTAGTGAAAAACATAGTGTACATTTAAATCCAAGGTTGACTGCCTTGGTGGTGGACGTAGTACTCTTTATAGTACGAACCATCTCAAAATACATGTTTTCTTTACATTCATGTTCTTACTGTTTTATTACTTTATCTGTTGTATTACTTTTTTTCCTAAAGCATTAAAACTAAGTGAACAACCAAGTCTACTGGTAGTGCTTCACTAGCAGAATTAGTCTGTCCTCCTTACAAGTCTTCTGTTACTACTCCCTTTTCCATAAGCTATTAGTACTTGTTTAGGAACGATTCACTAAAAGTTTTTAAGTGTAACTAGGCTATTCAACCCCCCCCTCTTCTAGCGTAGTATTGTGCCCTTTGGGACTAACAATTAGTATCAGAACTTAACTCTTTGAAAACAAGTTTTTCCAAGATAAAGATCCAATGGCACAAACACACTGCATGCTACCTACATCTAATACAAACCACGTCCCAATATTGGACGAAGGCCATTTTGATGTTTGGAAGGATAAGATAATGCGCCATATGAACTCCATTGATAACAAGTTATGGAAATGCGTACTAGAAGGATGTCACGTACCAATGAAGGAAAATCTACTTGCTAGAGTTGGTGGTAATCCTCCAGAAGTTGCTAAAGAAAAATTAGAATGGACAGAGGACGAAAGAAAGCTAGTGGAACTAGACAGCAAAGAAATTAACAAAATCACAAGCTCTCTAGATACTAGCACCTATCAACAAGTGATCCGGTGTACTTCTGCCAAGGAAATATGGGAAGCATGTAGAGTACTTGGAAGGATACCAAGATACAAGAGAGAACAGAAAGTACACCTTCATTCAACAATTCGACTCCTTCAAGAAGGATCCCGAGGAAACCCTGAGACAAGCTTACGATCGCTTCAGTGAGGTAATAAATAGTTGTTTTTCTTTGGGTAAAACTTATGGCAAAAAGGAAATGAACATGAGATTTCTAGGCTCCCTAGGTAGTGTGAGGTTCCCGGGGTGTGACCCGCGCCCCACGCGCCCTTGGATAGGGGTGCGCGTACGTGCGGATGCGGGACACTACTGCTCTCGTTCCACCCTCCCTTGTTTAGGGGAAGACAAAATCAAAAGTGCGAGAGGAGTGCTGTCTATGTTAGCACGTTTGAATGTGCCTCGGTTGCCTTGAGTGGATTTTGTATCCAATATGGGAACTTATGGTTTCCCGTATCAAGTTATCCCTTTTTTAGGCGATACCAAGATATGGGAATGCATTACCCTTTCATTCTCATTTTCCCTTTTTTAGGGGAAAACAGAAAAGTGCAAAAAAGGATATTGTGACGCCCCCACTATGGATTTTATTTAAATAGCCTTATGGCCCATTCAGATCACTATGGGAGCTTTGGGTTTCCCGCATCAAGTTATCCCTTGTTTAGGGGATACCATGATATGGGAATACATCATCCTTCCATTCTCATTTCTCCCTTTTTTAGGGGAGAACGGGAAAGTGCAAAGAAGGAGTGTTGCGAGGCCCCACTGAATCTGAATGTTTTAAGAGTCGCCATCTTTATTTTAAGGCAAATAAAGAAAAACCAAAGAAAACAAAAATAAACCAGAGAAAAAGAAAACGGGTTCGGAGGCTAAGTTACGAGTTGGGAAGGTGCTACGCATCCAACTCGCCCTTTCGGTCTCAAAAATGGTTTTTGGCTGAAGTATGCTTATTGTTATATTTATTTCGCAAATAAATACAGTATTAAAAGACAGAAATTAAAACAAATACATCCATGGCTACATTATTTATGGACTCGCATGACCATTTCCTTACAATAATTACATATATTTAAGAATATTTGGCCATTATAACTCTTTTACATAATATTTCCTACTCTAATCCGGGCAGCACAACGGCTTATATTGACTACATTGTGCCGGATTTAAATAACAACTTTAAAAAAATAATAAAAAGACAAAAAATTAAATAAATACAATAAATAGCGCCCTTAAAGGTTTTACCTTTTAGAGCGGCGGTGTGCTCGCTCTGTCCTTCAGGGAGAGGGAGTCTTTTGTTGTTTGTTGTGTGGTTGTTGTTTTGATTTGGGCAGAATGACTGCTTTATTTCTGAGATTTTGGGCTTGTCAACTCGGGCAGAGTGACAGCTTATTTGGGTAGGTTTTGGCCTTTTTGGTTGGGCGGTACCTCGGCTTAGTTTTTTGGCTTTTCAGCTCGTTACTCAGGCAGAGTAACGACTTACTTTGGGATTTTTGGGCCGGGGAAGTGAGGTGGATACCTAACAACTAGGCTAGGGATCACTTATAACCTATGGGTTTTTGTTTTGGCAGAGTTTGGACGGGGTTTGGAGACTCTAGAGGCTTCCACTCACCTATCTCGCACCTCTCGTACTATTTCTATCGTTGAAGACGAAGGGACAGGGCTTCGTTGCGATTTTTAATCGCGGACATGAACACTGAAAATGGGAGCCGAAGGCTTCTATTTATAGTGGGAAGCAGGGACGCGTCCGGAATTTCTGAGTTTGTTTCTCCTGCATCAACCGCTTGTACCTTGTGCTTCAGAACTTGTACATTTTAATTCTGAGAGAGTGCTACAGTGAAAGGCTCGGTGCCAACAAGGAAACCCTTGGTGCGGAATTTCTGAGTTTGTTTCTCCTTCATCTTTCAATTTTTTGCACTTTCACCCCCTGCAGTTCACTGTTTCGCGCATCCTGCTTTTCCTTTCGCATTTTTGACTCATGTAATTTGACATTTGTTAAGTTTTAACAGTTCTTAATATTTTATGTCAGTTACATACCAAGGGTACGAAATTAGGGTGTCTACAGAGCCCCCTCAACGATGGAGTCTACGGGTAACCCAAGGCTTACTGAGAAGACGAACATCGTTGATAAACAATAGACTCTCCAATTTCTTTCATTTAATAACGGGAGAATGCAATTGGTAGCAGTTATAATGCACAATTAACATGCTATCCAAACTCCGTAACCTAGACATTTTTAGTTGGTTATAAAAAAATTATCGCAGTTTTAAGCAGATATGAATTTAAAGTGCTCTGATGGTCGGACCTACTAATGTAGGTTGCCTACGTATTCCCCATTAAAGGAAATTAGACCAAACGTAGTTCAGGCCAAAAAACCTAAACTACAACCAAGTGAGGATGTCATGTTCTTCGGGTCAAGCCCGATCGAGAACACAATGGAAAAAGATTTTGTGTTTTTTGAAGAAGCCGTATTCTTCCGGTCCGAAACCGTTGTCAAATACGGTATGAACATTTGAATGTTTTTCTGCCACCACATTTCAACCAGTCAATACCTTGTCGTTGAAACGTGCTAAGAAGAATTTTCAAAGTTGTGTCTGGCTGGTCGCTGCCTTGTTTCCAAACATAACCAGAAAACTTTCAAATATCCAGAAAATTGCACTCGACCGATAAAGATCCGTCGTCGAGCACGGCAAATTAATCATTCTTCAAGTATTTTCGAAAATTGTGAAGTGGAAAACATTCTTTTTCCTTCTCTTTTTTTTTTCAAATATTCCTCTTTTTTGTGTTTTTGAAATATTCCTCTTTTTGAAATATTGTTTTTTTTTTATTTTATTTTTGTTGTGATGGTCGTGCCTACCGAAATAGGCTGCCTACGTATCCTTATCCAAGGAATCAGACCAAACGTAGTTCACCTCTGCTGGGGATCAAGTGTTGTAATGCAGACAAGTGTTATGCGGAAAGATAGTCGTAATATCCATTACAACCTAGTGAAAACAACGCATATCAAAATGTAAAACCCATTGCATCGCAACACTAAACGCAATATCCATTGCGTTGACACAAAACTGAATGCAATATCCATTGCAGAAAACAGATGCAATATCCATTGCATCGAACACAAAACGCAATATCCATTGCGTTAATGCAATATCCATTGCATTAACACGGAAAACGGATGCAATATCCATTGCATCGCAGAACAAAACGCAATATCCATTGCGCCGACACAAACTTAATGCAATATCCATTGCATTAACACGGAAAACGGATGCAATATCCATTGCATCGCAAAACAAAACGCAATATCCATTGCGCCGACACAAACTTAATGCAATATCCATTGCATTAACACGAAAAACGGATGCAATATCCATTGCATCGCAAAACAAAACGCAATATCCATTGCGCCGACACAAACTTAATGCAATATCCATTGCATTAACACGGAAAACGGATGCAATATCCATTGCATCGCAAAACAAAACGCAATATCCATTGCGCCGACAAACTTAATGCAATATCCATTGCATTAACACGAAAACGGATGCAATATCCATTGCATCGCAAAACAAAACGCAATATCCATTGCGCCGACAACTTAATGCAATATCCATTGCATTAACACGAAAACGGATGCAATATCCATTGCATCGCAAAACAAAACGCAATATCCATTGCGCCGACACACTTAATGCAATATCCATTGCATTAACACGAAAACGGATGCAATATCCATTGCATCGCAAACAAAACGCAATATCCATTGCGCCGACAAACTTAATGCAATATCCATTGCATTAACACGAAAACGGATGCAATATCCATTGCATCGCAAAACGCAATATCCATTTACTTAATGCAATATCCATTGCATTAACCCGGAAAAAGGATGCAATATCCATTGCATCGCAACAAAAAACGCAATATCCATTGCGCCGACACAAACTTAATGCAATATCCATTGCATTAACACGGAAAACGGATGCAATATCCATTGCATCGCAACGCTGAATGCGATATCCATCGCATTGACATGCAATATCCATTGCATCGCAAAATGCGATATCCATCGCATTGATGCAATATCCATTGCATCGCAACGAATGCGATATCCATCGCATTGACACTGAAGGACGGATGCAATATCCATTGCATCGCAACGCTGAATGCGATATCCATCGCATTGACACTGAAGGACGGATGCAATATCCATTGCATCGCAACGCTGAATGCGATATCCATCGCATTGACGGATGCAATATCCATTGCATCGCAACGCTGAATGCGATATCCATCGCATTGACACGGAAGGACGGATGCAATATCCATTGCATCGCAACGCTGAATGCGATATCCATCGCATTGACAAAGGACGGATGCAATATCCATTGCATCGCAACGCTGAATGCGATATCCATCGCATTGACACTGAAAGACGGATGCAATATCCATTGCATCGCAACGCTGAATGCGATATCCATCGCATTGACATGGAAGGACGGATGCAATATCCATTGCATCGCAACGCTGAATGCGATATCCATCGCATTGATGCAATATCCATTGCATCGCAACGCTGAATGCGATATCCATCGCATTTCTATGTCGTGATGTATGTGTAAAGGTAGTCTATCAAGTGTTGTGATATGAGACGCCTCCTCAGAACGCCGCCTTCGTTTGAGAACAAAACCTTTCCTCTCGATCCGGGTTGTATGCCCCTTTAAAGGAAAGTTTTCCAACACGCCTATTGATGCACGTAAAATGGGTAAAATACTTACCTTTTCTTACCTTGGCTTTGCCTTTGCGACTTCGTCTTTTTTGTCCTTGTTTTTACGCACTGCCGGGATTTTTGTTGCAGCCCAACTTTTGCCGAAAATTTTTTTTATTTTTTTATTTTTTTGTTTTTGCTTTTCCCTTGGCTAGAAATTTCTTCTTTTGCTCTACTGCCGATTTTCTGGCTTTTCTGCCCCATTTGCCGACTGATCTGCTGGGGATATGGACTTCACTTTTTGTAACTTTTGATGATGCTGTGGAGGATCTTTGGGAGGTGATCCTTGGCGAGATGCTGGCAGAACATTCATAGGCCGATGCGGCGGAAGACCTGATAAGATGCAGTAGAAAGATGCAAGCAAAGGATGCATGCGAATGGAATTTTCCCTTTCTTTTTTTTAAAAAACTTTTGCATGTGTATGTGTACCATCTGCTTTCTTAAACATGTTAAGACAAGATAAGGCAAGGTGATGGAAATGCAATATGAAGAGCTTGAGATGTGACTTTTAGTTGGCTTTGGAGGGTTATGTGTATGGGAGTTGATGGTGATATTTGAAATGGAGGCGAATGATGTGTTGGGTCGGCTTTTTTGACTAGTGCATCATTCAAAAAAGGAATTCAACCGACTAGTGAGCCCTACTAATCAATGCCTCTGAGGAACCCTTTTTTTTCTTTTTTTTTTTTCCTTTTTTTTGTGCTCTAACTTTTGCCTAGGCCGCCTTTCGGTTTTCAACCTAGCGAGCTTTTACCTTATAGGAAGCCAATCCTTTCGATGCATGCGAAGATGAGCCGCTTATTCTTGAGGGATCATGGTTTTGTAGCCTTTTCCTTTCTTCAGAGGTGGAAATGACAACCGCCTCGGAGATGATGAGCCTTTGTGTATCCAATGAGTTTGGCGAGAGAAGTCCCTGTGATGAATTTAATCAACCAAATTTTGTAAGATGGGATGGGCAAGTTTCTGAAGAGATTAACTGGAGACAGCCCTTAAAAACTCGATTGAGAAAGACTTTTGTGGGAGACAGAATGAGTATGCTCACGTAAAGTGGATGACTCTAATGGACAAAAAGAAGAGTCATGATCCAGAGTTTATCGCCGCGTATCACAGGTTTTATGGACCCTACTTAACATTTATCTTTTGATAATTTTATGTGTCTTTAGCAAGGAGTTCTGTCCTGGACCCAGATCACGTTGCATCCGATTGAAACAGAGCTATAGGTGGTGACTAGGTTATGGCATAGTGTTCAAGCATTTAGGATGGTTTAGCTTTAGGATTGAGGATCTGATCGGCCTCTTGCTCAAAGGTATTTTGGGCCATGGGTTTGGTTATTTTAGGAAAGGCGATCGCAGGCGATTATTGGGTGGCCTTTTAGGCTATGGGTTTGATGAGAATTTGGTCTCTAGACCCGATTGTAGGTATGGTCGGGAGGTCGGCTTTTGGCTTTGGTTGTGGTCGGGGTTGTCCAAGAGTGATTGATGTTTTTCTTTTGTTGCGAGAGAAATATTTTGAAGCAATTGCTCAGAGAGGCTTCTCTTTTTTTTTCTTTTCTTTTTTTCTTTTTCTTTCTTTTTTTTTTTTTTCTTTTTTTTTTTTTTGAGAGGGAAATTTCTTCTTTTTTTTTTTACCTCTGAGCAATTTGAGAGAGTGCTTGAAGAGATACTCTTTCTCTCTTGGGATAAAAGAAGATTGTCACTCTTGGTGGATATATATAAGGGTGGAGCAGCTTTGAGAAGTCGGGTTTTAGAGATGGTTAGGCTTTGGCAATTGGTGGATTTGTTCAGGCATTTGGAAGAGGATGGGTGTATGGTTGGAAGCCCCTAGTGTGCCGTTTAATAGCTCGGTCGCAATGGGTCGAAGGTGATTCTGGTCAAGACGACTTGCACGCCTGATTTCATGTGTTCTTAAAAGTTTTCGGGTCCATATCTTCTTGATGATTCATCATCAACTCATGTAGATTTATCATGTTTTTTCATGAGTTGACTCGTCATCTTCATTTTTTTTTCTTATAGATATTTCGGCGATATATGGCGCTCAGAGATCAAGAAGAAGACTCGACAAGCTAATATAGGAAAAGCAAGAATTTTATCGCTTGAATATAGATAAATACTTTTGGAAGGCTCGCTTGAAGACTCGGTTGGGCTTTCAAAATAACGAAGACCAAATGAGCATACTGCAAGGATATTGTAGGTATTAATATGGGCTAAGAAGATACCTGGGTTTGAAAGCCCCTAGTCCTGAATTGTTGTGTATGATCCCTGAGTTGCTTGGCTTTTCTGGACTTCTCAGCTTTCCAGACTTTTCTGCTTTCCTGGCTGTCCCAGTTTTTTCAACTTTCTTTTCTTTTCTTTGGCTTCCTATCGGTCCTTCTTTTTTTTTCATTTCTTTTTTTTCATCATTTTTCTCTTTTTTCTTTTCTTGTTTTTTGCTTTTTTTCTTTTTTTTTTGTGGTGGTAGACCTTGACATCTCAAAGTAGGACTTGCTAGATTTTTTTTTTGAATCAAGAATGACCGATGCACTTATCAACTGGTGATGGCGATTGAAAATAATGGTGAGGGGGAATTTCTGTTTTTACATGTTTTGGGAAACAGAAGACAACATATAGAAAAAAGACTTTCTCTCCCCTTTTTTTTTGAAGACTCTTTTTTTTTCTTAGAGAGAACGAAATCTCCCCCTTTTTTCTTTTTTTTTTTTTTTTTAAATAATCATTTTTTTTATGAGATGTAATGATTACGCATTCTCAGCCTCTCAAGAGAGTAAATGACAAGAGTCAACTTTTTAGCCCCCGCAAAATTGTTAGTGGTACCGTAAAACAACAAGGGTTCCAAAATTGACACTGTGTTGAAAAGAGTTGTTTCCTGGAGATTTTATTCGACAAAAGAACATTCAAAGGTGCAAAGAGTCTTTGGAGGTGTATATACAAGGGTATTCTAGGGTACTTTCTACTTTTTACTAGAGACAATCATGGGTGCGGCTTTTCAATGATTTGGCCATCAATAAGATCTTGGATGGCACTTCTGAGCTTATAACACTTATCAGTGGGATGACCACTGCTACGATGATACTCGCAATACTGAGAGTGGTCTCATGTGTCTGATAGCTTTGGTGGAGGCCAGTAGTTTTCCATCGGTTTCAAAACCCCTTGTGCCATTAAGCCTTGGAAAATCAGAGACATTGGGGCATTCAGTTCATCGTAATGCCTTCTTTTTGCTCGGTAGGGTCCTATGAGGTTCTTGTTGGCATTACTGCTTCCTTCAACAGAGTTGGCAGATTCATATGACCATGGCACACTACTATATTTACCCGGTGGAATTCTTTCAACCACATTGACTTCTTCCGAAGACTCTTCGTCTGATTCAGAGTCACAGAGTGAAATTGGGGGTGTATGTGTATCAATCTCTAGGGATCCCGTACGTATTTCTTCATCAATACGGACTCCTATCTCCACTATTTCTTTAAAATTGCTATAAGGGAGATACCGCATGCGTTCTAGGTAAATGGGCTGGAGGTTTTTGATGAACATTCTGCATGATTCAGCCGGATCAGGTCTGTCCAAAGTCTGGGCGACTTTATCCTTCCATCTGGCTGCAAATTCTGCGAATGTTTCATTTTCTTTTTGGGTGCATGCCTCAAGTTCCCTTTTATTTTCAGTGGTGGTATTGTCTTTGTACCTTTCTAGGAACCCTTCAGCTATTTGGTCCCAAGTGCCCATGGTGCTATCATCTGCTAGCATTAACCATTGCTTAGCAGCCCCTATTAAGGTGAGGTGAAAATTGGAGGCCATGGCTTCGAAGCTAGCCCCTCTTGACTGCATGCCACTAGAGTAAGATTTTAGGTGAGAGATAGGGCATCCAGTCCCATCGAAATTTTCTATATCGAGCATTTTGAAATTTGGGGGTAGTATGGCTGAAGGTTTTAGCGTTAATGCCTTCATAGAAAATTTTTCTTTGTCCAGGGCTTCGAGCATCATACTTTTCAAGTTCTCCATGTCTTCCTCCATTTTGGTAGGAGGGGGAGTTGGATTTTGGTATATGTTGGTAGGACTAGGAAAGGCTGGATTAGTTTCTAGCTGTGGTATTTGATAAGGATTTTGAGGAGGCGTTTGGTGAGGGTTCTGGTAAGGATTTTGATTTTGGGTAGGATTTGAGTTTTGCACAGGATAATGATTTTGGGTTGGATAGGGATTTTGGGTTGGATATGGATTTTGGGTTGGATAGGGATTTTGGGTTGGACATGGATTTTGGGTTGGATAGGGATTTTGGGTTGTGGTAATATTTGGCGGGTTAGTGTTTGGCTGAGAAATTGGGTTTGGAAGAACATGGGAGGTTGATCCTTTTTGAGGGACTGCAGGGGAAGAGTTCATCTCACCATTGGATTTCAAATTTTGCACCATGCTAGCCATTTGGCTTATCGCTGCACCCAACTTTTGGTTTAACCATTCCTGCATTGCTGGAGTCGGAGCGTCCCCTGAAGCCCCTGGATCTGTACCCATGGCGGGCTGCTTACTTTCAGTTGCCATTCTGCTAAAATATGTACCTTCGAACGAGCACGCCTTTTCTCGATATGCCCACGATATTTTCGATTCGAATTGTGCCTCCTTCCCGTATCAATCGGCCAGTATTATCTCTGCCTTTCCAAATTCGGGCCAGGTTTCTGAGGAAAATGGGTTTTTGAGGCATCAGAAGGCTGGCTGGAGGCTGTCTGGGCTTGGAGACCAAGTGTACTATTATTTCTCATGCTTGCACAATCAATGTTCATAGATTTGTTGCATTTGGAAATAAGATGACCAACATATCACTTCACAGATTCAGTCCTGTTTTTAGGCGAACTTCGGGAAAATTCTGGTACCAATCTACTAAAGATAATTTTCTAAAAATTTAGTATGTTTTACCTACATATGTTAGGATACTCCCTGTATAATATGGTATTTTTCCAAGGTGTATAAGTACCTCATTTAGGTCTTGACTTACGGCTGTACCAGAATTATATTTTCAGGAAATCAGCTTCTGTACTTGAACTTGTAGTAGCCATATTTTGATGAATATAAGTCCAAATTGAGTAATTTAAAATTCTAAACTATATTTTAAAGAGTATAGTTTCATAAAAATCAATAATCACCTCATTTGGAGGTGTGAGATATTTATGGTCGATTTTACAAGATTGACTGTCTGTTTTCCAGATTTTGGGTTTTGACTTGTTTTGGTTGAAGACACCCTTGCCCCTTGCCCCTTGTCCAAAATCCGACCATTTCAGCTTAGAACACCATTTTTGACTTTAGTCAAACCCTTCTAAGCCCTTGGATCAACCCTTATCAAAGGCCATCCTCCCTTAGCCAATAGAAAGGCTTATAACCCCCTTCACTTGGATTAGGGTCTAAATGGTAAGTATATAAACATAACTTTCAGCCATTCCAGCCATTGTTGATCAACAACAACCAGAGATTCAGAGCATAGACCTCCATTTTCGTCCATATCAAGAACACCAACTTGAGGGACCATTTGCCGGAGTTCCGGTGATCCGATCGGCGATCCGAGACCGCCAAATCGAAGGCCTTGCTCTCCTCTACAACAATCATTGGTTTAATCCTCCTTTCCTCCATTAATCTTAGGCTTAAGGTACGTTGACAATTCCCTGAGATTTTCATGTTCAATAAAATGACATGACCCTTTCATTATAGTTGCTCTATTGATGATTATGAACATCTTTTGTGAAGACAAATCCTCCAATTCAACCTAAGAAATATGAGTAGGATTTTATGAATTCTTATTGAAGTTGTGATTTTGATTTTATGCAAAGCATGAATGTTGTTTATAATGCGCTTTAGGAACAACTCTTGTGAAAGATTATGTTTCAATTCAAGGTTTAACAAAATCTCCGATTCTAGGGTTTGAAACTCGGGATTGTGTTTAAGGCTAGTTTAAGATCATGAATGGCCTAGTTATTGAGTTCTAAATGAAAGGAGAACTTAGGGAAGGGCAATGTGATGCATATAGTATCAATGCTCTATTTGGTTGAATTTTAGTAAAACTCACCGGAGTTGAGATTAGGGAGTTATTGAACAATACCGACTCCACATTCAATCCCTACGACGTTTGTAGTGCGTTAGACTAATATATTAGCTTACGTGACTTTGGGATGGATTGAAGGGCATGTTTGATATGAGTGATTATAAGACTCAATCGAGTTCTTATGTGGTTTATGTGATTGTGTGAAGCAAATGCACAATTGAGAGCATGTTGTAGAATGATGTATCTACTTGACAGGTTGAATTCGCTCTTGTCGAATTCCTACTTGATTCTTTAATGAGTAAAAACACCTACTTGTTGAATAATGAATTTGAGGACTATTCTATGAGAAGATTTGGATTGGGGCTTTCTTAGTACTCTATACATGGAGTCTACTTGTATAAGTCGCTAGGATGACCATGTTGTTATCTAAGACTCACCGGTATGGTTTGACCTTACGGGTTATTACCGCTCTAGTGTTGCTTAAGTCTTTGACTACCATCGACTTTTGTGTTATTGAATGAGTTACTACTCTAGGAAGAGTTTAGTAAATGGCTTCATGATCCGAGACTAACGGAGTAGTCTTGGATAGTACTTAATGAACTGATGGTTAAGTTGTGACTCTTTGAATTTCATAGGTGAATATGGAATACTGTGTATATTTTATATTATGACTAAATGCATGATTTCCTACCTTGTCAAGAATTGATTCTTCTATGTGTTTCTATGATATGACTTATGAGCATATTGAATGTATTTGCCTTCGTGCCTGATCTGTTCTACAGTTAATGAATTGTGATGAACTTGGATTCTACTATTAAGTGGAATTATGAATCAAAATTGAACTAAGCTTGATTTCACAATAATCAACTTGGGCTTCCCTTATATAATTGACTTGGGACTTGAACTAAGATTCCTAAATGGAATGAGAACCTTGCTATGCCTCAACGAGAACATAGAAAAGAGTCTCGGGACACATATAGTGTTCAAACTCTATTTGGTTGGAATTGTAGTAAAGACTCAACGGAGTCGAGTTAAGGAACAATTGAACCTTACGAGGATCGTGGTGAGATCCTATGACAATTATATTCCAGTTGACTAGATTACTAGCTTTTGGGACTTGAATTGAATAGAGTGAACAAACTTGACACTTATGATTTAGAGACTCAAATGAGTTCCTATTGTGGTTTTGTGATTTATGTAACAATGTGCATAATCGTATGAGTTTAGTAGGTCATTATATCTACTTGAGAATTAGTAAGTAAACATCTACTTGTGCATTGCATATAAGTCCAGCTGGCATTACTTGAGTTTTCATGATGATGGTGGGACGATGCATTGCCTTCACGAATTATGAGATTCGTGATTGTAATGTATCGCCGTACCGGATTCGGGTTTCACACACACCTTCACTGCTAGCTACAGTGGGGAAGTAGCCCCCTTTGTCGTAACCAATTGAGCACATTGACTAGTGCTATTTTCCTAAGTAGAGAACTCAGACCTGAGAAGAGAGCTCGGTACTTTGATACCTGAACACGGGTATCACTGGCACGATATGATTAACAGTTGTGATTGCAGGAGCAATACGATGAAAGTGAATTGGTATCTTCTCTATCCTTTAAGTGGCTTACTATGGGCACTTATGTGATAACAAAGTGTTAGTTGAATATGAGATCTTATTGACCATGTTTGTATTGGCTGATGATATATGAAAGATTTGATATGTATATATAGAGATATGCATACTTGTATATGAGACATATATATATATATATATATATATATATATATATGAAAGACTTGATGTGTATATATATAGATATGCACACTTATGCATGATGATTTTATGGGAGATTTGATATGTATATTTAGAGATATACATACTGATATAGGTGTATATATATAAACATGCACCCTTACATGTGGTAACAGTGTGAATAACTTGATTCGTATATATAATGATATATATACTTCCATATGATGTTTTGTGGGAACTACCTTCTAATTCATTTGATTTGTGTGTGAAAAGGGAATTACACCCTGGTTCATTTGGACGGTTTAGTAAGTAAGAAGGAGTGGATATCTTGTGGAGTATCGAAACGATACGACGCCTCCTCACGGGTTTTTCTGTCATTTATAAATGACACCATGGTTATGTTTATGTTACATAATTATATGTTGCATATAAATTGTAGTAGCGTACTGGGTCATTATGACTCATCTCGTACTTATTTTTAGTTGCAGTAACTGATAGATGCACTGAGGTCGAGTAGATCGTGACTGTAGCAGGGCGTAGCTGGTCGATAGATCGAGGTTAGATCGTGTGGCTCGTGCTTGTAGCAGCTGACTTTCCCGAGTAGTAGCTTGTGGAGTCTTGTTCCTTTTTAGCATTGTCATTGATTTCATGTACTTTGATATTCTTGTGAGATCGACATTTTGTAAAGTTATTTAGACATTACAGTCGGGTAGAATACTTGGGTATTTGTATTGGTTATTTCTTGGGCCGACGTGTTGTGTCATGCCCTGTTTGTGCTTTTAGTATTTATTCCAGTTGTCTCTCGGGCACGCAGTAGCTTTGGGAAATTTCCTTATTCTAATTTTTATAGTTGTTGGTTGACCCCGGTATGCTTTAGCCGTTGGGTATTTGTCATATCAGGTTGGTTCTTTGTTGAAACGCCGGCCTGGAGTGCCGATGGTTTGTTTAGCGTCTGCAATGTTGCGGCATGCGAGTTTTGTTTTTCCTCCTTTGAGAGATAATCTCTCTCTTGGTTTCATTGTCGTTGGTTTCGAGCTTCATAGCTTGGGACTTCTTTCTTATATTGCTTCCGTTGATTCGATTTTTGAAATACCGTATTTTAGTGCGGTGTTATGTTCACGTTTAGAGCGAGTTTGCTCGACTGTTTGACTAGCACTACTGTTTATCAAGTGCTAGTCCTCTTATTAAGTTAGTTCCAGCGGCGCGACCTTGGGATTTCGTGTTGGAATCCGGGTCGGGTCGTTACAGCCTCGGTTGCCTTTAGTGGATTTTGTATCCAATATGGGAACTTATGGTTTCCCGCATCAAGTTATCTCTTTTTTAGGGGATACCAGGATATGGGAATGCATTACCCTTTCATTCTCATTTTCCCTTTTTTAGGGGAAAACGAAAAAGTGCAAAAAAGGATATTGCGACGCCTCCACTATGGATTTTATTAAAAATAGCATTATGGTCCATTCAGATTACTATGGGAGCTTTGGGTTTCCCGCATCAAGTTATCCCTTTTTTAGGGGAGAACGGGAAAGTGCAAAGAAGGAGTGTTGCGATGCCCCACTGAATCTGAAAGTTTTAGAGTCGCCATCTTTATTTTAAGGCAAATAAAGCAAAACCAAAGAAAAGAAAAATAAACCAGAGAAAAAGAAAACGGGTTCGGAGGCTAAGTTACGAGTTTGGAAGGTGCTAGGCACCCAACTCGCCCTTTCGGTCTCAAAAATGGTTTTTGGCTGAAGTATGCTTATTGTTATATTTATTTAGCAAATAAATAAAGTATTAAAAGACATGAAATTAAAACAAATACATCCATGGCTACATTATTTACGGACTCGCAGCCATTTCCTTACAATAATTACAGACATATTTAAGAATATTTGGCCATTATAACAGCTTTTTTACATAATATTTCCTATTCTAATCTAGGCAGCACAACGGCTTATATTGGCTACATTGTGCCGGATTTAAATAACAACTTTAAAAAAAAAAATAAAAGACAGAAAAAATAAATAAATGAAATAAAAAACGCCCTTAAAGGCTTTACTTTTTAGAGCGGTGGTGTGCTCGCTCTCTCCTTCAGGGAGAGGGAGTCTTTTGTTGTTTGTTGTGTGATTGTTGTTTTGATTTGGGCAGAGTGACTGCTTATTTATGAGGCTTTGGGCTTGTCAACTCGGGCAGAGTGACAACTTATTTGGGTAGGTTTTGGCCTTTTTGGTTGGGCGGAACCTATGCTTAGTTTTTTGATTTTTCAGCTCGTTACTTGGGCAGAGTAACGACTTACTTTGGGATTTTTGGGCCGGGGAAGTGAGGTGGATACCTAACAACTAGGCTAGGGATCACTTATAACCTATGGGTATTTATTTTGGCGGAGTTTGGACGGGGTTTGGAGATTTTAGGGGCTTCCACTCACCTATTTCGCACCTCTCGTACTAATATTATCGTCAAAGACGAAGGAGCAGAGCTTCGTTGCGATTTTTAATCGCGGAGAATGAGCAACTGGAATGAGAGGCCGAAGGCTTCTATTTATAGTGAGAGAGCAGGACTCGTCCGGAATTTCTCAATTTGTTCCTCCTACATCAATGACTTGTACCTTGAGCTTCAAAGGTTGTACATTTTAATTCTGAGAGGCAGCTACAGTGAAAGGCTTGGTGCCACCAAGGAGACCCTTGGTGCGGCACCAAGCATACTATTCAAGTTTCATTTTTTTGCACTTTCACCCCTACAGTTCACTGTTTCGCGCATCCTGCTTTTCCTTTCGCATTTTTGACTCCTGCAACTTGACATTTGTTAAGTTTTAACAGTTCTTGATATTTTATGTCAGTCACATATCAGGGGTATGAAATTGGGGAGTCTACAGTACATCACATCCCTTCCAGCCCCTGTATCTATCAAGACCCGTTTGACTAGGCTGTTGTGTATACCAATTTGTAGGGTCAACGGGTTTTGACAAGCATAATCATTGACCGCCAGCTCGGTATCCCTAAAGACCATTTCGTGCTCGACCATCCCTTCCATAACACTTTCTGCCGAGTTGCTCAAGCAGTTGATAGCATTTTTCAACTGCGTGATACTTTGGGCTTCTTCTCGAATGGTATTCACCACTGGTCTATTGTCGGGCTGTCTGTTGTCGCCCCCGGAGCCCTCGGTCCGGGGGCGCGATTATTGGCTTCTCTTGCCACAAATCTCCGGTCTCCCTCGTTTATCACTCTCTGAATCGCACTTTTGAGCTGTATGCATTCTTCTGTGATATGGCCGATCTTGTTGTGGAAGTTGCATCTTTTTCTGGGGTTTCGTGTGTCGAGGGGTGACTTCATGGTGAAGGGGGGACGTATCTTGTTTTCTGTCAAGAAAACGTCCATGATGTGTTCCCTAGATGCGTTGAGGGGGGTGAAGTCTTCCAACTCGAAGTCTCGTCTCAGCCCCCTAATCTCGCTGGTGAATTTGGCGCTTTTTTCCTCCTCTCTCCTTTTTGCCGGGTGGGCGTCATCTTGCCGAAGCTTTCCCTCGTTCTTTTCCCTTTGCCGGGCGAGTGTCCGGTCGGCAAAGATTAGCCGTGCGCTGAGGGGATGTGACCGCTCGTGAGCTTGCTGTGGTGGAGGGTTGCTCGCCGTCCAGCAGAGCCACCCTTTGGGCTGTTAGGAACATTTCGCCAATCGTGTCCCTTGGTCTCATGAGGAGCTCTGTTTGGTAGTTCCTCGCATCGTGCTCAAGCCCGAAACACATCCTACGAGGTGTCGGGAATATCTGGAATTTGGTCCAGAACCTCTTTGAAGCGAGTCATGTATGAGAGCACAGTTTCTTCACTCTCTTGTTTCACGCTGCACAGGTCTGTCTTGCTTTTTGGGAGAGCACCTGCCGAGGCGAATTTTTTCAAAAAGGCCCCTTTAAAGTCATCCCAACAGGTGATATAGTCATGTGCTAACCCGTTGTACCACTGTTGGGCCTGCTTTTTTAGGTTTCTGGCGAATACCAAGCACCATATGTCGTCGAGTCTAGTTACTATGATCATTTTTAACTCGAACCCCGACACATGGTCCAGGGCCGTTGTGTTACCGGTGTAGTCCTCAAAGTATGGAATCTTCACTTTCGAGGGCACTTCCACTTCTCTTATCTGTTTAATGAATGGCCCTCCGATTTTTTTGGCAATTTGATTGGTTCTCGAGCTCGCCGAAGCTTCTAGGTTTCTCCATCCATGCCCTTATCTCGGCATCCGTCATTGGTCAATCACCTTGTGCCGAGCCTATGGCTTGGGTGGGGATGTCGTTGGCTGCTTTGTCTGCCTGAGGTATCTCGATCTCTTCTTCGGTTGTGTTTCTTATTGGGGACCCTATGCGAGCCTCTTTTGCGAGCTAGCGAGACGGATGTCGAGATCTGGAGAAAGCTTTGTTGGTTGAAGACTGGGCGTAGGGCTGGGACTCTCCTTGCTTGCTGTGGGCTTGACGATTGTCCGTACCGGGGGGGAATCTTAGGCGAGAATGAACGCTCGTCCTAGACCCCTCGCCGGCCACCCTTTTGCCAAGTCTTGACTTGACGTTGGTGGTAAACTTTGCTCTTTTGGCTTTCGTAGCTTCTACCCTTGCCACACCGAGTTGAGCGGGCTCGGGGTGCTTTGCACGTTGATTATGGGCTCGGATTTTGGGGCCCGAGCTTTTTGCCGTAGCTCGCATTTTGGTCTCGGCCTCCCAGTATCTTTGTGTATAGTACAGGGTCTTTTGGTGCTCCCAATACGCGTATTCCTGGTCGGCCTCTTCCTGGACCGTGGGTTTATTCGTTTTGCCGCGAGGTTCCTCCTCGTTGGCTCTGGAAGACTCGACCTTGGTGAACCGACCATCTCGGGGGTTGGCGTCAGCCTCTCTATTTTTGTTAGAGAGCCGTTTGGCCAGAGCGAGCCTCCTTTGGTTCCTTGCCGACACTCCCGGTACCGAGGCGGCGGAGTCCTCCCTTGCGTCCCTTCCCTCATTGTGTTCGGCAGGTTCTTTTTCTGGGCGGGTGGATGCAGCGGGGGTGACATTTTTAGAGGCTTGCTTTCTGGACTTCACCATCCTTTCTCGTCTGTGGACGCTGTGATTGAGAAAGTCGTTTCCCGGCAACGTAACCAAACTGATCACGCTATTTTGGTGGTGATCTTGTCTTGTCGTCCACGTGTGAGCAAGGATGAAGTGGTGGTCCCTGGTTCGTCCTTCTTTCTTAACCTGCACAATTTAAACAAAAAACACCGTTAAGGAGTCGGGGCGGCCCGACTAGAACCCTCCGGTGTGAGAGTAAGGTTTCCGGTGGAAAGATGGTAATAAGTATGCCGTGATATGTATTTGATAAGGGGCTGTGATAGGAGAGTTGTGATATCTCTGAAATTACTTGCCTTTACCTTAAATGTGCGCTCTCTATTTATACCTGAGGTTTATGTCGACGTGGCGGCTGGTAACTGGGGGGCATAAAGCGGCAATCATTTAAATGCGTTGAGGGTTTTCGTCAGAACTAAGTGAACTGTGCATTTGTCAGGGAGTTGGTGGTTGCGTGCAGCGGGTTTCTCGGGCCTAGGGAAGCGGTTTGTCAGGGCAGATGATGATTGGTTCGAAGCCGAGACTGAGCAATTTTGTGATAAAGTGTTTACTATTGCCGAGGCTAAGGATACTAGAGACCGATTCGGTGACGATGCCGAGGGCCTCAAAGGTCATTCTGGCCTGCCGAGGCTGAAGCTGTTGGAGACCGCGAGTTGTCTATTTGCTCGGCCATAAAGAAACTCGCGTTTATTTTAAGGGCGAGTGGTCCTGACTTCGTTACTAGTGGCTTTCTAAGTGGGGCCCTTTATTGTGCCGAGGGTCCAGTCCTTGGCTTGCCGAGGGTCAAGCCCTCGGTTTAATCCTTTCAGGTGGCAATTCGTGTTATCGTATCGTGTTTGTGCCTCATTATCGTGTTTTCATATTATCTATCTTATTTGATCATAAATATAACAATAAATTTTAATTTGAATATATTAACAATTTCGTGTCTTTCGTGTTGTATTTCGTTTTGTGTCGCGTTGTGCTGGGCTTATCGTGTCATTTCTCTCTATAATCATGCTTTATAATCGTGTCGTGCTGGTTCGTGCTATCGTGTCGTGCCAGACATTTCCACCCCTCATGAAACCAATTTGAATCGTGATGCATTGAATTTCAATCGCGATGCATTGATTTGGATTCGTGATGCATGAATTTAAAATCGAGATGCAATGTTATGAAATGGAAATTGACCAATTTGAATCGCGATGCACCGCAATGACATGGAAATGACAGTTACATAATTCGAATCATGCATTGCGATTCAAAATAATGCATCGCGAAGAAAAAGCTAATGCTTAATGCACGCGTGTTCATTTCATTAAGAGTATACTAATCATTTCGCATCAAAATTACTTTTTTCCAATAAAAAAAACATGATGAATCAGAACGGATGAAAACTTTTGAAAAGGGACCAACCCAAATTTCACCCAATATTCATTGTGGTTGTAACGCTCTAAGGTCCAGTCCACTACGCATGGCCCGCGCACACAGAGACCCTCTAAACACGCAAGATCTTGGATCATCTACATCTGACACAGCTCACTAAATAGTCCAAAATGATATTAGTACATGATGGTAGTAAGTGTCACCTTATAATTTCTAGTTGCTATCAATTCTTCTTGCTTAAATGACTTATTGAACCTTTTTTAATAGCCAAAATTGTTTCTTGTTCATTTCCATGTACGTTGATCCCAGTTTCAAATGCACAAGTGTGCGTGCGAATGTCCTGGTGTAGACACCCAATTTCATATTCCTGGTATGTGACATATGATATCAAGAACTGTTCAAACTTAACAAATGTCAAGTTACAGGAGTTAAAAATGCGAAAAGCAAAGCAGGATGCGCAAAACAGTAAACTGCGATGGGTGAAAGTGTCAAAAATGAAAGAGGAATAGTAGCTTTGGCGCGGCCTAAAAGGAGGCTGGGCGCCGCACCAGAAGACCCATAATGCCTCGCCATGGGATGAACATTGGCTCTCTCACTTAACGCATTGTGAACTCGCTGAAGCCCGGTGTACAATCGATCGATGCCGGTTGAAGAAATCGAAGAATTCCCGATGAACCCCTCTCTCCACCTATAAATAAGAGGTGCTGGGCTCCCTTCTCAAATCGTTCAGAAATCGATCAACGAAACTCTGCTGCTTTCTCTCCGCGTTCCTTGGACGCCGAGAGAAATATTAGTGAGAGGTGTGAGATAGGTGAGTGAAGCCCACTAAAGTCTCCAAACCCCGTCCAAACTCCGCCAAAATAAATATTTACCGGTTATAAGTGATCTCTAGCCTAGTTGTTAGGTATCTACCTCACTTCCCCGGTCCAAAAATCCCAAAGTAAGCCGTTACTCTGCCAGAGTAATAAGCTGAAAAACCCAAAACCTACCAAAATAAGCTGTCACTCTGCCCGAGTAGACAAGCCAAAAGTCCCCAAAATATGTAGTCACTCTGCCCAAATCAAAACAACAACCACACAACAAACAACAAAAAAGACTCCCTCTCCCTGAAGGACAGAGCGAGCACACTACCGCTCTAAAAGGTAAAGTCTTTAAGGACGTTATTTTATTTATTTATTTACTTTTCCAGTCATTTATTATTTAAAGTTGTTATTTAAATCCGACACAATGTAGTCAATATAAGCAGTTGTGCTGCCCGGATTAGAATAGGAAATACTATGTAAAAGAGCCGTTATAATGACCAAATATTTTTAAGTACATTTGTAATTATTGTAAGGAAATGGCTGTAAGTCCGTAAATAATGTAGCCACGGATGTATTTGTTTTAATTTCCTATTTTTTAATGTTTTATTTATCTGCTAAATAAATATAACAATAAGCATACTTCGGTCAAAAACCACTTTTGAGACCAAAAAGGCGACTTGGGTGCCTAGCACCTTCCCAACTTGTAACTTAGCTTCCGAACCCGTTTTCTTTTTCTCTGGTTTATTTTTCTCTTTTTTTGGTTTTGCTTTATTTTGCCTTAAAATAAAGATGACGACTCTAAAACCTTCAGATCCAGTGGGGCCTCGCAACACTCCTTCTTTGCACTTTTCCGTTCTCCCCTAAAAAAGGGAAAATGAAAATGGAAGGGTGATGTATTCCCATATCCTGATATCCCGACCCTAAAAAAGGGATAACTTGATGTCGGAAACTCAAAGCTCCCATAGTAATCTGAAACGGGCCATAAGGCTATTTTTAATAAAATCAATAGTGGGGGCGTCGCAATATCTTTTTTTGCACTTTTCCGTTTTCCCCTAAAAAAGAGAAAATAAGAATGAAAGGGTAATGCATTCTCATATCCTGGTATCCCCTAAAAAAGGGATAACTTGATGCGGGAAACCATTAGTTCTCATATTGGATAAAAAATCCACTAAAGGCAACTGAGGCGCATTCCAACGCGCTAACATAGACAGCACTCCTCTCGCACTTTTGATTTCGTCTTCCCCTAAACAAGGGAGGGTGAAACGAGGGCAGTGGTGTCCTGCTTCCGCACGTACGCGCACCCCTATCCAAGGGCGCGCGGGACACGGGTCGCACCCCGGGAACCTCACACCTGGGTGGGAGCCAGAAATTTTTACTACAATTTATTTAGTTGCTAGAAGATATCTACGAGTCTACGACTTTAAAATTTATGTGATTCAATTGAAAGATTAAAGAAAAAACTTTAAAAAAAATAAGTTGAAAGAGGTTTGGAATCAACTGTTGTCAGACATAGGTTTGGAAGTGTGTTATGAAGGCAAACAACCACTACACAAGAACAAATGAATCGAATTACAATTAATTAGTGATAGTATTACAAAAACAACCAACCATCCTCGAACTCGATCCATTATATATATGAGAAAGTTTCAAACATACCAAAATGGAGGGGAATAACGATGGCGAGATGTAGATTGAAAAAGGGGTTCTGTTATTCCTGATTCCATATGGTAGATGCCCATGTCTCGTCCCCCTCGGCCACCACTTTCTCTACATCCATAGCTTTCCTCGTGATCATCCGTAAAGTAGATGCAGTTTGGTTTGATGCATCCTTTCTTCAAGTCTGAAAAACACACCGATTGATTCGAGCCTATGAACAATGATTTATTTCCCAAGCTACTCACTCCCACCCAACCAAACGGGTATTCCCTTTTGCCTTCCTCACAGTTACTTGGCCTACTTTCTTCTAATTTAAGAACGGAAAATTTGATTGTATAATCAACCCTGGGCATCTTGATAATGTCATCACTTTCTTCTTCTTCTTCTTCTTCTTCTTCTTCTTCTTCTTCTGAATCAAATACAACATGGTTAGGTTCAGGTTCAGGTTGTTCTAACGTACTCTCATCTACTCGAATACGTTGCACTAGCAATAGATCCCCAGAAAACTCGACCAAGTATTTTTGAATCCAATCCTTAGTTCCAGATGGGGCTGGTGCAATTACTTTAGCTGAAGGGCAATCATCATCGTTGACGTCACAAACATATACAAAGCTGTGGCAATAGGTTGTGTCGATGTTGACATAGTAGTTTCCTCTATAGAAGACGACATCGTCAGAGCACTTCGAACCAATGAGAGTTCCAGATGGGGCCGGTGCAATTGCAGTAGCTGATGGGCATTCCTCATTGTCGAGGTTGCAAACAAATACAACTCCATGGCAATCCACGACATAGAATTTTCCTCTGTAGAAAACAACATCGTCAAAGCACAACGAATCAATGCAAACTCTAGTCCACACTTTGTCTCCGAGTCTAGCAACGGCAAGTACTCTACGTTCTCCATAAATTACCATAACCGATGTGCTGCGGTCATGTGATGACTTTGGATTTGCTGACAAAGCAGCCTTTTTAATGAACATGTGAAAGACTTCTTCAGGCCAATCTATGTCGCAGTAGGGATAATGCTCCGGAAGTGATAGCATGGGAGGAAGCAGAATTTGTTGCCTCGAGAAAGGATGTAGCAGATTGATGTTTAGATCAACGCCTAGAGTTAGCAACCATCCGTGACCTGCTCCCAAGCATTTTCTTCCAGAAGCTTCAGGCAACTCAAACCCGTATGTTTTAGCACTTGATAGCTTAAAGAAACCCCGTGGTTTGATATCTTCGCTCCTCCTTTGTTTTATTATGTGGGAAGGAGTAACGATATCGTCAACATTGTCCGAAAGCATAAGCCATGGTGATCTTGGAGGTAATAGTGGCTTGTCTTTTCCAAAAATAAACAATTTCGTTGATTGCAACCAAGCCTTGCATGTAGCTGAATATGCAATAAAATCCTCCATCAAAGCTAATCGTTGCGCTATTAGCACCAAAAGGTCTCTAGGGAGATTACCCCAATCAGAATCAGCCATCTATGCCAATATGCTATGTAGCAAAACAAGCCAATCTTCTTGAATCATTATTTTGTACAAAAACAGAAAAAAGAATGAGAAACAGATGTTAGATGCATCATGAATAGCATAATTATGAAAACCAATTATAGGAACGCGTTGCCAAAAGAATACCTCAGGGGCTGATGCAGGGTACAAAGCCGAATTGTTTTAGGGAGAAAGAACAGGATGGAGAGCTCTTAAATATTTTTGTCCCTATTTATATTGTAAGCATAGGGCGAGAGCCTTGGGTAGGAAGTTCAGAATTCCAATTCCTTACATGAATAAGAATCCTACTTTAACTTGGTTTGCCGGCCTAGGTTTAGAGATCTACCTTTAACTTGGTTTGATAAAAGTTTGAGGGCATAGGGTTTAAAGTTGGAGATATTGTGGGCCGGTCCAATTTTTAAAGTTTATAAGATAAAATTATGGTAGGTTCTTTTTTCAAAAGGTAATAACCGGGTCAGTCTCCTATCATGATATTATAACCGAAAAAGCTCCTTATATTTCTTTTCAACCGCTACAGTACACTTTTGGGAGGGGTGGGGGAATGACGAAGATACCCTTAATGAAGGAAAGACGCGCACACAAAGTCACTGTCCCAATTTGGGCATCGGTCAAATTTTTTGGGTGTCGTTCAAATTTTTTGGGCATCCCTGAAAAGCCACTGCCCAAATTTGGGCGTCGCAATGCAAAAATTAGGCTTTGCAATTAAAAAATTGGGCATCGTAATTCAAAAAATTGGTAAAAATATTCTAAATTGTCAAGGACTACCTAAATTAAATAATGTGTATCATGTTGAAGGTTTGACTACTAATCTAATAAGTATTAGTCTCATTTTTTTTTTGCTCCTAAGAGGGGCATGGGAAGGGATCGAACCTGAGACCTCACAGTTTGTGAAGCCCCATGTCTACCACTGGGCCACCCCCTTAGGGGCTAATAAGTATTAGTCAATTATGGGATAATGATATGCATGTTAGATTCAACATTGATAAAAATAACATGTGTATTTTAATTATCAGACATTAGATCTAATGATAGTTGTTATCTTGTTGCTAACTTATCATTCTTCATCCATAAATGAAATTGGCTTTTCGCATAAAAAACTTGGTCATATGAGAACTATACTCCCCCTGGACTTGGTTCACCACTAGCTATGAATCAGAGTACACTGTGACCGCTTCTACGCCCTTATCTACTGCGAGCTCAAGACTAATGATCATTGCTTGGTATTCGGCCATGTTGTTGGAGGCGGGGAACTTGAATCGGAGAGCCAATTCAAACTCTGTAACCTGGTCGGGAGCTATGAGAAGGATGCCAGCTCCACTCCTGACCTTGCTCGCTGCTCCATCCACATAAAGGTCCTAACAGTAGGTCGATCGAGGCCTTGGAATTAAGCTGGTCGTGCCTGGGCTCTGTTGGTTAAACTTTAGATTTCTCTTACTGAGTGAAGCTTGTCTCGACCAAGAAATTGGCCAAGGCTTGAGCTTTGATTGTTTGCCTGGGCTGGTAGTTGATGTGAAATTCCGTGAGCTCGATCGACTAGTTGAGTAATCTACCCGATGAATCGGGCTTGTGCAGGATTTTGCACAGTGGTGCGTCTATGTATACTATGATTACATGTCTAGAAAAATAAGCCCTTAATTTTCGAACAGCTATGACAAGCGAGTAGGCTAGTTTTTCTACATTAAAATAACACCCATCAACAAGACTGAGGGCCTTTGATACATAGTATATATGTTTTTGTATGTCTAACTCCTCCCTAACTAAAACAGTGACCACAGCCTGGTTTGTGGCCGCTAGATACACATATAAGGGCTCCCTAGGTACGGGGTTGCTAAGGAGGGACAGTTTGCCAATATATTCCCTGAGATACTCAAGGGCTTTGGCGCATTCTTCGTTCCACTCGAACCATTTGTTGCCACGCATGATCTTGAAGAATGGCAGGCATTTCTCCACTGACCGAGAGATGAAGTGACCAAGGGCAATGATTCTTTCGTTTAACCCATGGACCTGCTTGATGCACTGAGGCTGTTCCTTCTTGATCAATGCCAGGATCTTCTCCGAGTTTGCCTCTATCCCCCGCTGGTTAACCATGAAGCCGAGGAACTTTCCTGCTCGGACCCCGAACACGCACTTGCTCGGATTCAGCTTCATGTTATGTTTGCGAAGATTGGAAAACGTTTATTGCAAGTCAAGGGTTTGGTCGCGGCCACTGGTTTTGATGACCATATCGTCAATATAAGCCTCCATGTTTCTACCGAGTTGTGAGCCGAAGACTTTGTTGACCATGCGTTGATAAGTGGCCCCTGCGTTTTTCAGACCGAAGGGCATCATCTTCTAACAGTAAAAACCCCCGCCTGCCTAGAAAGCAGTCTTGGCCTTGTCCTTCTCGTTCATCTTGATTTGGTGATACCCTGAATACGCATCCAGGAAACTAAGCATTTCAAAGCCGGCTATAGCGTCGATGAGCACATCGATGCGAGGTAGCGGGTAGCAGTCCTTCGGGAAAGCTTTGTTTAGGCCCGTGAAGTTAACTCACATGCGCCACTTGTCATTGGCCTTTTTGACCATCACCACGTTCACCAGCCAGGTCGGATACTTTCAAGAGCTTTTCGATCTCTATCTTGATCGCTGCGCTCTTTTCTGGTAAATACTGCCTTGGCCATTACTGAATTGGACGGAAGGCTGGATCCACATTTAGGCCGTGGCGGATAATACTCTCACTGACTCCCTGCATGTCTTCAACGGTCCATGCGAGCACATCTAGGCTACTCTTGAGTTGATCGATTAATTTGGGCTGAGTTTCGGGAGGCATGGCCTTCCCGAATTTAATTTTTTTCTCAGGGTAGGCAAGGTTGATGATGATCATTTCCAACTCTCTTTGTGGATGGAATTCGGGCTCATCTTGAACTTGAATAGTGTCTAGCTCGATGCCTTGCGTAGTGGGATGCCCGGCCTTACGCGTAGGGATCGTCGTTGATGGAGCTTGCCCGGCCTCACCGATCTCCATGAGATCCGGTTGTTCCAGAGGATTCCTCTAGCTCAATGTTATTTATGGGGACAGTGTTGGTTATAGTCTCTTTTTCATAGACTATGATCGCTTGTTCGGGAGTGTCCACGACCAATTTATGCTTCTTTCTCTGGGAATCCCGGACATACTTCCACATTGCCCGGGGCTTGATATTAAGTATACCAACCCCATCCTCTGTGTAGAACTTGGCCTTTTGATGGGGGATGGAAGTGACCATCTGGAATTTTGTTATGGCCGAAGCACCCAGGATGTAGTTGTAAGTGGACTTAAGATTGATCACTAGGAACGTGATCATCTTTGTCCGTGTTTGTGCCCCATCTCCCATGTAAACATCTTTGTCCGTGTTTGATCACTAGGATGGTGCCCTTTACACTCACTTGATGGTTTGTGAAACCTTCAAGTTTTCCTAGGCACAACTTGAGGCGGGTGTCCGATAACTCCAAGCCATTTAAACAGGAGGAATACATGGTGTCTCTGCATGCTCCCGTATCTAGCAGTACCCTGTGAACCCGCCAATTGTTCATAAGGCAAGAAATGACTAGCGGCTGCTCAGATGCCAGAGGAGTGCTCGCTAGCTCGTTGTAGGTCAAGAAGATGCTAGGTTCCCCTGCCCGCTGCAGTGCTGGGGAATTGATAACTTTAGATAGGGAGTAGATATGATTCCTGAGCTGAGTGTTAGACGGGAACTCCTCTTGAATCATGTTTACCACCCTTATATTTGAGGGGCCTGGCCGTCTCTTCCTCTCGGGGGTCTTCCTTGCCGGTCATTACCGACATCATTACCGTGCCCTGATTCCTTTTGAAGCAGTCCAACTTGCCTGCATTGATAAGTTTTTGAATCTCCCACTTCAACACATTGCATTCCTCAATAGTGTGACTGTTGTCATGATGGAAGTCACAATATTTTGTGTTGTCCCTGGTATGAGCAAACTCAAGGTATAGCGGGTAGGGCACTAGCAAAGCATCACCGACCTGGAACATGATTTCTTCCCGTGTAGTGTTCAGCGGGGTGAATTAAGACTCCCTGAATGTTTGGATGGGGGTAGAAGTACACCTTCTGTCTTTGTGTAGGCGGTTGTTGTCCTCCAGGCTCAAGTCAGCTGGCGTGGCCGAGCTGTCCTGTGTCTTATCTTTTCCCTTAGGCTTATCACCCTTGGTAATCTCTGTCGAGCAGAATTGGTGCTAATTGGCCAATAGCTCTGCCTTTAATGCGCTCGGGTTCATGGTCAGAATAGTTTTTAGCGGTCCTGCCCTCATGTTATTGAGATAGCAGAACATGATCTCGGGGTGGTGGCTGTTACCTAGTCGAGCATTTCCTCGAACTGTTTAAGGTAGCTGCTATATGACTCGTGGTCACCCTGCTTGATCTTGCCGAGATCAAATCGGTTTTTGGGCGTAGGCCCCGCCGTGCCGAACTCTTCCAGGAACTTTTCTCGGAGTACTTCCCAGCTACTAATAGAGCCCCGGGAAACTCTTCCCAACCATGACTATGATTTGCCCTGGAGAGCGCCCTTGAAGGCTCACATCTTCAGAGCCTCTATATATGTGACCATCCGAATCTATGCCTCGAATGATCTGAGCTGGTCATTTGCCCGTGTCTTCCCAAAATATTTTTCAAATTGCGGGAAGGTCACTCCTTGTGCGAGTGGTGCATTCTTGATATCTAGAGCGAACGGGTTGCTCTCCAGCGGCTTCGTGGCTCCATAACCGGGCTTGGCCACGTCCAGGTTAGCCATTTGTTTGGCCATGTATTCTTTCATGGCTTCCATTTGTTCAGACAAGCGTTTTTCTGCGTCCAGTGTGAGCCTGGACGAGCGGGCATACTCTGACCGCTGACTTCTTGCTCCCCTGGAATGTTCGGCAGTTGGAGGGGAGAAGGTTGGATCATAGGAAGCTTCCACCTCTTGCTCGACTCGAGCCCTATGCCTTGGCCGGTGTCCCTCTGCCTCCACGTATTTGCGGGCTCTGCGATGACTATGGTTCTCTCACCGGGCATGATGATCCTGTTGATGGTGATCTCGGTGGGAAGGATTTTGGCGGCTATACTTGCTTTCCGCCTGATCGTATGCCCTCTGCTCTTCATTCGCCTGCTTTGAGGGTACATGAATGACAAAGGGAATTTTCCTGTTCGGAACGGGCAATTGTTGGGAAGTCTGGCCACCACCAGTAAGTGTTGGATTGCTGAGAGTGGGCAGCACCAAATCTGCAACTGGAACCGGGGCATAGTCCAAGGCGAGCAGTTAATGATTGAGTGTGTACATCTTATTATAATACTCTGCTTGGACTTGCAGAGAAGTAGCTTGTTGGTCAGGGGTACGTCTGTCCAGGCAAGCTCACTTGGTTTCCCTGACTGTTTTCTCGCTAGCGATTCAACTGGACTCTGAGGTCTTAAACGCGAGCATCCCTTTTCTCATTGATGACTTGGTGAGCATCTCGCTCGCTCGCTTGGTTCTGGTTGGCATTTTGAGATAGTTGTTCCTCAATATGTAGAACATCCTCACCGTGAGCCACATGCCAGGCTGCAACTTTCTGGTTTCTCGTTTGCACCCCTTAGGGTGCTCTTGGTGGAAGATCACCGGGCAGTGGGTTATTGTTCCCAACCAGCTGACTGGCAGCCTGGTGGTTACTTGTAGTGGCGTGATGTTTGCTACCCTTGCCAGCCATTGCACTAACCCTGATTATCGAAAAACTCACCGGAAAACTTAGATAAAGTTTAGAAGCTTCGATTTCCCGCAATGGAACCAAACTGATGTGGCAAAAATACAGCTTGGGCCGTCCATGTGATGGGTAGGATATCAGACTACAAAATGATAGCTAAATCTCCTAGAACTATTCTTACTTTCAGTTTCCCTGGAGAGGTCTGAAAAGTATGATAATTTTGGTTAGACTTTAGAATATTTCATTAGTAGATAATTTTGGAGGGCGGCTTACCCTGTTTGGTTACTGAGGAGACATTTGAAAGCTGAGAAGTATGGTTCTTGGATTTGGGTTCATCTGAAGTAATCGTCTGGGTGATCTGATCACTGGAATCATGATAGCATGACTATGCAATTGAATTGTTCATAATGGAAGGATGCTCGGTTTTTTTTTTTTTTGTTAAACCAACAGCGTTGCTTGCAACTAAACCTCTCGAAGTGGAGAATGTTGGGGATGTTCTGTTTCTATGATGGATCGTTTATTTCAAGTAGGTATTTATAGGAATAAAGTTTGTTGGTTAATTCTAACAACTTTTAATTGTATCAATCATCTCTACCTTATCTCCACAAATAAAGGCGGTGGGGGCCAAAAGTGATATCTTAATAACACTAAACTTAGCTGAATTGAACTAAACAAAAGCAGAATAAGCTAATGGATTTATTGGTCAGCTACTAGATCATTTTCTGAAAGTTAACATAACGTATTTCTTCCCTTTTTTTTTCCTTATTTTGACGGAGCAAGGAGATTGGGGTCAAGCTTTTGAGGTGTCATATTGCCTTTCCGATGCAAATCCTTGATTGTTTTACGTTGGAACTGTGAGAGATGCATTGCTTAGTGAGTTTTGGCATTAGCCTCATAATACATCTTAAAAATCTCAAGGTGGTAATCCTCTTGAAGAACTTCTTTAATGAAACAAATGCTAGATGTAGGAACCGAAGGATTTTTCAAAATCTCTAGCTGGTGTTGGTACACTAAGCAAGTTAGAAGTACTCAAACTATGTTCTGGCAACCACAAGAACACGATGGGCAAGAAGTGATTGCATGATTGTAAAAAGATGACATGGAGACACAACATATTGGCTTTGTTGAGACCAGTATCTGTGAGTATGTGCAAGTCACTCTACAAGTCATTGTAGACGAATTTAGGGCAGTTAATGAAAATGAAAATAAGAAGTCATGCAAATGCTATTTCTCGAGTTAATAACATACCGAGGAAATTAAAGTCAAACCTACTCAATGCTCTAGTTCTTCGACGACCATCAAATGATATGAAAACTAAGGATGACACTGTCACCTAAAAATTTATCATTTTAAAGATCTTAATGAAATCTCTTAAGAATAATTTATTGCATTATGCTATCTCATTATTAAGAGATTGTGGGCTAGCACCTTATAGTTTCTTATGAATACTAAGATGATGTTAGGCATTGCTAATCTACAATTGTTTGTGAATGATATCACTTTCCTTTTATGGTCTTGTCTCGATAGTCTTTATAAACTTGAAGCAAAACAATCGCTCAGATTGAATCTGTTTGGCAATCTGATGCAACTGGCAGATACATGAGTTGGGTGTAGTCAGCCCGGCTAAGTGTATTACTTGAATCAGGATTCTTTTTTAATCTCTTAACTTGTAAGGTTGCTTTAAAATTGCAACATGCTTGTTTTGATCAGTCATATGTCTTTTATTCATCAATAGGGGTTACTTCTGTCTATGGTTCCCACAAGGTGTGGTTTGAATTAAGTGTTTGGTGCCAAGTTTCTGATAGCAATATGCCTTCCTTTAATAATCATGTTGGAAATGCAAAGGCAGGTGTGGGTTCAGAAGTCAAGTTCTAGTTCGTAGTACATCGTTAATGGTAAGGTTTGTTCTTTTGAGTTATATTTCCCATTTTTATCGGGATCAGAATGGTAAATTATTCATTAATACTTGAGCTTTTGAACATTTCATGTACAATTAATTAGATATCTTTCCAAACTTTTCAAAAATCGAGCGAAGTATGAGTCTCATAAAGTCCCAGTAAAAATGTGTGATTTCTTCTATCTTGTTAAGTACGTAGCCTTCTCTCTACTTTGCCTCTGATTTAAGTCTACTTGTTGGAGCCGAAGACGTTCATTTCAACACAGTTTTGTTGGCTTATATTGTCAGAAACAGTCCACTATAGCTATTCTTCGAAAGTCTCTCTTTCATCCTATACAGTGCTGGTCCAGACCTCACATTATTATATAAGCTTACGAAGACCAGGTAGCTTGCCACTTTAGTTCAATTACTCCTATGCCATGTTACTTCATCTCCTCAGACTCATTACCTCTCCATCTTCTGTCTCACAATTGAATTTAAGAACTGCATTGGCCTCTCCACACTTGGTTCAATTTGATGCTTTCATAGAACTTATCATGTGACTTTAGACTAACCAACCCCCCCCCCTCCAACAACAACGTAGTTTTGCTTAGAGAGGTTGCAACTTTGAAATCCTTATAAATTATAGAAAAAATTCAAGATCTATAATCAAATTCCAGATTCTTTACTCAATTAGTGAAAAGTTGTTTTAGCTTATAAACAAGGTTATGGTAAATTAAATAAGCAAAGGACAGTTTTGGGTATAGTATTATGAGGTTCTAAGGTTTGATGTTGTTTTTTTCATTTTAAGTTTGGGATAGACATCACTTTGTTTTTTTTTTTCCTTCTCTCTGAGACCAAGAGGATCTTTTTCTTCTCCAGCCTTTAATGTTGTCAAGTTGTACAACCAGTTGAATTTATATTATAGAAACTTGGTTCTCTTTATATATATACATACATATTACGAGTATGCATTTTGACTTTTCACTTTCCCTATTTACTTTTGCAAATTTTAGGTCACTTTGAGGTGCGAGAGAACTTGGTATATATGACGTTTGTGATATCGCTGACTTTTATCAATCAAGAATTACGCAGGAGGCTCATCTGCAAGTTGAGAGAGTGACTAGCCAGACGAGAAAGTCGTCTTTTTGTTTTGTTTTTGTTAATATGTGGTTTGCATAATTTCGGAAGCGAAGCTAGTTTCTCTTGTTTTAGAGAATGGATTGCTATACAGCTACCTAACTATGTTTATGGTAGGATTCATATTTGGTGTAATTGACGCAGCGAAATAATTAAAAAGGAACTCTTTCAACGAGAAATTCCTTAGAACAAGCCTATGACGGCTTAGGGTTCAAGAACAAAGCAAGAAAACTCGAATTTTATTAAAAACTGCCGAAATAATGTTTAATAGGGTATTTATATGCCCTAACAATCCAAACCCTAAAAGGAAAAATCCTAAACAAAAATGACGAAAAAGCCCGAAAACTTCAAAGGCCCGTAACAGTACTTAAACGACGTTTTTTGGGCTACAAACGAACTTTTCACAGGACAAACCCTTTAAATCTTGCAGATCTCGTCGAGAGCTTCGATTAGATATGCTGTGGGTCCCGTAACTCATCCGGACGCGAAAGTTATGCTCCGTTAAAGTTCTGCCGATCGTTAGGTGCTCTCTACTATTGCTTAACGAAAACTAACTATCCGGAGAAAGCGTCGAACCAATTTTCGAACCGCCACTTGGACCCCTTGAACTTCGAACTCTTCCCAAATGTCTTGCTTAAGTACGTCTCAGCTACTTGTTCTACATCAGTCTCCCCCACTTGAAAAGGACTCGACCGCGAGTCATCAACAGGATAAAGAGGGTCGTCTGGGGAAGAAGTCACCAAATCACCACATTAAAAGTAGGGGAGATGTTCCACCCGTCCGGCAGGTCAACTACATATGCGTTGTCATTGATCTTCTTCAGAATCTTGCATGGCCCAATCTTCTTCGGATGCAGCTTGCTATAAGTGCCAACTAGGAACCGCTCCTTACGTAGATGGACCATAACTAAATCATCCACAGCAAAGACCTTGGAACGACGTCGTTTGTCAGCAGCCTCTTTATACTTCGCATTGGAAGCCTCAATATTCTGCACCACTTCCGCTTGCACAGATTCAATCTTTTCAGCCATATGTTCAGCAACTACACTATAACCTGGTAGTTTGGGCAACAGGACCAGATCGAGAGTATGACGTGGAGGCCGCTGATACACAATCTCAAATGAGGTCTTCTTGGTAGTACGGTTGACCATATTGTTGAAAGCAAACTCGCCGGCTAAAACCGCATCCCAACGCTTTGGTCTCTGTCATCGCATAAACAACGCACAATCGAGCCCAAAGTGCGATTGACCACCTCGGCTTGGCCATCGACCTCAAGTACGAAAAGAGCTACTAAACCGCAACTCTGCTCGAAACATGCGCCACAAAGTCTTCCGAGTAACTCAAAAACTTTGTGTCACGATCGAAGTGATGGACTGAGGAACCCCATGCAAACGCACCACTTCACGGAAAAACAAGGCTGCAATATGGGGTGCATCCGAGGTTTTTCGACATGGAATGAAGTGGGCCATCTTGCTAAACCGATCGACCACCACAAAAATAGAATCATTGGATCTTTGTGTGCGCGGTAACCCCAACACAAAATCCATAGAGATATCCTCCCACGGAGCTACTGGAACTGGGAGTGGTGTACAACCTGATTCTCGGACGCCCTTATTTTTTCGACAAACAATACACTCTCGCACAAACTTGTAAGTATCGCGCCTCAATTGAGGCCAATAATATCGTCGTGCCACCAATTTTGCGCCTTGTCTGCACAATGTCCACCCTTATGTAACTCGAGATCAAGCTCTCACGCACGTAACCCCTGAATACAAAGGCGATCCTTGAAGAATAGGAACCCTTCCCCGAATCATAAAAGGACCACCGATACCTCCAAAGATCGCGCGCACTCACCCCAAACTTCGCAAAATCTGCATCGTCAACATACAATTCCTTCAAACAGTCAAACCCGATCACAACAGTTTGCATGGTTACCAATAAACTTGCCCAACGACTCAAGACATCAGCCACCTTGTTATACTACCCACTCTTGTGTTTGATAACAAAAGTGAACTGCTATAAGTAGGCTACCCACCGCGCATGCATACGGTTAAGTGACTTCTGCCCATTCATGTATTTCAATGCCTCATGGTCAGTATGTAAAACGAACTCCTTCCGAAACAGATACTGCTCCCAGTGCTTAACAGCTCGCACCACCGCATAGAACTGGATCTCGTAAGTGGTCCATTTCTGTCGCGCCTCGCTTAACTTCTCACTCATAAAGCTACTGTGTCGCCGCCTCCCGAATCAAAATCTGCTCCAATTCCGATAATAGAGGTGTCTGTCTCGAGCTCAAATGGTTTGTTGAAATCCGTAAAGCCAAAATTGGTGCACCGTCGGCTTTGATCACGCGGCTTGCATCGCCTTCGGCCCCCATAAAAATTTCCCTTTCTTCATGCACTCAGTGATAGGTGCCATGATACTACTAAAATCTCGTATGAATCGCCGGTAGAAAGTAGCAAGGCCGTGGAAGCTATGTACTTCACTCACAGTTTTAGGTCGTGGCCACTCTTTAATTGCACGCACTTTCTCCTCATCTACTTATATGCCATCTGCAGACACAATATATCTCAAAAACAACAGTTTATCAAGCATGAAACTGCACTTTTTAAGATTAATAAACAATTGATTCTCCCTCAAGGCCTGTAACACAGCCCGTAGATGCCCAATGTGCTCCTCTTCGCTACGACTAAATATCAGGATATCATTAAAGTAAACAACCAGGAACTTGAACGGCTTCAGGACCTGATTCATAAGTTGCATGAAAGTGCCGGGAGCATTAGATAACCCAAATGGCATGACCACCACTCATAAAGCCCCTCTTTTCGTCTTGAAAGTCTGTCTTCCACTCATCGCCTGTCGGATCCGAACCCGATGATATCCGCTCTTCAAATCAATCTTTGAAAATACTTTAGCACCACGCAAGATATCCAAAGAACGGGGAATAGGGAACCTATACTACAATAATCTTATTGATGGCCCGACTATCAACACACATCCTCCAAGTCCCATCCTTCTTTGGCACGAGAAGGAACCGCATGGACTCATGCTCTCCCGAATGGATCCCCGCTTTCAGCAATTCTTCAACCTTTGTTCTCTCAAGATATCATGCTCACTGGCTCATCCTATAGTGGGGAAGGTTAGGAAGTGTAGCACCAGGGGAACAAGGTCAATGTGATGTTGAATGTCTCGTAGGCGGTGAACCCTCAAGCAGGAAGCTCTTCCTAAGGCATAAGATCATGAAACTACGCCAAAGAACGATGTCGTTGCTGGGGAACTAAACCCGGAATCTACTAACCCCAAAACCCTTATCCACTTGCAACTATAACATCGAAGCCTCACAACCAATTCTTTACGTACAAAGATCAAAGTTTTTTTCCCTGGCGCCCGGCGAACTATCAACCAGCAGGCACGGAGATAATTCCGCGTTATCTTTAGCGTGTCAGTTATCCCCTACCCTTTGCATGACATCCATATCAAAGCGCCACGGCCTACAACAACACTTGGCATGCGGACATATCAACAACATCACATAATACTTCATCCTTATATCTACCAATAGAAAAAGGTACAAGACATTGTTGTGTTACCTTGACATTGCCAAGCTTCATTAATCCAACCAACTTTGGTAGGGGCGTATGCTTCCATCACCTCCAAATGCAGCTTGTTCACAAGTACACGAGCAACCGTATTCATTGCTACTGCCTATGATCACTCGATATTGAATCGCTCACCTACCACGAGTACGAAAAATGTTGTGCCACTGAGGTTCATTCATTGTTGATCGGGTTGTCGCAAGATTAATCTACGAACCACGAATGACTCATGTACATCATCTTCGTAACCCTCATTGTGGTCCTCCACATACTCTTCCATATCTCCGCCTAGATCATCCTCACCTCGATCATCCTGCTCCGCCATATTCACCTTCACATTAGGCAATTATTAGAAATATGCCCTGTTGCCCACATCGAAAACACTTATCCTCATAGCTTTTGGCGAGGGATTGTTGTCCGGCC
>CM028380.1:148802809-148833512 GCA_013146195.2 Codonopsis lanceolata
GTTGAAAGGAATAATTGAAAATGGCGAGAGTGAGAAAAATTGAAAAAAAAATATTGAGAAAGAAAGGCTTGAGAAAGAAAATCGAGGATGAGGAAGAGCGAAAAGAGTGGAGAAAAAGCGAAATAAAATTAATAATGGTTCGAGAAAACATGAGAGAAACTATCAAGTATAGAAGAACCGATGTTTGATTTTGCGGCTTCAATTTTGTCTTGTTCTTGGTTAATCAAGCGGATGATCGATGACTACTTCTTCTCAATGGACGGATTGGATGGATCTTGTCTCACGCGGATCGTCGAGTTCCATGTGCGGTTGAGGGCAAATCTTTTCAAGAGGAGGAGTATGATATGATATTGACAAGCCTTGGAAGTGTTTCCAAGAGCTTGGGAATTCATTGTGTCAAGTTCGGAAGCTTGGAAACTATTTGGATACTTCAGGGGTCAAAGTGGCAAGTCGGCAAAATGAGAGCAACTTGGCGCAACCTTAATGAAGATGGTGGCATGAGGGCTGAAAGAACACAAGTAGCTAGGATTCTCCAAAGCGCTTAATCACGGTTTCAAGCTGTAAGCTGTGAAAAAATTCTGAAAGTCACAATAGACAGAAAAATAACAAACAAATGGTAGACTTAATAATAAAGCACGAAATTAAACACAAAAGTTTACCAAACAATCTACAAGCCTATACTTGTAGATCTAGTCTCATGGCAAAAAAGATTTCACTAAAAATATGATTTGTTTTTACAAAAAGAATGTGAAATCTTACAAAAAATATTCTCACAAGATAATGAATCTTGGAAACAAATAAACGAGGTTAAACAAAAGCGTGAGAAGAAACAAAATCAACTTCCTTTAAACAAAACGGAAGACAAAACAGTTTGATTCGATGTTACATAAATATAGCTACATTGGCGGCCGAGGCCGGTGCTGCCGGTTCGGTGCGGCTAGCTGAACTTAGAACTTCGACCACGGCGTATGGATTTTATTCTCTTCTGGAGCTCTTCAAGAACCACAAATCCTTGCACATTTATTTATAGTTATGCGTCTCCTACACACACCCAAAAACCAGTCCATCTACTACAAGGAAAATGATTAGTTATTAAGGAAAAAATCAACAACTTACCAATCTTGTGAGATTTTATTACCAAATATGAAAGTGGTCAAGAATCATTGTTAGACTATGATTTATACAAAGATTTAGTTACAAAAAAAAAAAAATTAACTTCTAGAATTTAGGTCCAAAAAACCAAAATCTAATTAAATATTTTATTACCAAAAATGACTCCTAGACTTTAGGATCAAGAAAACCAAAAATATTTAGGAAAATTATGTTTCCAAAGCTGCAACTAAAAATTTTGTTACCAAAAATCCACCAAAACTTTATGACCAAGAAAGGTGAAAACAAGACCAAAATAGGTCATACCTATTTTGCCCTTACAGGGGCCACAACCTTGCGATCGCAAGGTGTCCAAAAAAGCTACCGGATTTTTTTTCTTTGTTTTAATATAGGGTTTTAATGTTTTACTGTTTAGGTATTTTTAGAGTTTTAATTTCCTTTTATTTAGGTTTCTTGTTCATAAAGTTTAGGTTTAAAAGTTTCCTTTTATTTAGTTTTCTTTTCCTATAAGAATTAGAATTTATTTTGTAAGCCTATATAAAGACATTATTAAACATTGTTTATGGAGTTGAATTTTGATTGATAAAAATTAAGTTGATTTTCTGGTTAGAAAATTGTGTTCTTATTTGAGTGTCCTGGATTGGAAGCTCGGATTATAAACATCGTGGATTCGTTGTTTATAATTGAATTCGACTTATCAGTTGGAGAATCATCCCAGTTGTGGCGTCGTTCAATATTCCAAGGTTCGCGTCATCTCGAAGCCATTGAGTCGCGGAGTCATTCATCCTAAAACCTTTCTAGGAGATCTTGTGTTTTCATCACTATGGGTCAAAAATATTTTACTATTATATCCTTTAAACCTCACTTTTAAAATATTATTTCAATAACCAAATATTTCACATTTTCTCAAAGTTTGGTAAACAAATGATGTCCTTAAGATATTAATTTATTGTTTATGCAAGATTACATTAGTCATAAGATTAATTGATCAAGAATTTAATAAAAAGTGAAAATAAAAATATTTTAACTATGTTATTCATTAAAAAAATAATGTTAGAAGGTAATTAACTAGAAAAGTATTTTTATTAGTCAACTTAAAATGGTCAAGTAATTATAGATAGATTTGTCCAATCATGACATTAATTAATGCAATAACTAATTTTGTAGTGGATAAACAAAAAAAAAATGTAGTGGACATAGCCTCCCCCTTATGAAATTGTTGTAGTAATATTAGTATTAGTAGTAGTGATAATAATGATAACAACAACAATAATAATATTGTTCTCATTATTAATTGATTATAAATAATAATAATATTATTAATAACAATCATAATTTTTTAAATGTTATTGTTATTATTAATGTAAGTTATTTTGTTGTTGTTCTTATTTTATCCAAAATATTGAATCATTAAAATCGTTGAAGTTAAAAAAAATCTTTCAAAAAAAAAAAAAAACTAATACTCTAACAATGTTAGTAGAAGCATAACATTTTGAACTTTTTGGTATTAAGAGTTTAACTTTGGTACTTTTTAGATAAATGAAATCTTTTTGGGATTTTTTTAATATGAGAATTTTTTAGTGTAACTTTTTGGCATTTTTCTAAATTAAATTATTATAATTATTGAGGAGTTTAATAATCAAATTATAATGTTTAAAAGTTATATTAGTATTACAAAAAAATAAATGTATCCCACATTATATTCGTGCGAAGCGCGGACTCTATAACTATTTCAACTCAAAGATTAAGAAAAACTGAAAAATAATACTGTACTCCATCCATTAAAAAATAAAATAAAAAATTGAGTAACTTTTTATGGATGTAACATTAAAAAAGATGAGCTATTTCTTTTACGCCATAGTGAGCAAAAAGTTGAACATGGAAGCGTCATATAAAGGCAAACAACCACAACACAAGAACAAAGTTACCGAAACAAACAATTACTATTACAAAACAACTAGCCATCATCATCGATCCGTTTACACATTGTAAATGAGAGTTTCAAATGTACCAAAATGGAGGGGAATAACGATGGCGAGATGTAGCTTGAAAAAGGGGTTCTGTTACCCCTGATTCCATGTGGTAGATACCCATGTCTCGTCCCCCTCGTCCACCTCTTTCTGTACAACTAAAGCTTTCCATGTTATCATCCGTAAAGTAGATGCAGTTTGGTTTGATGCCCCCTCTCTTCAAGTTTGATAAACACACAGATTGATTCCATCCTATGAACAATGATTTGTCACCCAAGCTGCTCACTTTAACCCAGCCATACGGGTATTTCCTCTCGCCCTCTTCACCGCTACTTTCTTCTAATTTCATAACTGAAAACATGACTGTATAATCATCCCTTGGTATCATGTTCCTTCGCATCTTGATAAAATCATCACTTACTTCTTCTTCTTCTTCTTCAGAATCAAATACAACATGACCGGGTTTACGTTGTTCGGAAGTACTCTCATCTCCTCCTCGGACACGTTGCACTAGGAATAAATCTCCAGAAAACTCGACCAAGTACTTTTGAATCCAATCCTTAGTTCCAGATGGGGCGGGTGCAATAGCTGTAGCTGAAGGGCATTCGTCGTCATCAAGATCACACACAAATACAACTCCATGGCAGTCCACGACATAGTATTTTCGTCTATAGAAAACAACATCGTCAAAGCACTTTGAATCAATGCGAACTCTAGTCCACACTTTGTCTCCCAGTCTAACAACAGCAAGTACTTTTCGTTCTCCATAAATTACCATAACTGATGTGCTGCAGTCTTGTGGCAATTTTGGATTCATAGACAATGCACCCTTTTCGATGAACATGTGAAAGACATCTTCAGGCCAATCTATGTCACAGTAATCATACTGCTCGGGAAGTGCTAGCATGGGAGGAAGGGGAATCTGTTGTCTTGAGAAAGGATGTAACAGATTGATATTTAGATCAACGCCTAGAGTTAGCAACCATCCGTGACCAGCTCCCACACATTTTCTTCCAGAAGCTTCTGGCAACTCAAACTCGTATGTTTTACCACTTGATAGCTTAAAGAAACGCCGGGGTTTTATATCTTCGCTCCTCCTTACTTTTATTCTTTGGGTAAAAGTTACCCTATTGTTAACATTGTCAGAAACACTTGATAGCTTAAAGAATGGTCGTGGTTTGATATTGTAGATCCTCCTTTGTTTTATTCTGTGGGAAGCAGTTACCTTACTGTTAACATTGTCAGAAACACTTGATAGGTTAAAGAATAGTCGTGTTTTGATAGCGTAGCCCCTCCTCTGTTTTCTTCTGTGGGAAGGAGTTACCATATCGTTAACATTGTCCGAAAGCATAAGCCATGGTGATCTTGGAGGTAAGAGCAGCTTGTCTTTTCCAGAAATTAACAATTCTTTTGATTGCAACCATGCCTTGCATGAAGCTGAAAACGCAATAAGATCCTCCATGAAAGTTAATTGTTGCGCTATTAGCACCAAAAGGTCTCTAGGAAGATTACCCCAATCAGCCATCTATGCCAATATTCTGTGCAGCAAAATTCAAAAATTTGCGTTTAGCCAATATATCGAAACACTCTTAATTTTCACTCTTTTCAAAACAAACCCATCATCTTCAATCAATATTTCACAAAATATGTATAAGAATTAGTAAATTTTTATAAATTTTTGGTCAAAATTTAATAAAGTTGACAAAAAAAAATCAAAATGAAACTAGTTATGTTTGGGACGAAGGCAATAAGAAACAAGATATACTCTTCTTTCTTTGTTTCTTTATTCCCATAATGCAAAACATGCGGATTTCTCCCAAAAACAGAAAAAAGAAAAGGAGAAACAGATGTTAGATACATAATTATGAACAACTATCAGAAGTATATAACATGCTGCCAAAAGAATACCTCAAAATGATGCAGAAAATCGGGTAGGGGACAACACTGAAATTATATCTGTAAAACAGACATAAAAGGATTGCTTTAGGAACACAAGAGATTGGGGCATCAAACATAGAAGAAGAGATTTGAAATTGTCATGTATATATATATATATGTCTCTTATTGCTTTCAATGGTATTTAGAACAAGAGATTTGAAGCTATACAAGTACAAGTTCATGTACATGACATGGGAAAGTGGGTGGCCGATGATAAACACATGAATATAATATTGATCACGGGAAATTAGAGGAAAAACGTTTGCTGATGGCTCTTATAGACGCACCATAGAAGTAAAGAACAGAGGAAACAGATAAAAAAAGAAAAGCCGTACTGTGGAAAACTTGCTTAACATTGTAGTATTAATTAAGAGAGAGAGAGACCTTAATCGAGAAACATGTGCGTACCTGTCGAGTCGACGAACAACTTAATTTGTTAACTGCAGAGCAGAGAAGAGGGAAGAAGATGGCGCAGCAATGGAGGAGTGAATAGGGTTGATGTTATATCCTGTTGATAATTGACTAAGCTTATAATAATCCTATCATAAAAAGGTGTCGTATATATATATTGTTATAATTATGTTTTAAATTAGAATAGGATTAGAATTTCTTTCTTCACTTGGGTTAGGAAGCTTAATCATAATTTGCTTAGGACTAATCTTGGTGAACATGACTCATGCATATAAATATGGGGTGTGCGTCTTGAGAGAAAGTGACGCAACGAAACAATTAAATAGGAACTTTTTCAACGAGAAATTCCTTAGAACAAACTTATGACGGCTTATGGTTCAAGCACAAAGCAAGAAAACTCAAATTTTATTGAAAACTGTCAAAATAATGTTTAATAGGGTATTTATATGCCCTAACAATCCAAACCCTAAAAGGAAAAGTATTAAACAAAAAAAGACGAAAAAGCCTGAAAACATCAAAGGCCCGTAACAGTACTTAAACGGCGTTTTTTTGGGCTAAAAATGAACTGTTCACGGAGTAAACCACGTGAGTCTTGTAGATCTCGTCGAGAGCTTCGATTTGATATGCGGTGGGTCCTGTAATTCATCCGGACGCGAAAGTTATGCGCCGTTGAAGTTCTCCCGACCGTTAGGTGCTCTCTACTATTGCTTAACGGAAACTAACGGAGAAACTGTCAGACCCAACTTTCAGAAACTGCCACTGGACCCCTGAACTTCGAACTCTTCCCTAATACCTTGCTTAAGTACGTCTCAGCTATTTGTTCTACATTAGTCTCCCCTACTTGAAAAGGACTCGACCGCGAGTTATCAATAGGATAAAGAGGATCGTCAGGGAAGAAGTCAGTCAAATCAGCCACATTAAAAGTAGGGGAGATGTTCCACCCATCCGGCAGGTCAACTACATATACGTTGTCATTGATCTTCTTCAGAATCTTGCGTGGCCCAATCTTCTTCGGATGCAGCTTGCTATAAGTGCCAACTGGGAACCGCTCCTTACGTAGATGGACCATAACCAAATCATCCACAACAAAGACCTTGGAACGACGTCGTTTGTCAGCAGCCTCTTTATACTTCGCATTGGAAGCCTCAATATTCTTAACCACTTCCGCTTGCACAGCTTCAATCTTTTCAGCCATATGTTCAGCAGCTACACTATAACCTGGTAGTTTGGGCAACGGGACCAAATCGAGAGTATGGCGACGGAGGGCCGATACACAATCTCAAATGGGGTCTTCTTGGTAGTACGGTTGACCATATTATTGAAAGCGAACTCTACCGGAGCTAAAACCGATCCCACCGCTTTTGGGTCCATCATCGCATAAACAACGCACAATCGAGCCCAAAGTGTAATTGACCACCTCAGTTTGGCCATCGGTCTGCGGGTGAAAAGAGCTACTAAACTGCAACTCCGTATGAAACATGCGCCACAAAGTCTTCCAGAAGTAACTCAAAAACTTTGTGTCACGATCAGAAGTGATGGACTGAGGAACCCCATGCAAACGCACCACTTCACGGAAGAACAAGGCTGCAATATGGGGTGCATCCGAGGTTTTCCGACATGGAATGAAGTGGGCCATCTTGCTAAACCGACGACCACCACAAAAACAATCATTGGATCTTTGTGTGCGCGGTAACCCCAACACAAAATCCATAGAGATATCCTCCCACCTGAGCCGCTGAACTCGGGAGGGTGTATACAAACCTAGTATTCTCAAGCGACCGCCTTTATTTGTCTCGACAAACAATACACTTCGCACAAACTTGTAAGTATCGCGCTCACCGATTGAGGCCAATAATATCGCTGTGTGCCACCACCTCAGCCTTGTCTCGCCCACAATGTCCACCCTTATGCAACTCGTAGATCAAGCTCTCACGCATTTATCTCGTAACCCTCGAATACAAAGGCGATCCTTGAAGAATAGGAACCCTTCCTCGAATCATAAAAGGACCACCGACACCTCCAAAGATCGACTTCACCCCAAACTTCGCAAAATCGTGATCATCAACATACAACTCCTTCAAACAATAAACCCGATCACAACAACTGCCCGCATGGTTACCAATAAACTTGCCCGACGACTCAAGGCATCACCACCTTGTTATACCGCCCACTCTGTACCTGCTTGATAACAAAAGTGAACTGGTTGTCAAGTAGGCTACCCACCGCAAGCATGCATACTAAGCTAAGGACTTCTCGCCCATTCATGTATTTCAAGGCCTCATGGTCGATATGTAAACGAACTCCTTCTCGAAAAGATATCGCCTCCCAAGCTTAACAGCCGCACCATCGCATAGAACTCGATCTCGTAAGTGGTCCATTGCCGCGCTCGCTTAGCTTCTCACTCATAAAGCTACTGTGTCGCCGCCTCGAATCAAACCGCTCCAATTCCGATAATAGAGCGCCCTGCCTCGAGCTCAAATGGTTTGTTGAAATCGTAAAGCCAAAATCATGCACCCGGGCTTTTGATCACCGCTAAGCTTGCATCGCCTTCGCCCCCCATAAAAATTTCCCTTTCTTCATGCACTCAAGATAGGTGCCATGATACTACCGAAATCTCGTATGAATCGCCGGTAGAAAGTAGCAAGGCCGTGGAAACTACGTACTTCACTCACGCTTTAGGTCGTGGCCACTCTTTAATTGCACGCACCTTCTCCTCATCTACTTGTATGCCATCTGCAGACACAATATATCCCAAAAACAACAGCTTATCAAGCATGAAACCGCACTTTTAAGATTAATAAACAATTGATTCTCCTCAAGGCCCTGTAATACGCCTCGTAGATGCCCAATGCTCCTCTTCGGTGCGACTAAATATCGTGATATCATCAAAGTAAACAACCAGAACTTGAACGGCTTCAGACTGATTCATAAGTCGCATGAAAGTGCTGGAAGCATTAGATAACCCAAATGGCATGACCAGCCACTCATAAAGCCCCTCTTTTGTCTTGAAAGTTGTCTTCCACTCATCGCCAGGTCTGATCCGAACCTGATGATATCCGCTCTTCAAATCAATCTTTGAAAATACTTTAGCACCACGCAGCATATCTATCATATCATCTAATTACGAGGAATAGGGAACCTATACTTCACAGTAATCTTATTGATGGCCCGACTATCAACACACATCCTCCAAGTCCCATCCTTCTTTGGCACGAAGGGTGGGAACCGCATTACAGGACTCATGCTCTCTTGAATGGATCCCCGTTTCAGCAATTCTTCAACCTGTTCTCTCAAGATATCATGCTCACTGGGCTCATCTTATAGTGGGGAAGGTTAAGAAGTGTAGCACCGTGAACAAGGTCATCAATGTGATGCTTTGAATGTCTCTGTGAATGGCTGTGAACCCTGAATGATCTGCGGCACGCTAACGATGTCGCTTGTTCTCGGAGGCGAACCGAACTGTAATCTACTAACCCAAAAACTCTTTATCCACCACCGCAAATATAACATCGAAGCCTCCCTAACAATTCTTTACACACAAAGATCAAAATGTTTTGCCCTTGGCCTTGGGCGACCACTATCAACCAAAGGGCACAAAGTAAATTTCACGTTATCTTTAGTAAGCGTATCGATTATCCACCCTTATTGCATGGCATCCATATCAAAGCGCCGCGGTTACACCCAACAATACTTGACATGCAGACATATCAACAACATCACATAATACTTCATCCTTATATCTACCAATAGAAAAAGGAATAAGACATTGTTGCGTTAATTACCTTGACATTGCCAACTGCATTAATCCAACCAACCTGGTAGGGTGTAGGATGCTTCATCACCTCCGACCGGTTGTCTACAAGTACACGAGCAACCGGATTCTCATTGCTACGGCTGTCATGATCGGCTCGATATTGAATCGTTCACCTTACCACAGTACGAAAAATGTTGTGCCACTAAGGTTCATCATTGTTGACCGGTGTTGTCAGCATTAATCTACGAACCACGAATGACTCATGCACATATCGTAACCCACATTAGGGTCCTCCACATACTCCTCCATATCTGCCTCTAGATCATCCTCACCTTGATCATCTCATTCTGCCATATTCACCTTGCCGCGATTAGGGCAATTATTAGAAATGTGCCGAGGTTGTCCACATAGAAAACACTTATCCCCATAGCTCTTGGCGTAGGGATTGTGTTCGACTTCCCGTGGTGAGTACGATTATTACGCCTTTGGAAGCGATTGGCGAGGAGTGTCCCGTTTTCTTCCCCACCCTTTGGGGGTGACGTTGGGCAGTTGCTTGGAACTTCGGCAGGCGCCGGCAGAGGCGAGATGTTTCCCCAAACCTCTGAGCGTCGATTGACCCCGAAGGCTGCGTGCTATACAAGCTGTTGTGCCTCCACACTTTGGTGCGCACAAAACTTCATCAATTGTATTGACCGGAATAAATCTGCACGATTCTTAATCGGCTCGTAGTCCTCCTACATATCTTGCGATCGATGCCCTCGGTTTCATTCGAGGTTATTACGAGCCGATAGCCTATAAAAATCGTTCGTGTATTGGCCGGCGGTCTGCCTTCTGCCGAGCAATCGTGATATTTTTGGAGCAGAATCGATCATAATCGGTAGGTAAAAAGCAGCATGAGAGCCTCCTTCATTCGGCTCCACGTTCGTATAGGTTGTTTACCATCTCCTCTATTATACATAGAGTTCCTGGCGAAGCTCCACTCTGAGCTTATATGCTACGTATTTCACTGCTTGTCCTCGGTGATCCCCATAAGGTCAAAATATTTTTCGACCTCGAGAAAGCCAATAGAAAATCTTCCGAATCCGGATCACGGTGAAAAACGGTAGGTCGACCTTAATTTTTGGAATCTTGATCTCGGCTCTGCAAATACTTCCTCCCCCATCCGAATCGAGATCTACCACTACCCCGGCCGGTGGATCACGAGGAGGGTTCACCGCGTCTGAGGTTCTCGGCGAGCCTGCGGGTGCTAGGTTTTGCGCCACGAAGGCTGGCGTGTACCCAAGCGATATTGTCCATCGTCGCTGCATCCGTTCAAGGAGGGTCAACAATGCGGCGTTGGTGTCGTTGTTGCCATCATTAACCGCCATCTTCACAGAATTTAACTCCGCTCTGATACCAACTAACGCAGCGAAACAATTAAATAAGAACTCTTTCAACGAGAAATTCCTTAGAACAAGCCTATGACGGCTTAGGGTTCAAGCACAAAGCAAGAAAATTCAAATTTTATTCAAAACTGCCGAAATAATGTTTAATAGGGTATCTATATGCCCTAACAATCCAAACCCTAAAAGGAAAAGTATTAAACAAAAAAAGACGAAAAAGCCCGAAAATTAACTTCAAAGGCCCTTAACAGTACTTAAACGACATTTTTTAGGGCTAAAAATCAACTGATCACAGGATAAACCCATGTGTCTTGTAGATCTCGTCGAGAGCTTCGATTTGATATGCGGTGGGTCCCGTAATTCATCAGGACGCAAAAGTTATGCTCCGTTAAAGTTCTGATGACCGTTAGGTGCTCTCTACTATTGCTTAACGGAAACTAACGGAGAAACCGCCAGACCCAACTTTCAGAAACTGCCACTGGACCCCCTGAACTTCGAACTCTTCCCTAATACCTTGCTTAAGTACGTCTCGCCTATTTTTTCTACATCAGAAAGAGAAGATTCCGGCCGAGTTTGCTAGACACAATTTGGAGACGGACGATACGACACATGGTCGATGGTCTCGAGGTCTTGGTGGTGTTAGACAAAATAGTGCGTGACTATTTTGGGCTGTGAGAGTTGTGGTACTCTGTGGGATCGTGTCAATCCTTTTAACCCTAGCCTAGGTGGAGTGAGTACATTGAAAACTCTCTATTGTAATTCCTCATCGTTTATAGTGAAGTTGTTGTTTGCCTTGGAGTAGATTAAACCATGTAAAATCCTTTGTTCCCTTTTGCTTTATTTCGTTGTATTTTCTATTATCTTTCCATTATTCGTCCAAATACTTGGTACTATTATTTTCGATCGATTCGCTTCTGCATTGAAGATAGAAACTTGGAATTCTTGAGAAACGAATTTCCCCGTTTTTATAACAAACTAGCATCAGAGCCAAGTTAGTCGAAATTTTGAGATCAAGAGATTAAAGTTTTTTTTAAAGATGGCATAATTTGGAAATTCTACGCAGTTCCAATTGGAGAAATTTAATGGAATTAATAATTTTAGCTTGTGGCAAGTTAAAGTTAGGGATGTGTTGATCCAAGCAGATCAAGAGATTGCTTCGGAGGGAAAGGAAGCAAAACCCGACGATAAGAAAGATGAGGTATGGAAGAAAATTGATCAAAAGGCGGCTAACACTATTCGACGATGTTGTGCGGATAATGTTCTCTACAACGTTATCTCCGAAAAATCCGCGAAGGCTTTGTGGGAGAAGTTGGAGAGTCTCTACATGGGGAAATCAATGTCAAACCGGTTGTACCTAAAGAAAGAGTTGTTCAATTTCACGATGGACGAATGTACGAATATTCATGATCACTTGAATGTTTTTAACAAGATACTTTGCGAGTTAACGAATATTGGTGTTAAAATTGAGGATGATGATCAAAGTTTAATTTTGTTGAAGTTTTTGCCTCCATCTTACAAGTATTTAGTTACTACTATTATGCAAGGGAAAGACGCGTTTACTTTACTACTATTATGCATGGGAAAGACGTGCTTACTTTGGGTGAAGTACAGACTTCATTATTAACGGATGATTCTATGAACAAGGGTTCTAAGAATAGCTAGTTTTTTTAACTCATGCGTTAAACGCACGTCAACTAAATCGTACATAAACAAAATTAATAAGAAGGATCGTTTTATTAACAATTACACATAAGAATATCAGTAATTAAGCATTATAAATTCTAAAAAATTTCCTTATATACAACATTTGTTGTCTTATTAGTTGATTTTTCAACTTCGCCGCATATCAATATCTTCAAACAAAATAATTTGTTACTCTAGAAACTACGACTTATAACTATCCATGGCTAAATACTGGTTTTTTTCAAAAAAAAAAAAAAAAAAAAAAGACCTACGTGCAATTATTGACTTTGGCCCTTGTTAATTGTCATTGCATATAATATCAGCAATAGAAATTGTCTTCTCTGAATCTTGAAAAATAGTCTTACATCGGATAAAGTTAATGACAATCTTGAGATAAAATCATTTTTTCCAACATTGCTTTCTTTCAAAAAAATTGTTTCAACAAGGTGATCCCCAAAATTTATGATGATTAGTCTTGTTCCATTACACAACCCTGCAGCATGGTTAATGTTTGTAAATTGAATTACTGAAATACTAATTTTAAGTGTCAATTCATAACCTGACAAACCCAAACACTTTATACTATTCAAAAATTCTGTATAATGAATGTTTTCGAACAAACTTGAATTTTTTCTACCTTGCAAATAGAATCTGAACTCAAATAAGTTCTTCATTGTGAATGATTACTTTTATTAAATTATATTTGTATTTTTTGAATAACGAAATTTCTGAGAAGAAAATAAGCTAAAATAAAAATAACGAAATTATTTTTACCGTTAACTATTATTTTTGTTTTGTAAATTATTTTGATTTTAATAACTTCCATTATATTTTTTTGTTTTATTGACTTCGTAACTATTATTTTTGTTTTATTTTTAAAATTAGTTTTACGGAAAACTTTTGTTCCGTAATGGTTTTTTATTATTTTGCTAACCTCAACATAAATTGTTTTGTTTTATTGACTCTGTAACGATTATTTTTGTTCCATGAAATATTTTTATTTTACTAACGTATTTTTGTTTTACATAACTATTTTTAAATTTTTGTTTTAAACTTTTTTTCCGTAAATTATTTTTATAATTTTACTAACCTCAGTTTAAATTATTTTTATTTTATTGACTCTGTAACTATTATTTTTGTTCCATCAAATATTTTTATTTAACCAATGTATTTTTTTACATAGCTATTTTTAAGAATTTGTTAAGCTTTTGTTCCATAAATTATTTTTATTATTTTAGTAACCTCAGTTTAAATGGTTTTTATTTTTATTGACTTTGTAACTATTATTTTTGTTCCATCAAATATTTTTATTGTACCAACATATTTTTTTTACATATATATTTTTACGAATTTGTTTTAAAATTTTGTTCCTTAAATTATTTTATTTTACTAACCTCCGTATTAAATTATTTTCGTTTTTTTATTCTGTACCTTTTATTTTTATAGTGGTTTGTTCCATAAATTATTTTTATTTTACTAACCTCTTATAATTTTTGTTTTCTTGACTTTGGAAATATTATTTTTGTTTTAGTTACTATTTTTTTATTTTTAAAGAGAGAAAAATATTTAAACATAATTAAAAGAGATGAGATGGTGGTGATAAGAAAGAAAATAAGGAGAGAGAAAGAGAAATACAACCAGAGAAGATAGGAGGGAGAAAGAGTGAAATAGTAACTCAAAAGTTAATAATTCAAAAGTGAGATTTTGGAGGGAGAAATTTACCCTTACCATTATATATATATATATATATATATATATATATATATATATATATATATATATATATATATATATATATATATATATAATAGTGATGCGTTGTATGTGAGAAGAAATTCGTCCGATCAAGGTTAAAGTGGTGGTAAGAAGAATAAGAAGACTTCCAAGCAAAAGTGTTGGCATTGTAATGAGATTGGTCACGTTATTCGTAATTGTCAAAAGCTTAAGGATGGAGTAAAGAAAGAATTGAATTCTAATGTTAATATTGTCACTTTTGATGAAGGTGATATTAGCAATGACGGGAATAGTGGTGATGTACTTAATGTGACAGTGAGTGATAATCTACGGAATGAATGGGTTATTGATTCCGGTTGTTCTTTTCACATGTGTTCAAATAAATATATGTTTTCTACTTACAAAAGTGCAAGTGACGATGTATTTTTAGCAGATGGTTCTTTTTGCAAGATTGAAGGTGTTGGAACAATAAAATTCAAGACTCAAGGTGGAGTAAAAACGCTAATGGAAGTTTGTCATGTTTATAGCTTGAGGAGGAATTTAATTTCTTTTGGCTATTTGGATTCGAAAGGGTGCAATTATAAGGTTCGTGATGGAAAGATAAAAATCTTTCATGGTAGTCGTTTTCTCATGGGTGAAAACAATAGGGAAAACTTGTATTTACTACAAGGGAATATTATTCAAGGTGGAGCTCATATTATGTCTTAAAGTGAAGATGCCAACTATGAAGAATTTGGAAGTATTCGGTTTGATAGTATTTCATGGAGCGAATTCAAGGGTCGCTTGGATTTGTGTGTTCGAGATCAATTCTAGGCACCCATGGTGGGGTGCATGATGTGCAAGCAACAATGATGATAGACGGTTGAAGGAATTTGAGCCAAGTTGGAGATTTGTTATAATTATGTCTCAAATTAGGATAGGATTACTTCACTTGGATTAGGAAGCTTAATCCTAATTAGCTTAGAACTGATCTTGATGAACATGACTCATGCATATAAATATGGAGCATACGTCTTGGGAGAAAGAGAAGATTCCAGCCGAGTTTGTTAGAGACAATTTGGAGACGGACGATACGACACGTGGTCGAGGGTCTCGAGGTCTTGGCGGCGTTGACAAAATAGTGCGTGACTATTTTGGGCTGTGAGAAGTGTGGTACTATGTGGGATCGTGTCAATCCTTGTAACCCTAGCCTAGGTAGGGTGAGTACATTGAAAACTCTCTATTGTGATTCCTCATCGTTTATAGTGAAGTTGTTATTTGCCTTGGAGTGGATTAAACCATGTAAAATCCTTTGTTCCCTTTTGCTTTATTCTGTTATATTTTCTATTATCTTGTCATTATTCGTCCAAATACTTGGTACTATTATTTTCGACCGATTCGCTTCCGCATTGAAGATAGAAACTTGGAATTCTTGAGACACGAATATATATATATATATATATATATATATATATATATATATATATATATATATATATATATATATATATATATATATATATATATATATAAACATACTATTCCTTCCTTTTTTCAAATAATTATATCCTCTTTGACCCGACAGACCATTTAAGAAAAAGTAAACGACCAGTATTATAAATAATAGTGTAATGTGTTGTTTCCTTTAATGGTCTTGAACATGTGACCGTAATTGAAGTAGGTAGAAAAAAATAAAGGTAAAGTGGTAAACTGTTTTTTGAAAGTGTACAACTATTTTGGAATGGACAAAAAATGAAATGAGGACAATTATAGATGTAAAGATAATATCAAGGGAAAAAGCGGCATGTATTGCTCAAGGTGAACAATCATAAACAAAAGCGTTTAGCATGGAAAGTAACCACAAACACCATTTCTGCCGTATGGAAGGACTTACTTGTAGCGACCAAACTCGTGCAACTAAGGCATGTATCCTATCTCGAGAGTGATAAAGTATTGGTTAGTGCTTTTGTGAAGCGGTGGTACCGAAAGACCAATACCTTCCACATGTCATTTGGTGAGATGACTATAACACTCGATGTCATGCATTGCTAGTCTTCCAATTGCTGGAAATCAGTCTTTTTCGAAGGTTCTCCTTCTACTAAAAATAAAGTCGATGTTATTTGTCAGTATTTAGGAGTGTCTCCTGCCGTGGCACGGGAGGAAATGCGTGGTGCTAGCGGACTGTCTGTTAAGCTAGAGTGGCTACACACTAGTTTTTCTCGAGATGCTACGTTTGAGGATTCACAAACGGTTTTGTGCTCTCTTCGTGCTTATCTATTGAATATGTTGTGTTGAACAATTTTTGCTGATAAGAGCGGAACTCGGGTTAGCATGACTTACTTGGAGTTCCTCAACGATTTGGATGTCGTGCATGCCTACTCATGGGGAGCGGTAGCCCTAGCCTTTCTATATAAACATCTAAGGAGTGCTTTAGATATGAAGACAAAGTAGATTGCCGAATATTCCACGTTATTGAAGGTAATTACGTTTATATATTGAATTAAATTTTTATATTTCTATATTTATGATTCTATATTTATATTTCCATTTTGATAGTTAAATTGTCAAATGGTGTGTATTTTGTTCAAATAGGCGTGGAGCTCACCAATAGATTCCAATACATATTAAATGGATCTCACTTCTCTTTTGTTGTCAAAATTTTCCTACAGGTTGCCAAAGCATTCTAATTGATATGCCATCGACAAAGGAAATGTCTCGAGGTAGGAAACGTTATCTAAATTGTATTCATTAAAACTATTTTTCTGTTAGTAATTAACGATCACATTAGGCATTGAAGATTGGTCCATCAGTCATTTCAAGCATGTAAATGTCCACATATAACTTGTACCTCTTTGTCTTGTACCTACAATTCATTAATATGACTTTTGGAAAGGCACATAATAAATCAACGCTCGATGGGTGCGCAAAGAACAAATCCTTTACAGTGTTCATCTTCTCGCAGCGCCAATGATGATGGACATATCCATGCTTCTCTAACACCCACATAAGTTGTTGTATTTGTGATCAAACAAAATGTCCTTCGGTTGACTATTGACATGTGTCATATCAACAACATATTCCTCTTCAACCCTTGATAATCGATCGATATATGAATGGTGTTTTGTGCACAGTCAAATTGGATGATTGTAGACACCACACTGAATAACTAATGCTATATTCTTCAACTAATATTTTTCTACCCCTCAAACTAAATGGACAGCCAATCTTCTTAGATCCGGTTTCTTTCCAGCCTTTTTGTTTACTCATTTCTCAACATTTTTATCTTGATCTTTTTCTTGTGATGATTTCTCATCTTTCTTGCGCCCATTGTATTTCCCAACACATTCACAAGTCAATTATGTTTTTTGTTACTAGCACCATTGTCTGACCTCCTAACTATTATTACCATGACATGCTCATTCCTCCTTACATGCACCCAATCAATCAACATTTTACGAGACAAAAAATATACATGCGTCATGGACACATCGATGCAATCCGCCACAATATATTGAATGGAAACGATGTGATTATGTTAAATAGGAACAATCACATTAATTATTTTGAATATGAGCGATCTCATTATTGGGAGGACCAACAACACTAGGATCCGTAGACAATGTGTTTGAACTCTATTAATAAAAACAATCACATATCAAAAACCCAAGTTGATGGCATTTTTCAAATTGTTCGGCCAGACATGGTCGAACATCACTCAACTAATCGGCCACCACTGACCGAACAACTCTCAAATGTCCGGTTGCATTCAACCGAACAGTTAAGTAATTTTCGATTAGATATAATCGACAATTCTCTAATGTTCGATTGGCCACAACCGAGCAGTTGAGCATTTTACAGCCAAGAGGTACCGAAAAAAATATTCGGTTGGAGCCAACCAAGCATTAGAGAATTTTTCCTTTGATTAGGTCCGAACATTTCATGTTGATGACCTCTTTTTTTCCCGAAAAAATGATAGTTTATACAATTTTAAGCATAAAAAGGTTAGAAACGCTTACCACTACAGTCACATTGGTGCTTTTTAATTTCTTGTTTGATTTTTTCACACCAATGTTGAATGATAGAAAGGTTTTTGGGAAGAAGGTTTTGGGGAAGGAGTATATTTGTTGGGAGGTGGGGGTTTAGTTAGAGTATTTTAGTTTTAAGAAAACGCAATGGGGGTCTACTTAGAAAAATATGGGGTATTTTTGTCTTTTTAATTGAGATTATTTTCGTCATTAAGAAAAAAAAATGAAAAGAGTGGTCAAGTTATAGGAATTGGGGGTTTATATAGCGTTGCCCATATATTTGGAGTCATACACTATTTATTGGTCATTTAAGAAACTTACCGCACTATAAATAATTTCGATCCGACAAGGCAAAAGTTATGAATTTACAACACTAATATGATGATTGATGTGAAATTAAAATAGGTGTGATGTATTATATGTGCCATCTTTGACTTGTAATTTGATTTCAGTTGGACATTTGATTAAAGATAATAATTGTGCAGTAATTTTTTATCCTACTTCTACTTACGAAGAAGCCAATTGAAGGGGGAGACTATGTTAACGTTGTAGGGGTTTACTATTTTAAAGGAGTTAAGGAGCAAAAGGCATGCGAGGTGAAAGCGGTAGAGGAAGGAGAATTATGGCATCGTCGGATAGGTCACCCCTCAACTAAAGTGTTAGATCATGTTTCTATTTTAGATGCGGATCTCACTACAAGAAAAAAAAAACCATTTTGCTACGAAAATTTTTGTAGCCAAAAATACCACTTTCGTCGCTATACACCATGGCAACATTTGTCTACGTACATAAATGTCGTCGCAAATGCATCAATAAATAACTATGAATTGTTTGTTCGCAAAACCTTAAGTTTTCACTACAAAATATATTTCGTAGTCATTGGGTTCGTATGTAAGTATGAAATAATTCGTAGTTAATGGTTTTCTTTTTAACTACATAAATAATTCATAGTTATTCGATTTTTATTTAACTACAAAATAATTCGTAGTTATTGGGTTATTATTTAACTATGAAATAATTCGTAGTCGATTATTTTATTACTACAAAATAATTTGTAGGTGATGAGTTGTTAGATTGTGATGGGTTTGTTGTTTAACTACGGAATTATTATGTTGTTTTTCATACAACTATGAAAATATGTAGATGTAACATATCTTCATCATGCATATTTGTAAGGGTAAAATAGGTCATGCCTATTGTGATATTGTCTCTCCTTTCTTGGTCATGAAGTTTAGATATTTATGGTAACAAATCCTTCAAATCTGGTAACAAAATAAATCATTAATTTTTGGGCTTCTTGAACCTAGATTTAAGGAGCTATTTTGGTTACAAATCCATGGTCAAATCTTCCCTTACAACCGTGTCTTGAAGTCCTCTTCAATATGGTAAGTGGATCTAATAATTAAGGAAGTTGCTTTTAATTCCAATTCCAATCCTTATCCTTCTTGGAGTTGGTTTGTTTCTTGTGTGTAGGGTTACACCACAATATAAATAGAAGACTTGGAACGGCTGAAGTGACGGACATTGAGAGAGGAAGAGCTGATACATAAAAGCTAAGAGCAGAAAATCAAAAATTCGAGAAGTTGTTTCATTCTAGACGTAGAGTAGATAGTGATTGTAGCTTCCAATGTTACAGCATTAGAAACTACATTGAGAGCTGATGCTGTTTTGTCTTCCTACTAGATTTTGGGAAGCTGTTTGTTTCTTCCCACGTTATCTTTACTTGTTTTTCTGTGGGATCTTTTGCTCTCCAAGACTTGTTGTCTTGTGAGAGTGTTTGGTTTAGTGATTTCACATAATTTTTGTAAAACAATTCATCTTTTAAGTGAAGTCTTTTTGGCCATGAGGCTAGATCTACAAGCATAGGCTTGTAGATTGTTTGGTAAACTTTTGTGTTTCAATTTGTTGTTTTATATCTGTCTACCGCTGTTTTTACGCTTTTTTCCATTGTGACTTCCATTGTAGCTTCATCAGAAGCTAGATTGGAAACTGCATTAGCAATTCTTGGAGAATCCTAGCTACTATTGTTCCAACAATTTTTTTGAAGCCCATCATATTATCATATTATAAATTCAAAAACATGTATACAACTCTGTTCATGGATGCACCAATACTAGTCTTCATTACACCAAATATGAATCCTACCATAAACATAGTACGACTAGGTAGCTGTATAGCAATTCATTCTCTAAAACAAGAGAAACTAGCTTCGCTTCCGAAATTATGCAAACCATATATTAACAAAAACAAAACAAAAAGACGACTTTCTCGTCTGGCTAGTCAGTCTCTCAACTTGCAGATGAGCCTCCTGCGTAATTCTTGATTGATAAAAGTCAGCTATATCACAAACATCATATATACCAAGTTCTCTCGCACCTCAAAGTGACCTAAAATCTGCAAAAGTAAATAGGGACAGTGAAAAGTCAAAATGCATACTCGTAATATGTATGTATATATATAAAGAGAACCAAGTTTCTATAATATAAATTCAACTGGTTGTACAACTTGACAACATTAAGGCTGGAGAAGAAAAAGATCCTCTTGGTCTCTGAGAGAAGGAAAAAAAAAACAAAGTGATGTCTATCCCAAACTTAAAATGAAAAAAACAACATCAAACCTTAGAACCTCATAATACTATACCCAAAACTGTCCTTTGCTTATTTAATTTACCATAACCTTGTTTATAAGCTAAAACAACTTTTCACTAATTGAGTAAAGAATCTGGAATTTGATTATAGATCTTGAATTTTTTCTATAATTTATAAGGATTTCAAAGTTGCAACCTCTCTAAGCAAAACTATGTTGTTGTTGGAGGAGGGGGGGGGGGGTTGGTTAGTCTAAAGTCACATGATAAGTTCTATGAAAGCATCAAATTGAACCAAGTGTGGAGAGGCCAATGCAGTTCTTAAATTCAATTGTGAGACAGAAGATGGAGAGGTAATGAGTCTGAGGAGATGAAGTAACATGGCATAGGAGGAATTGAACTAAAGTGGCAAGCTACCTGGTCTTCGTAAGCTTATATAATAATGTGAGGTCTGGACCAGCACTGTATAGGATGAAAGAGAGACTTTCGAAGAATAGCTATAGTGGACTGTTTCTGACAATATAAGCCAACAAAACTGTGCTGAAATGAACGTCTTCGGCTCCAACAAGTAGACTTAAATCAGAGGCAAAGTAGAGAGAAGGCTACGTACTTAATAAGATAGAAGAAATCACACATTTTTACTGGGACTTTATGAGACTCATACTTCGCTCGATTTTCGAAAAGTTTGGAAAGGTATCTAATTAATTGTACATGAAATGTTCAAAAGCTCAAGTATTAATGAATAATTTACCATTCTGATCCCGATAAAAATGGGAAATATAACTCAAAAGAACAAACCTTACCATTAACGATGTACTACAAACTAGAACTTGACTTCTGAACCCACACCTGCCTTTGCTTTTCCAACATGACTAGTTTTACACCCGTGCGTTAAACGCACGGCCATACATTTTTTCAATTAACTTATACTCAAGCAAAACAAAGAAGAAAAACAAAATTTCAAAAATAAAGAAAAAATAATGTTGGAGGCAACTACTTTCGATTAAAAAAACTGATTTGTTTTGAATTAAAAATTAGAGACTCGTTTATTTAAGATCTGAGAAAATAAAGTCAATTTTTTAGAAAAAAAAATTGGGGGCTTAATATTATGGTGTGAGTTTCAAGGAGTTTTGATTATTTAATGTTATAAGGAATGCAATTGTAAATGATAAAGTTTGCTGTAAAAAAATGATGAATGTTTCGAAGAATATTCAAATCTAATGAAATCACATAAAAACATTGTGTTTAATTTTTTTGTATAAAAAATATTTTTGACATTTAGATCCACTGTGATTTTGTTAATATTTTTTATACATTGATTTTTGTTATTTAATTTTGGATAAATCTCCGAACTGTTTTAATCATTTAGAATTTTTGAAAGATATTTTTTTCTGGTGATTTTTATTCCATAGTACTTCTAATTTGTCAATAGTTTTTTACATCTCAAAATTTGGGTATTTCTTGATTTACTTGATTTTTTTAGTATAATATTTCAATATTTGATGGGTTCATGTTGTGAAGAACCACTGTTTAGGTGAGGAAGGAGACTGTGAAATAAATGTCGAACAATATTTGATGGGTTCATCTTTCTTGCAGGTAGCTGATCAAATGCGAAGAATTACACGATGATTGTGAACTAATCTATATTCATTAATCATCATTTATAATGTGTTGATTCATTTCTGTTTGACGCAATCAAGAATTGGAAAACTGTGCAAATTAGGATAATTCATGGTGGAAGTTCCAAGGAGTTTTTGAATTATTTAATTTAATTAAAAAATACATTAATTGTTTCTTGTTAATATATAGGAGTTTCTATTTTGGGAAACAAAGTTTTGACGGGATTTTTCCCTATATAGACTACCCTGCTTTTATATTTATATATATATATATATATATTATACAACTTTCCTTACAACTAAGATTTAAAGAAGTGCAAAGTTGCTATGGACAAAGACATATTTGCCCTTTTAAGGCTTAGTTGTAAAGAAAGTTATAAAATTGGTTGCAAGGCTAACAATGTTGTAATTATAATTTGTCTCATATTTAAATTTAAAGTTAGAAACATGCATTACTCCAAAAAAATAAAACATATAATTTATTTAATTAATTTTGTTATCCTTAACATTCTTCCATCAACCCCATCATAAATCCTATATAGATCCGTCACGATTACCACCTTAAATAACAACGTTAATTAACCCAAAAATTAAAATTTGTATATATATTTTTTGTATAATTCCTTACTCATTCGTTCAAATTAACCTATATGCAAAACTCATAATTTATAGACCCACCACCACCACAACCTTAATTTTTACTATTTACAACCCAAACACATATGAAGATTTGAAAAATTTATGATTTGGAAATCTAACAATGTTGTAATCCACATGTTTACTGTCATGCTTATAATCGCCCCCACCACTACTACCAGCATCCCTGCAATCGTCACCACCGCTATCACCATGACCATGAAACGCGTTCACATTGTCTTGTTAAAACCGAAAAATAAAACATCTTTAGATTCCGTTAAGTCGGACTACTCTTCAAATACCTTTACTATAGATTCTAGCATTTTTCTCTAACAAAATGCACAGATTCATCAACTTATAAGTTCTCCATTTTTTCTTTATTTTCTTGACATTATTGCACCTTTCCTTCACATATTTCTCTTAGTTTCACAGATAATTACTAAGAACATTACAGAAGTGCTTAATATCTCGATACTCACCAACAAATATATTATTATAGTTACAATTTTTCATATACCTCTAGTAATGTCGTTCCCAATCAATGATGTCTCACTTTCATACACAATTTTTCTATTTGTCTCATTTTATCTTCTCCCGTTCATAGGCATTAAAAATAGTAATGGAAAATCATGCACATGAGGATTATTTTGGTCATTTTTCTTGAGGCACAAAGTGGGATTTTGTTATAATTTCATCATTTAATTTGTCATTTGGTATTAATTAAAACAATAAATAATTATTTCGATAATCTAAAAATAGTTATACCTTGTTCATATGTAAATTTAAAGGTAAAAAAATGCATTACTCCAAAAAATGAAATTTAGATTTTATTTAATTTATTTTTTTATCATTCTCTATTTTCCGTCAACCCCATTGACTCACCATCACCACCACTACAACCTCAAATATCACCATTAGCCTAAAAGTTAATTTTTGATTTGATTTTATTTCATTTGCTAATTCCTTACTCCTTCCTCATTTCAAAGTAACACATTTGTAAAATTTGTCATTTATAGATACATTACCACCACAACCTTAAATTTCACTTTTTACAAATCCAAATTCATTTTTAAAAATTTTTAAAATTTTAAATTGAAATTGAAACTCATATGGATTTTATTTTTTTGGGTTCCTTATAATAAATTGTAGGCCTTCGACTGAGTAAGGGTATTTGTGTCCTTTTTAGAAAATATTTGACGAAATTTGTAACGATTATGGTAGGAGGAAACTGATAAGAAAATCAAAATATAAGATGAAATGAATATAATTAAAAAATGTAGGACCTAACTTTAAAATATGTACAAGTCATGAATGGATGAAATTATTATTTAATTATTCATGAAATTAATTAGCCTAAGAGATATTACGTGTTTAGCCTTAATTAAAGGTGAGTGATTTATTATGTTTAGGGCTATTTTTGTCCAAACATTATTTTTTGTCATGGTAAATTTACTTGTTTTGTCCTTAATTAAATGGTGGGTGGTTTATTTGGTGAAGGCTTATTGTTGTCCATCTATTAATTTGTAAGAAACAACCTTGACTTTTATAGATAGAGAGATTATTAAAGGAAGGCATGTTGCTATCAGAAACTTGGCACCAAACACTTAATTCAAACCACACCTTGTGGGAACCATAGACAGAAGTAACCCCTATTGATGAATAAAAGACATATGACTGATCAAAACAAGCATGTTGCAATTTTAAAGCAACCTTACAAGTTAAGAGATTAAAAAAGAATCCTGATTCAAGTAATACACTTAGCCGGGCTGACTACACCCAACTCATGTATCTGCCAGTTGCATCAGATTGCCAAACAGATTCAATCTGAGCGATTGTTTTGCTTCAAGTTTATAAAGACTATCGAGACAAGACCATAAAAGGAAAGTATATCATTCACAAACAATTGTAGATTAGCAATGCCTAACATCATCTTAGTATTCATAAGAAACTGTAAGGTGCTAGCCCACAATCTCTTAATAATGAGATAGCATAATGCAATAAATTATTCTTAAGAGATTTCATTAAGATCTTTAAAATGATAAATTTTTAGGTGACAGTGCCATCCTTAGTTTTCATATCATTTGATGGTCGTCGAAGAACTAGATCATTGAGTAGGTTTGACTTTAATCTCCTCGGTATGTTGAGAAATAGCATTTGCATGACTTCTTATTTTCATTTTCATTAACTGCCCTTAATTCGTCTACAATGACTTGGAGAGTGACTTGCACATACTCACAGATACTGGTCTCAACAAAGCCAATATGTTGTGTCTCCTTGTCATCTTTTTACAATCATGCAATCACTTCTTGCCCACCGTGTTCTTGTGGTTGCCAGAACATAGTTTGAGTACTTCTAACTTGCTTAGTGTACCAACACCAGCTAGAGATTTTGAAAAAGCCTTCGGTTCCTACATCTAGCATTTGTTTCATTAAAGAAGTTCTTCAAGAGGATTACCACCTTGAGATTTTTAAGATGTATTATGAGGCTAATGCCAAAACTCACTAAGCAATGCATCTCTCACAGTTCCAACGTAAAACAATCAAGGATTTGCATCAGAAATGCAATATGACACCTCAAAAGCTTGACCCCAATCTCCTTGCTCCGTCAAACATAAGGAAAAAAAAAAAGGGAAGAAATACGTTATGTTAACTTTCAGAAAATGATCTAGTAGCTGACCAATAAATCCATTAGCTTATTCTGCTTTTGTTTAGTTCAATTCAGCTAAGTTTAGTGTTATTAAGATATCACTTTTGGCCCCCACCGCCTTTATTTGTGGAGATAAGGTAGAGATGATTGATACAATTAAAAGTTGTTAGAATTAACCAACAAACTTTATTCCTATAAATACCTACTTGAAATAAACGATCCATCATAGAAACAGAACATCCCCAACATTCTCCACTTCGAGAGGTTTAGTTGCAAGCAACGCTGTTGGTTTAACAAAAAAAAAAAACCGAGCATCCTTCCATTATGAACAATTCAATTGCATAGTCATGCTATCAGGATTCCAGTGATCAGATCACCCAGACGATTACTTCAGATGAACCCAAATCCAAGAACCATACTTCTCAGCTTTCAAATGTCTCCTCAGTAACCAAACAGGGTAAGCCGCCCTCCAAAATTATCTACTAATGAAATATTCTAAAGTCTAACCAAAATTATCATACTTTTCAGACCTCTCCAGGGAAACTGAAAGTAAGAATAGTTCTAGGAGATTTAGCTATCATTTTGTAGTCTAATATCCTACCCATCACATGGACGGCCCAAGCTGTATTTTTGCCACATCAGTTTGGTTCCATTGCGGGAAATCGAAGCTTCTAAACTTTATCTAAGTTTTCCGGTGAGTTTTTCGAAAATCAGGGTTAGTGCAATGGCTAGCAAGGGTAGCAAACATCACGCCACTACAAGTAACCACCAGGCTGCCAGTCTATATTACATTCCCCCTTAGAGACTTCCATGAATATCTCATCATCTTTAGGAATCAACTCCTTCTCTCGCACTTCTAGTTCTACTTTTTCATTTTTTTCTTGATTATTTTCACTTTTATCTTTTTCAACTTCTTTATCAGAATTATCTACTTTATCAGGCATATCAGAAGGTTGAATAGGATTGCTTACCTCTTCTCTTTTTTCGTTAGCTTTTGCAAGTATCTCCTTTAAATTTTCTATCTCTTCTAGCAAATATTTCATAAGGGCAGCTTGACTTTTGCTTGCTTCATCTAACTTTGGAGGTTGTTGACAATACGAAGGTGGTTCATTATAATAATTATGCGAGGAGAAATATGATTGTTTAGAATAAGAAGGAGACTCATTATAATATGACGAATAAGGAGGAGGTTCATTATAAAAGGGCGGATTATAATAGGGTGGCTCATTATAGTTATTATGATAGGGCGGAAAAGATGAATGATTGTGATAATCCCTTTCATAACTATTAGGAAAAGATGATTGATTTATTCTAGCATTTCGGTAGGCATATTCATTTGTGGCTCTCATAGGTGCGTAATTTTTCATACCCCAATAATAATTATTGTAAGCCATTTTTTTTAAAGAATTTTTTTAATTTATATATATTTTTTTTTTGTAATTTTCGGAATTAATTAATATTTTTTAAAAAAATTCGGAATTAATATTTTTTTTATATTTTTTAAGATTTTTTTTTAAAAACGAAAATAATAAAAGAAAAGCTAAATTAACTAAATCAAAATAACAAATCCCCGGCAACGGCACCAAAAACTTGATCGATGTTTTATTTAATCTTTTTCCTTGCAAGTGGACAAGACTATTATAGAATAGTATTGGAAGCAAGGGTCGAACCACGAGATTTGGATTTGATTATAGTAAATTTAGTTAATCTATTTAAAATAAAGCAATTACTAACTAATGGGGTTTTTTTGTTTTTATAAATTAAATTAACTAGAAAGCAATAAAATAATCTAACTAACAAATCATATAAATATGAGATAAATCAAAGATTTGTAAATTGACTAGGAATTAGGATTCACTTGTATTTAATCTATTGTTTAATTCAAAATAATTATCATTCAATTTCTTGGGTTCGTTCACAAAAGATAGATATAGTATGTTGAACTATTGGTTCAGCCTCCATCCCCGCAACATTCATCCATTCTATATCCTAAGTACAAGAACATATGATCTATCTGTCACCTAGGTCATGTATGAACCTGACCCTAACTTATCACTCTCGTGCATCGATAGGTCCAATTTATTGTGATGGTGAGCCAGTGTACGACATATGCATATTGGTCATGCAGTTATCCGCACCTCTAGGCCTTTATTATTTGCGATTACATTCATTTGTTCAAAGCGAAATAATATAGGGATTGATAATCACCACAATCAACAAGAATTAAATGAATAAGAATTAATATAAAACAATAGATTCGATACAAGTTACCTCCAATTCCTAGATTATGGAGTTAGCTCTCCATAATTGAAAATACAAAACCTTGAACCATTCTTGAATAATCTTTCTTCATAGACAAAGAAAAATAATACAGAATTTCTCTCTCATTTTTTTCTTAACTAAAGGGATCTATTTATACCTAATTAATCATACAACAAGGAGAAAATGGAGATACATTATAATTAAAACACTAAAAAGAATTAAACTAGGATGTCACGATTCCCAAGGCAATTAGAACACAAAAGTGGCGGCTGAATTTTGCTGGAAATTCTGATTTTTCAGCTTTTGGTCTTCAAGTTTTCAGCTTTTGCAGTTTGGTCCCTGAAGTTCTTAAATTCAGCATAAAATGCCTATATTTTGCACAATTATTCCAAAAGTCCCTGAAACTATAAAACAACACTAAAACACATATTAGACAACAAAAACCTCGAGAAATAGCATAATTTAAGTCGGAATAATACCAAATAACTGCGTATAAAATACAGTTATGAAATACCCCCAAACTTAAACTTTTGCTCATCCTCGAGTAAAATAAAAAAACTAAACTAAACTAAATTAAAACAAATAAATTTTTTTTTCACAAGTCAAAACATCGCCATGGTACCATATAATGCCTCAAGGAATGACAAATAACAACACATAGTCACAAGTCTAGGCTTTCACTCAATCATCATCAATATCACTTGTACATCTCCATGTGTGTGTGTGTGAAAACCATTAATTGACTATCTCCAAACTTAGAAGGTTTTATCAAGCTAAGCACAACATTCATTCCCAAAATATTTCAATAAAAACGTGTGCATCACAAAACATGTACATACCGTCAATACCCGGTTAACAACACGAAGAGAAATCGTAATAGAATTCAAATGCTTATACATCCATCCCATGCACTAACTATGTATGAAATACAATGCTCTCAAGTCCCAATTACTTGTAATAGCTGAGATTATCCAAATACGGTGAGCTATATGAAGATGTGTATATAATTCAAAACAAGGGTCAAATCAACTATACTTCCAAACCATGTCAACTAACACAAACAAATGTGGCAACTAGATCAATAGGACTTTATTAAGCTTGTAATGTAAGGCCAAGGTGAGGGGTAACAATAAAAGGGATAAGAAATTACAAAGTGAGAGAGTAAGAATATTTCCCTTTTTCCCATACAAAGCACTCACTTTCCTTCAACAACCCCCAAACTGGGTTGAAGAAGGTATCATCATCATCATCATAAAAATTTTCTTCCCAATGATCTTTTTCTTTGCTTTCTTTTTTTCTTCTTTTTTTTCTTTTTTTTGAAGGGCATGTGCAATTTTTGATTTTCGCACCCTTTTCATTTTTTTCTTCATATATATATATATATATATATATATATATATATATATATATATATATATATATTTATTTATTTATTTTTTTTTTTTTCTTTTCCAATACAAGAACTCATTGGTGCTATTTTTGAATTGCATCAATCACCATGTAGACAACATTCCCAACCCAATCCTACTCTCTCAAAGGGTAGGCAAAAGTGTATAGGCTTAAGGGTTAAGTTAATGTGGGTAATAGAAACGATGTCGAATGGGGGTCGATGTGTGCTTAGCACACGCCATTCTTTTTAATAAAGCTCAAAGGGGACACTAGAGATTAATATATAATAGTGATGGTGAGATAAAAAGGCTCAAACGTTCCAAAGATGGCCTAAATCATATCCTAACTGCCACAATGTTCATGCTTCGTTTTCACGGAAATTCAACAAAGTTTCAAATCATTCCCTAATTCAAAGTTTTAAAAACGAGCTCAACAAGTATTTCACATAAGCTTTCGCTAGAAAAGAGGTAGGGAAAATCAAGACTTAAATGCATTCACGGTTCGAAAGTGTGCTTGAGATATATTAGCAAAAGAAGTCTAACAAATCTAACTTAGCATGTAATCAACCCTAAGTCGCAAATATAATGCAACAATCATGTAGTGACGGCTGTTTAAAATGTTCATGACCACAAAATAGCAGGGTTCAAAGGAATGAAATGTGCACTATAAACTCAATAAAAATATCCAAAATCTTTTAATAAATCAAGTCATGGTATTTTTGTGCTAAAAATTTTTGGAGATATAAAGTTCCATCAACTAGACCAAGCTAAGGCTCGTAGACATGCATCGCTATTAACAAACATGTTATCATTGGCAGAAGTAACCACGCCAATATTAAAGACTCGGAAATTTTTTGAAATTTGCTAATTTTTTTTAAATAAACTAAAATAAACTAACTACTAAAACTAACAAAAAAGAAAATAAAAACTAATTTAACTAAAAACAGGTAAAACGGCTCTTCTCAAAAAAATCATTTAAGCGCAAGACAATTCCCACCCCCAAACTTAAATTTCACATTGTCCTCAATGTGAATCAAATATAAAACATGAGGGTAAAGAAATGTCAACAACATGACAATTTACACAAACATAACAACCCAACTCGCAGCACATAACAATTCAAAACTTCCATTCTTGAATATCAAATTAAAGCACCCAACTAATTGGTCACTACTCTTAATCTGACCAACATCTCAAGCTTATCATAATAACAAGGATTATTGTCCATCATTTGTTTAAAATCAATATACTCAAATTACTAAAGCATAAATTCCAATGCAATTTCACAAATCTCCAATAATTGAACTGGACCAAGTGGAATTGCAAATTGGTTTATAAATTTCAGCAATTAACCCAACATAATGCCTCCATAATTGAATTTTGACAAAGTCAACAGAGCATGCTTATGAACAAATTTTCCGTAAGACTTATCTCAACAAACAACCCAGCCTAAACTCAATTCACTAGTCATGAAAATTCTCAAGTTTCCCATACAGTTAAACTAGAAAAGACATGAATTGCATATGGGCAACAAATTTGAAGGCAGTGATTTCAAAAATTTCAATAAATAACTTAGCATAAT
>CM028380.1:148833612-148903784 GCA_013146195.2 Codonopsis lanceolata
GTAAAGCTTGTCAACTAGAAAAACTTTCCAAGTCTTCCTTAAAAGAAAGTCTGTTTATCAACAAAACGCACCTCTTCAACTTCTACATATGGATCTCTTTGGACCTATTACAACAACCTAGTATTTCGAGACAAGTACACACTTGTAGTAGTTGATGACTACTCTAGATTCACTTGGATTGAAACTATGACATCTAAAGATGAAACGTATGATCTAGTCATCAAGACTTTTAGAAGACTTCAAACTCAAAAGCTTGAAGACATTTGACATAAGATCGACAACTATGCATCAATTAAAAACAATGGTGTAGAAAAGTAATCGCGATGACCATGGATCACAACTTCTCTCGCCGGATTCTCTCAACAAAATGGTGTAGCCGAACGGAAGAACAGAATAATTGAAGCGGCTAGAACAATGCCGCGAAGCTAAACTTCCGAAGTAGCCAAGCGTATACCAATACCGCTTGTTTTACCCAAAATAGATCCCTGTAAACAAGTTTCATAATAAAACTCCATATGAAATATGGAGAGGAAGATCCCCAAACATTGATTTCTTAAAATCTTCGGTTGTAAATGTTTTTCTTTATAATGGAAAAGAGTATAGAGGAAAATTTGATGCAAAATCGAAGGAATTTTTCTCGAGTATTCCAAACATTCAAAAGCATTTCGTGATTAATTAAAAAAAATTTAAAAATCTTAGAATCAGGCATGTTTCTTTTGATGAATATGACTTGTTAGAGCCTAGAATGGCTCGAACGTTAATGATTCGATAATGATGAGACAGTACAAATACAGATCTACTTCCAATCCTTATCGAAAAACGGCAACTGCAGATCCCACCATTATCTGTAACCTTCACCCAGAGAAGAAACCCTACCGATACCGAAACAACTCATCTCGTTGACCTCAACCCATCTCTTCTGCTTTTACCCAAGCACCTTTACGATCTCATCCTTCTTGTTCACCGTAAATGAAAGTTTTGAAGACTCTATTTCTTCGAACTGCATTTTGGTGAATCTCCTTCTCAACCAACTCCTGAATTCTTGAGGGAAGAATCCACCGTAAGTGATCTTCCTCCAACTATTATTGAAGCAAGAGATCATCCCATTTCTCAAATCATTGGTGATCTCAATACAGAGTTCGTACGAGAAATAAGGTTCGAGAAGAAACTTTGTTTGCTTATGCATTTGTATCTGAACTCGAACCAAAGAAGATTGATGAAGCTATCGAAGATCATAACTGATTGAAGCTGCAAGAAGAGCGAACCAGCTTTGAAAGATGTAAGGTGTGGAGTTTAGTTCAAAGACCGACTGATCATCCAGTCATCGGCACCAAGTGGGTATTTAGTCAAAAGAGATGAAGATGGAAATGTCACCAGAAACAAAGCTAGATTGGTTGCTCAGGCTACCGACAGGAAGAAGGAATTGATTGACTTTGATGAAACTTTTTGCCCTGTTGCTAGACTAGAAGCAATCGGAATCTTTCTAGCTTATGCCTCGTTCATGGACTTCAAAGTGTATCAGATGGATGTTAAGAGTGCCTCTCTGAATGGTGATCTTCAAGAAACTGTATCGTGGAACAACCTCCGGATTTGTCAACTCAGACAACTGGACCACGTCTACCGACTCAAGAAAGCTCTCTACGGCCTGAAGCAAGCTCCTAGAGCTTGGTATGAAACTCTATCCAAGTTCTTAATTGAACAAGGATTCGTGAGAGAAGAACGTAGACACTACTTTATTCATTCTCAAGCACAAAGGCCACGGTACAAATCTATGTGGACGACATCATCTCTTTGATCAACTAACCAAAGCCTGTGCAAAAGATTCGAGAAGCTGATGCAAAGCAAGTTCGAGATGAGCATGATGGGTGAACTTACCTATTTTCTAGGACTGCAGATACAACAGACTTCAGACGGAATCTTCATCAGCCAAACCAAATACGCAAAGGATCTTATCAAGAAATTTGGTCTTGATTCAGCCAAAGGATTTGAAACTCCAATGTCTACCGACTGCCATCTTGACAAAGATGAAAAGGGAAAGCAAGAGAACATGACCAAGTATCGAGGAATCATAGGTTCACTTCTTTACCTTACTGCTAGTAGACCTGACATTATGTTTGCTGTTTGTGTTTGTGCTAGATTTCAGGCAGATCCAAAGGAGTCACATTTGCTTGCTGCCAAACGTATCATCAGATATGTTTCAAAAACAACAAATCTAGGCATCTGGTACTCAAAATCCAAAAACTTCAATTTAGTTGGATACTCAGATGCAGATTATGCAGCCTGCAAAGTGAGCAGAAGAAGCACCAGTGGGACTTGTCAATTTCTTGGAAACAGACTCGTCTCATGGTCTTGCAAGAAACAAGGATCAGTGGCGAACTCAACCACAGAAGCAGAATATATTGCTGCAAGCAGCTGTTGCTCTCAATTGCTATGGATGAAGCAACAACTAGTGGACTACAACATCAAGACTGAAAACTGCCCAATTATGTGTGACAACACATCTGCTATCTCAGTCTCCAAAAATCCAGTGATGCATTCAAAGACAAAGCACATCGATATTCGTTATCATTTTCTCAAAGATCATGTGGAAAAAGGTAACATCAGTCTGGAATATGTTCCAACTGAGCATCAATTGGCAGACATTCTCACAAAACCACTGGATGCCACCAGGTTTGCTTATTTAAGGAGAAATCTTGGTATGATTGATCCTACTGCTTAATTTTAAAATTTTATGTTAATGTTTCTTTCATACCGGTAGACCCAGTATTAGTCTAATCGGAAGACGTAAGTTCTCCTTTACCGGAAGACCTAAAGGTTAGTACTCTTACTTAGTCTATTTCTGCTAAAGAGGTTTCCAAAGCAATAAAAGGGGTTCAGGACGAAATTTGGTACTTAAGAAAATATCTTAAGTTCCCGCTCTTTCAAAACTGATATTTTCTCGCCTTTAAATAGTCCTCGAACCGTCATTTCCAAACTTTACGAAACCCTTTGAACAGAAACTTTCTCTCTCTCTCTCTGAGTAACTACTTTCTGCAAATTCTCGTTCTTCTTCTTGTTTCTTCTTCTCATCTTCAACAATGGTACGCTTCTCTCTACTCTACTCGAAATTTTCTATGTACTGTTCTGCATTTCAGTATCAACTTAAAATCCTTTTGGAATTCTAACAGTCATTTTCGAGTTTATACAGTGATTCGCCATTGTTGTTGTTATAATCCTGAATACTAACAGTCGTTTTTGCTCATTCATTGTTCATTCTTATGAAAACTTCTGTTATGTTTTTCTCGAGTGTAGTTTCTCTAAACATTCTAGGGTTTCAAGTTTTTGCTTCAAAAATTTCAATTTATTTTGAAAAACTTTGAAATTCCTACTTGTTTAGATGTCTAGATGAAAAGCCCTAAATTTTATTCTGTTTTTCTTTCAGGCAAGAACTTCAAATCTAAGGGGTGGGAAGACTTGACTCGAAAATGTCATTCCTCCCAGTTCAAATATCAATCTTCTTCCAGATATCCCATCTATCCTCGCCGCCTCATCATTGCCGCCAGGACCCAAGCTATACATTCCTGCATTGCATTGACCTTCGTCAATCAATTCTATACCGCGGAGTCAAAGTCATGGGATATACGCCTGGGATTCTCGCCCTCTTCTGCCTCAACGACAAAACTTACAGATCTTCCCCGCGTAAGAATTTTATCAACGAATGGAGCTCATGCACCGATCGCTCTTCGTGGTGGATTCGAGGTCGTCCCATCTCCGCTCACCGCTATCTATTTCCACCATAATTGGCGCAGACACGGGAGCTATTTCAAAGAACCACGCTGAAGGTTTACATGCCTCGGAAGCCATGAGGGGAGTAGACACTCTCCTGAGCCTCAGGAAGATGTTCATAACTTGTTCCCTGACGCCTCACCGCACCACCACCTCTAGACAAGGGGCTTCTATTCAAGAGTGGAGACATGACATGTTTTTATCAGCCAACGATCAACCGACTCTTTGTATTTCTACAGCCTTCGCCTCAATCGGGGCTCATCATCTTCAACGAGCTAAAAGCAAGGGTGGAGAAAGCAAAGAGCAACCCCACTTGCAAACGCCCTTCGTCGATCGATCAATGCCCTCTTAAGGGATGATGCACCATCAACTCTTCTCTTTGAAAGAAGATGAGTTGTATACGGTGGCCAAGGACAAACAACTCACGCTGCGTTTTCAAGAATACATCACGAGAACAAGCGCCGGATGCGTAAAGTTAAGTTCACCGCGGCTCTCTTGACAAAGTGGCCAAGCTCGCACCTATTCGTCACCCGCTTCAATATGAAGCACATGGCCGCAGCAAGACCTTCAAAAGGCCTCGCTAAGTTTGATGAACAAGTGGCCACGGGCATCCATCTAAAGGCCAAGGTCTGGCCGATGAGGCAGGCCGCCGATAAGGTCCAAATTAGCAGCCCAAAGGCAAAGCCAAGAAGACAAGGCCGCAAGTGGCACCTCCAACCGAAGAGGATCGTGCCAAGGGATCCGCAAGGAGAAGGAAGGCCGTAAGAAAGGCACCAGCCAATCTAGCCATTCCTCTCCTCCATCTACCCAAGCCAAGCCTTCTACCCAATCCTGCCCAACCACCTTCACTCACCTCCTCGCACCCACTCCCAAACCAAACGAAGGAAACTTCAGAAACCTTTGAAGACCAGCCCACCTAAGCAGCCTCCAACCTTTACCGATGAATAGAAGTCTCCTATTCACCGCTGAGGAAGAAAAAGGAGAGCTACCTGCATCCCAACCCTACCGCCACCAACGAACTACCTCTATCGACGCCCACTCAACTCAACCCTTCATCTATACCAACCACCGACCCCAACCAACTATCGGCCCAAACCTTACCTATCAACCCTTCCTCTATTCCTCCCGAGTCATCTACTGGAGGAATTCACCACCTCCTGAGGAGTCTATCCCTCAGAGGAGCCTCAAAATCGGGGAGAGCCGAACCCCTCCTCCTCCTCACCCTTTAACTACTCACCCGACCCATCCACACCTTCCTCACCACCCCAATTCCAACCAACCTCTTCAACCACACCACAACCCTTAGCACTCGGCTGCCAAGTTCCTCTTCGAACTTCGCCGTAAGAAGCAGATCTATTCACCCTCTTCATCAACCTCCTCAACCTTCCCTTCAAACCAAAATTCCTATTCCACCTCGGAACTCCCCTTCAACGTACCGAGCCGAGAATCTGCCGACACCATTCACATTGGCCAAGATCTACTTCCAATCACCACCACGTTGTTTTGTCCCCGCTAGATGCCATCTACCGCCTAGGCGAGCTCACAAGCATATCTATCACATTCGAAGGCCCACCACGGCCAAAGCTGCCGATCGGACCGCAAATAATCTTCAACGTTTCAAGAGGATGTCCGGACTCGCTTTGGACGTGATGCGGCACGACTTCACCGATGTCAAGATCAACATCCAGCCAACAAGATGAAGCGTCGTCAGAGGTTCCATTTTTCACGAGCTATTCCACGCCATCACTCTCCATCTCGGCCACGATCGTATTCTATTATGGAACTCAACAACCTCGCTCGAAACTACGCTCATGACGTTATGAATGCCAAGCGGGATCGTGATCTCGCCATCACGGAGGAGAAACAAATGAGATCTATCAACGAATGCCGATGGAAGAGAACCGTACCGTCTTCGTGAAGAACTGGACTACCGCTCGTTCCACCGCACCTCCAACCGATGCAGATGGCGAATACCAAAGAAGATTGGAAGAGCTGAAGGCGAGAAAGAAGAGAAAGGAGGCAGACAGGCAAAGGGAAAAAGACCTTGGTAGCTTTTATCTTTTCTTCCACTTTCCTTTGTATCTATCTTTATTTTTGAAAACTGTCAAATGTAAACATCTTGTTTATGAATACAGATGATTACTTGTTTTTCAAAAATTATATTGTTTAAATTCTTTCTTTGCTTTATTGTTTATCTAAATTAGAATTTAAACATTCGAGTTTAAATTAATTTAAACTCCGACATCCAGTGCTATTCTTTGACTCTCTTATTCTTGTATGCACTTAGATTAGTCCCTTGCATCTGAGGTATTATTCGTTTAATAGAGGCATGTATACCGTTTACGTAATATATATTAAAATTCTGCACATGCTATTATATATTAAATAGCTTGTTTAAAACCCTCATTTGTAGTAATGATGACCGGATATAAATAGGAGGAGATTGTTGATTCTTATGTTAAATTTATATCGATCGATACATTACACTAGTTTTATACTTGATTGGCTAATCGGGGCCGTATCGATTATCGTGGCAAGCTGTGTATAGAACTTTGCCTTGTATAGTTTTTGTAGGACTTTTTCGGGTTCGGAAGACCCTTTCTCGCCTTCACCTGAAGACACGCTCAAAGCTTAAGATCGGTAGACCTCGTGTCCGGTGATGCTTCTACGTGTTCTCTCCGGATCAAAGCTATTTGGATTAATTCAAATTTATTCCCATATATTATTTGAATTAATCCAAGTCATTCCGACATGTCAAGTCGAAAGTAACTTTCAGCTAAAAGGGAATACTTTTCGCCACTGAGCGAAAGCGTAAAGCGGTGTCCCCTACTTTGCGCTTCATCTCTTAGATCGACACCAAATCGCTCATTTTTTGAAGATCTCGAAATGATTATCGCTCTAGATATTTGTGAAGCGAAATTCCTTGATGACCCATGCATTTAATGCATTTATGAATAAGTTGAAGTCTTCGTCTTCTCCAACGGATCTTTTGAAGTGCATTTGCTTTAAATACTCATTGAAGGCTGGAACAAGAGACAAGCTGCATGAGAATCAATCGAACACTTAAAGAATTTCTTTGAATCTACACAACTCCAAGTCTTTCAGTCAGCATTCAATAGATCCTCAACAGATCTAGAAGTCCTCGTCAACAACAAGAAGCGCTCTTCAACATTTATTGTTTTATTCTTCTTGTTGTTTACTTCCATTAACTATACTTACATGCAATTAAATATCTTGTATTTACAGATATTTAATTCCCTAGACAAACACAAGTCAATATTTTGTACACGATCCATTAGGGATATTCTTTGTAATTGATCTAAGTGGAAAACATAGTGCACAATTTAAATCAAGGTTATTGCCTGATGGTCGGCGTAGCACTCATTATAGTGTGAACCATCCCAAAATACTTGTGTTATTTCCTTTACGTATGTCTATTTATTGAAGCTGCTTAATTTCATTGTTTATATTATCCATTTCAGAACAGTGAGAACTTAAGTAATGCGTAAAAGGTCTAGGTAGTCCTTATCGGCAGACCTGGAACAATTTTCTTGAAGGTCTTCCGCTACTTGATTCTTTTCATAAATTGCAAGTAACTTTCAAGGAACTTACTTTAAAAGTTTTAAAGTGTTAATAAGCTATTCAACCCCCCCTTCTAGCTTATTATTGTGCTCATTGGGACCCACAACATTAACGGAGAAAACATGTGCAATATCCATTGCATCGCAACACAAAACGCAATATCCATTGTGTCGACATAAACTTAATGCAATATCATTGCATTAACGGAGAAAACAGATGCAATATTTATTGCATCGCAACACAAAATGCAATGTCCATTGCGTCGACACAAACTTAATGCAATATCCATTGCATTAACGGAGAAAACATATGCAATATCCATTGCATCGCAAAACGAAATATCCATTGCGTCAACACAAACTTAATGCAATATCCATTACGTCGACACAAACTTAATGCAATATCTATTGCATTAACGGAGAAAACAGATGCAATATCCATTGCATCGCAACACTAGATGTGATATCCATCGTATCAACACGGAAAGACAGATGCAATATCCATTGCATCGCAACGCTAGATGCGATATCCATCGCATTTCTAAAAGATGGATGCAATATCCATTGCATCGCAAAGCTAGATGCGATATCCATCGCATCAACACGGAAAGACAGATTGAATATCCATTGCATCGCAATGCTGAATGCGATATCCATCGCATTAGTAAAAGACGGATGCAATATCCATTGCATCACAACGTTAGATGCGATATTCATCGCATTTCTAAAGGACGAATGCAATATCCATTGCATCACAACGCTAGATACGATATCCATCACATCAACACGGAAAGACAGATGCAATAACCATTGCATCGCAACGCTGAATGCGATATCCATCGCATTACTAAAAGAAGGTATGCCGCGACGTATGTGTTATGATGCTAGTGATGCAAGGCTTATCGAACGAGTGCTACAAAGGTAATTATCAAGTGTTGCGATGCATGTGCTGCGGCATGAAATGTCTCTTTAGGAACGCTACCTTCGTCGGAGAACAAAACCTTTTCCTCTGATCCGGGGTTGTGTGCTCCTTAAAGGAAAGTTTTCCAACACAGCCATTGATGCACAGAAAAGGAAATAACTTACCTTTTCTTACCTTGGCTTTGCATTTGCGACTTCTGCCGCTGCTGCTTTATGTTGCTCTTTTGCTACTCTTGTTGCACCCGCTGGGGATTTTTTTTTTGGCCGCAGTTCCAGGTTTTGCTGGAAATGTTTCTCTTTTGCTGCCGCAATTTCTGGCCTTAGCTGGAAATTTCCTTCCTTCCTGTTACATTTTCCGGCTTCAGCTGGAAAATTCTCTTTTGCTGCTATTTCCGGCCTTGGCTGGAAATTTTTTCTTTTACTCTGCTGCCGATTTTCTGGCTTTTCTGCCCCATTTTTCGGCTGATCTGCTGGGGATATGGACTTCACTCTATGTAGCTTTTGATGATGCTACTGAGGATCTTTGGAGGTGGTCCTTGGCGAGATGCTGGGAGAACATTCACAGGCCGATGCGGCGGAAGACCTGATAAGATGCAGTAGAAAGATGCAAGCTAAGGATGCAAACATGCGAATGAAATTTTTCCCTTTCTCTTTAAAAACTTTTGAATGCGTATGTGTACCATCTGTTTCTTAAACATGTTAAGACAGGATAAGGTAAGGTGATGGAAATGCAATATGAGAGCTTGAGATGTGACTTTTAGTTGGCTTTGGAGGGTTATGTGTATGGGAGTTGATGGTGATATTTGAAATGGAGGCGAATGATGTGTTGGGTCAGTTTTCAGTCTTTTGACTAGTGCATCATTCAAAAAAAAAAAAAGGAATTCAACCAGGACTAGTGAGCCCTACTAATCAATACCTCGGAGGAACCATTTTTTTCTTTTTTCTTTTTTTTTTTTTTGTTTTTTTTGTTTGTGCTCTAACTTTTGCCTAGGCTGTCCTGTCGGGTTTTCAACCTAGCGAGTTGTTTACCTTATAGGGAGCCAGTCTTTCGATGCATGCGAGGATGAGTTGTTTATTCTTGAGGGATCACGGACTTGTAGCCTTTTCGCTCATTCAGGCAGAGATGGAAATGACAGCTGCCTCTAGAGATGATGAGCCTTTGTGTATCCAATGAGTTTGGCGAGAGAAGCCCCAATATGAAGTTAATCAACCAAATTTTGTAAGATGGGATGGGCAAGTTTCTGAAGAGATTAACTGGAGACAGCCCCAGAAAGACTCGATTGAGAGAGACTTTTGTGGGAGACTGAAATGAGTATGCTCACAGAAAGTGGATGACTCTAATGGACAAAAAGAAAAGTCATGATCCAGAGTTTATCGCTGAGTATCACAGGTTTTATGGACCCTACTTAACATTTATCTTTTGGTAATTTTATGTGTCTTTAGCAAGGAGTTCTGTCTTGGATCCAGATCACGTTGTATCCGATTGAAACAGAGCTATAGGTGGTGACTAGGTTAGAGTATAGTGTTCAAGCATTTAGGATGATTTAGCTTTAGGATTGAGGATCTGATTGGCCTCTTGCTCAAAGGTATTTTGGGCCATGGGTTTGGATGAGAATTTGGTCTCCAGACTTGGTTGTAGGTATGGTTGGGAGGCCGGCTTTTGGCTTTGGTTGCGGGTCGTGGGGTTGTCCAAGAGTGATTGATGTTTTTCTTTTGTTGCGAGAGAAAGATTTTGAGGACATTGCTGAAGAAAGGCTCCCTCTCTTTTTTTCTTTCTTTTCTTCTCTTCTTATTATTTTTTTTTTTTGCGAGAGGGAAATTTCTTTTTTTTTGACCTCTCGGAGCAAATTGGGAGAGTGCTTGAAGAGATACTCGTCTTCTCTCTCTTGGGATAAAAGAAGATTGTCACTCTTTGTGGATATATATAAGGGTGGAGCAGCCCCAGTTTTGAGAAGCTGGGTTTTAGAGATGGTTAGGCTTTGGCAATTGATGGATTTGTTCAGGAATTTGGAAGAGGTTGGGTGTATGGTTGGAAAGCCCCTAGTGTACCGTTTAATAGTTCGGCCGCAATGGGTCGAAGGTGATTCTGGTCAAGACGACCAGCCTGCTTTGGATTTCTTGTGTTCTTAAAAGTTTTCGGGTCCATATCTTCTTGATGACTTGTCATCAACTCGTGTAGACTTATCATGTTTTTTCATGAGTTGACTCGTCATCTTTATCTTCTTTTTTTATATATATTTTGGCGATATGTGGTGCTCAGAGATCAAGAAGAAGACTCGACAAGCTAATATCAGAAAAGCAAGAATTTTATCAGGCTTGAATATACTTTTGGAAGGCTCAGTTTGAAGACTCGGCTGGGCTTTCAAAATAATGAAGACTAAATAAGCATACTCTGCAAGGATAAGCTGTAGGTATTAATATGGGCTAAGAAGATACCTCTGGGGTTTGAAAGCCCCTAGTCCTAAATTGTTGTGTATGATCACTGAGTTGGTTGGCTTTTCTGGACTTCTCAGCTTTCCAGACTTTTCTGCTTTCCTGGCTGTCCCAGTTTTTCCAACTTTCTTTTCTTTTCTGGCTTCCTATCGGTCCTTCTTCTCTTTTTTTCTTTTTTTTTTCCATCATTTTTCTCTTTTTTTTCTTTTCTTGCTTTTTGCTTTTTGTGTTTTCCTTTTTTTTTTTTGAGGTGGTAGACCTTGACATCTCAAAGTAGGACTTGCTAGATTTTTTTTTTTTTTGAATCAATGATGACTGATGCACTTATCAACTGGTGATGGCAATTGAAAATAATGGTGAGGGGGGAATTTCCTGTCTTTACATGTTTTGGGAAACAAAAGACAACATATAGAAAAACCTTTCTCTTTTTTTTTAGTTCTTTTTTTTTTTTTTGAAGACTTTAAAAAAAATCAATTTTTTTTAAATGAGATGTAGTGATTACGTACCTCTGGATAGTCCTCTTAAGAGAGCAATTGATAGGCATGACCTATTTTGGTTTTGTTTCATCTTTCTTGGTCATAAAGTTTTGGTGGATATTTGGTAACAAAATCTTTAGTTGCATTTTTGGAAACAAAATTTTCCTAAAGATTTTTTGGTTTCTTGGCCCTAAAGTTTAGGAGTCATTTTTGGAAACAAAATATTCCTAAAGATTTGTTGATTTCTTGGACCTAAATCTTAGTGTTGTTTTTGGAAACAAAATCTTGGTGAAATTCCTTCATGAAACCATGCCTTAGAATTCTATTTGGTATGGTAAGAAAATCTGGAAATTAAGGAAGTTTCTTTTATTTCCAATTCTAATCATTGCCCTTCTTGGAGATGGATTCCTTCTTTGTGTGTAGGTTTCCTCAACATTATAAATAGAAGACAAGGGCAACGGCTAAACACACGAACTGAGAGAGAAGAGAGCTGATTCAAAGCAGCAAATTCAGAAAATTCAGAAGTTCAGAATCTGATTTCAGTTTCAGATGTGCATCAGTTTTTGAATGTGACTTCGGATGTTATAACATTGGAAGTGACATTGAAGTGCTGAAATTGTTTTGACTTCCTAGCTGATTTTAGGAAGCTATTTGTTTCTTCCCACGTTTGTTATACCTCTTTTTCTGTGGGTTTTGCTCTCCAAGACTTGTTGTCTTGTGAGAGTGTTTTGTTTGGTGATTTCACATAGTTTTTGTAAAACGATTCATCCTTTTTAGTGAAATCTTTTTGGCCATGAGGCTAGATCTACAAGCATAGGCTTGTAGATTGTTTGGTAAACTTTTGTGCTTATTTTCGTGCTTTATTTTAAAGTCTTCCGCTGTTTTGATTTTTCTGTCTATTGTGAATTCCATTGTAGCTTTTTCACAAGCTACATTGGAAACTGCATTAGGCAGTTTGGAGAATCCTAGCTACTTGTGTTCTAACAATTGGTATCAGAGCCTCCTCATGACGTCACTAAGAGTAGATTCTGGTTGTAGCCATGATGGATTATCAATATGAGAATTTTGTTCATCCTCCTACATTAACGAATAGGAATTACTCAAATTGGAATGTTGAGGAATTTGATTTTGATGAAGAGTCAATAGCTCTTTTATCAACCAAGTTTAAAAATATTTTGAAAGCCAAAGAAAAAAATAGATTTTTCTCTTCAAACTCCAAAACTACTTTCAAACATGAGTATTTTAAGTTTGTTCCTAATGAAGACTCCTTCCAAACCTCTGAAAAATCTTTTACCAACCCTTTTGCTAAACAGTCTACATCAAGTGATAAAAATATTGATTCTATTCGATGTAGGGCTTGTCAAGGGTTTGGTCATTTTGCTAATCAATGTGTTAATGCTTTGCGTAAAAAAGATTTACTAGTTTTTGGTGATCTTGAGACAAATGCACAAGTTTCAGAACCTGCATATAAAACCAGTGAACCTGTAGCTGATCAGACAGAACCTGAATATCCAGGAAGTTCAGCGGATGTGATTCCAAATGTAGCTACATTGGAAATCACATTGGACAGAAACTTGGAAGATGCTGAAACAGATTCAGAACAAGCAGATGATCAGTCCAGTTTGACTGATCATGGACATGACATTCCAAGTAAAATCCAAAAAGTGCATCCCACTTTACAAGTCATAGGTAATATACATGATGGGATGTCCACAAGGAGGAAAGGTAAGGTAGACTATAGGAAACTTGCTTGCTTGTCCACTCTTGAGTGTGAAGATATCCATGTCTCATGTTTTGTAGAACTTGATCAATTTTCGAAAAATAATTTGGGTTCTTGGTTTAGTAAAAAACATAACTGTGTTGAGACAACTTTTATGAACCAAATAATCAAAGATTATGGCCTTCACATTGATGTGTTAACCATGTATTGTGATAGCACCTATGCAATTAGTATAGCAAAAAATCTAGTTCAACACTCTAGAACAAAACACATTGATATAAGATACCACTTTATTAGAGACATGGTTGAACAAGAGATTATTTGCACTGAACATGTTGGGACAAAAAATCGATTGGCTGATATATTTGCCAAATGTCTTGATTTTGAGAGATTTTTCAATCTTTGGAAATCTCTTGTGTTTTGTGTGTCATATGATTTTACACTTGTTAATTATAAAAAAAAATTAGGCATGATTGCATTTTGTCTTTAGAGGGCACTCTAGATCATTGACTCTCATGTATGTGTCTTTTGTTGTTGCTTGGGAATGACATTCAAAAATCATTTGTGATTTTTTTTTTGTTATAATTCTCACTCTCTCCCAATTCTTAAGCATGTTTGAAGTCCACAAAGGAAAGAGCTACCTTTTGAAATTTTTTGGATGCTGCAATTTGTCAAGGTACTATGGAACTTAGGTTCTCATGGGTTGATCTTGAGAAAATTGACTCCCCTTAATTGAAAAAGTGTGAAAGCTACCTAACGGAAAAGAGCTACCTATGAACAAGGTTGTGGAACCTTTCTTTTGGGACTATAAATCCTCGGATTTCATGGGTTGATCAAAAAGTAAAGCGACTACCCTTGGTAAATAGTGTGAAAGGTTCCTAGTGGCACATGTTTTTATAGCTTGAAATAAAGTAGAGCTATATTCCTAGGGAAATAAAGTACCTATGGATTTTTGTTGTGAAAATTTTACGATCTTGGGAGAGAAATCTGGTTGAGAAAACAAAAAAAAAAATGCAAAATCGAAAATAAAATCACAATTTTGGCGAATACATCTCCCAATGCAGCAACATTAAGAACTACATCCTTTGATCTGGTCTTTATCACTTGTGTGTGATTGCATTTTTTTTCTTTTGTCTAGCTTTTAGTCATCATGTTTTTAGGCATAAAATTTTAGGACATGCATTGTTGGCAAGGATATCAGCTTGGTGAAATTTTGTCCTAAACTCAAACTGTGCAAATCAATTTCCAAAAATCTTCATGTTGAAACATATTTAGTGGTTGTCTAATTTTTGTGTGGTACTAAGAGGTTTTGAATTTGGATATGATGTGCTCAGTTATTGCTAAGGGTGTGATCATGTCTTGGTGAACACTTCATTGTGTTTTTCAAAATCCTTGATTTTTGTGAATTCCTATAAGATGGTTTATCCCTCTTCCTTTTCCGGTCAAATAGGGGAGAGAGATCAAGTGTTTATGGTGATGGTGATGAATCCTATAATATGTTCATGTTTGTTTTGTATGGATGTGATTGCATTGTTTGTAAATTATGATTTGTTCTTAGTAATGATTTCTGATTTAATACCTTGCACAAATTCAGGGGGAGATGAGATTTTCTAACCAATGCAGGTTAGATGGTTTTGATTGGTGTTGAATAAACACTTTTTTTTTATTTGACCAGAAAGGCTCAACAAAGGGGGAGATTGTAAGGGTAAAATATGCACGACCTATTTTGGTTTTGTTTCACCTTTCTTGGTCATAAAGTTTTGGTGGATATTTGGTAACAAAATCTTTAGTTGCATTTTTGGAAACAAAATTTTCCTAAAGATTTTTTGGTTTCTTGGTCCTAAAGTTTAGGAGTCATTTTTGGAAACAAAATATTCCTAAAGATTTGTTGATTTCTTGGACCTAAATCTTAGTGTTGTTTTTGGAAACAAAATCTTGGTGAAATTCCTTCATGAAACCGTGCCTTAGAATCCTATTCGGTATGGTAAGAAAATATGGAAATTAAGGAAGTTTCTTTTATTTCCAATTCTAATCCTTGCCCTTCTTGGAGATGGATTCCTTCTTTGTGTGTAGGTTTCCTCAACATTATAAATAGAAGACAAGGGCAACGGCTAAACACACGAACTGAGAGAGAAGAGAGCTGATTCAGAGCAGCAAATTCGAAAATTCGAGAATCTGATTTCGCCGATGTGCATCGCTTTTGAATGTGACTTCGGATGTTATAACATTGGAAGCGACATTGAAGTGCTGAAATTGTTTTGACTTCCTAGCTGATTTTAGGAATCTATTTGTTTCTTCCCACGTTTGTTTTACCTCTTTTTCTGTGGGTTTTGCTCTCCAAGACTTGTTGTCTTGTGAGAGTGTTTTGTTTGGTGATTTCACATAGTTTTTGTAAAACGATTCATCCTTTTTAGTGAAATCTTTTTGGCCATGAGGCTAGATCTACAAGCATAGGCTTGTAGATTGTTTGGTAAACTTTTGTGCTTATTTTCGTGCTTTATTTTAAAGTCAGTTTGGAGAATCCTAGATACTTGTGTTCTAACATGCTTCCTTCAACAGAGTTGGCAGATTCATTTGTCTCATATGATCATGGCACACTACTATATTTACCAGGTGGAATTCTTTCAACCACGTTGACCTCTTCCGAAGACTCTTCATCTGATTCAGAGTTACAGAGTGAAATTGGGGGTGTATGTGTATCAATCTCTAGGGATCCCGTACGTATTTCTTCATCAATACGAGCTTCTATCTCCACTATTTCTTTAAAATTGTTATAAGGGAGATACTGCATGCGTTCTAGGTAAATGGGCTGGAGGTTTTTGATGAACATTCTACATGATTCAGCCGGATCAGGTCTGTCTAAAGTCTAGGCAACTTTATCCTTCCATCTGGCTGCAAATTCTGCGAATGTTTCACTTTCTTTTTGTGTGCATGCCTCAAGTTCCCTTTTATTTTCAGTGGTGGTATTGTCTTTGTACCTTTCAAGGAACCCTTTAGCTATTTGGTCCCAAGTGCCCATGGTGCTATCATCTGCTAGCATTAACCATTGCTTAGCAGCCCCTATCAAGGTAAGGTGAAAATTGGAGGCCATGGCTTTGAAACTAGCCCCTCTTGATTGCATGCTAGTAGAGTAAGATTTTAGGTGAGAGATAGGGCATCCAGTCCCATCGAATTTTTCTATGTCAGATATTTTGAAATTTTGGGGTAGTATGGCTGAAGGTTTTAACGTTAATGCCTTTATAGAAAAATTTTCTTGGTCCAGAGCTTCGAGCATCATACTTTTCAAGTTCTCCATGTCTGTCTCCATTTTGGTGGGAGGGGGAGTTGGATTTTGGTATATACTGGCTGGATTAGGAAAGGCTGGATTAATTTCTGGCTGTGGTATTTGATAAGGATTTTGAGGAGGCATTTGGTAAGGGTTCTGGTAAGGATTTTGATTTTGGGTAGGATTTGTGTTTTGGACAGGGTAAGGATTTTGGGTTGGATATGGGTTTTGGGTTGGATATGGATTTTGGGTTGGATATGGATTTTAGGATGGATATGGATTTGGGGTAGTGGTAATATTTGGCTGGGAAATTGGATTTGGAGAAACATGGGAGGTTGATGCTTCTTGAGGGACTGCAGGGGAGGAGTTCACCTCACCGCTGGATTTTAAATTTTGCACCAGACTAGCCACTTGGCTCATTATACGATCAGTCGCTGCACCCAAACTTTGGTCTAACCACTACTGCATTGCTAAAGTCGGAGAGTACCTTGGAGCCCCTGTATCTGTACCCATAGCGGACTGCTCACTTTTTGCTGCCATACCGCTCGGATATGTACCCTCTGAACTGATTCTGCCCTTGTCTGATCTGATATTGATACCCTCTGTTCTGATTTCTGTACTTATTTCTCGTATCAACTGGCCAGTACTATCTATGTCTTTCCAAATTTGGGCCAGGTTTCTGAGGAAAAGGGGTTTGGATGTATCAGAAGGCTGGCTGAAGGCTTTCTAGGCTTGGAGTACAGTGTGCCTTTATTAATATTTTTTATTATTATTTATTTTCCCTACGATTGACCGGATAAGCACCCGCTTTATTTTGACAGCCTTATGACTTTCCCTAGAACAGTGAATTCTTTCTTCAGAGTATAGGACCAACGTATTCCACCTGCCTTTTGACTCCCCAAGATCGGACTGATCCCAAGCGAAGAACCTATACTCTTTCCAAGATCCACCATTCGAAAATGGTCTAGGCCGAGCATCAGAAAATAATAAATCAGCCCATGCGTATTTTTTTTTCTTGCGCATCTTATTTTTTCATCATCATTATTTTTTTTCTTAACTTGCGCATTGTTTTTCTTTTTGACTATATATATATATATTTTTCGACTTCTTTTTTCATCATTTATATATTTTTTTTGATAGGGGCTGACCCACGATTCAAAAATGCAAAAACCGGTCGGTCTTTGAAGTGTCCTGAGAATCTATAAGCATTCTAACGTTGGCTTATGCAGGGGGTAGGCTGGCCATGGTGTAGGGTAACAGTTCGGAATATACCTATATGCGTGCACGTGTGTGCGGTATCTAAAAAGCAGTAAAATCTTTGTTATTTTTTTTTTCAGATATATAAACAGAAAATAAAATAGATATGGTATGTCTTCTTGTTACGCGTGGATTTTCTCGGTTTTTTAGTTTGAGCGCAAGCAAGCACATCACATTAAGAAATAGAAAGAAAAGCGGAGAATCTATCTATTCCTATTAATTACAAAATTTGTCATATATCCCAAAAATAAAATGGCAGAATGAATGCAAATACATACAAATTTTGCAGAATAATAAAAATAATAAATAGAAAGAAATAATAATATAGAGCCGAAAATAAAGCAATATTAAAAATAAAGCTCCGACCCTTTTATTGTGCTGCCCGGAATTTTATTGTAAACATATATATATATATATATATATATATATATATATATATATATATATATATATATATATATATATATATATATATATATATATATTTCAAAACTTTTCTTTTGGAAAAAAATTTTGTTTTTTTTTTTAAAAGAATATTTTTAAATATACCTATAACAACTATCGGAACGAAACTGCCGCAAGATGGAGGATCATATCCACAAATATAGACACGAATGTATAGGAACACAATATTCAAATGCATAAATTAGTATAACAAGCATACTTTAGCCAGAAACAAATAAAAATAAAAAGTTTTTTTGTTTATGAGTCTAGCCCTTCATTTTATTTAAAATAAAACGATGTCCCCAGCAGAGTCGCCACTGTGGGTCGCCCGGCGTGTGCGCTCGCGCCCCGCGCGCCCTTGGATAGGGGTGCGCGTACGTGCGGATGCGGGACACCACTGCTCTCATTCCATCCTCCCTTGTTTAGAGGAGAACGAAATTAAAAGTGCGAAAGGAGTGCTGTCTAAAATAGCGCGTTAGAATGCGCCTCGGTTGACTTTAGTGGATTTTTTATCCAATATGGGAACTTTTGGGTTTCCCGCATCAAGTTATCCCTTGTTTAGGGGATACCAGGATATGAGAATGCATCACCCTTTCATTCTCATTCTCCCTTTTTTAAGGGAAAACAGAAAAGTGTAAAAAAGGATGTTGCGACGCCCCCACTATGAATTTTATAAAAATAGCCTTATGGTCTATTTCGGATCACTATGGGAGCTTTGGGTTTCCCGCATCAAGTTATCCCTTGTTTAGGGGATACCAGGATAGGTGAATACATCACCCTTTCATTCTCATTTTCGCTTTTTTAGGAGAAAACGGAAAAATGCAAAAAATGAGTGTTGCGAGGCCCCACTGGATCCAAAATGTTTTATAGAATCACCATCTTTATTTTAAGGCAAAAATAAAGCAAAACCAAAAAAAGAAAAACCAGAGATTGTAAAACGGGTTCGGAGGCTAAGTTACAAGTTGGGAAGGTGCTAGGCACCCAACTCGCCCTTTCGGTCTCAAACGTGGTTTTTGGCCAAAATATGTTGTTTGTTATATTTATATAGCAAATGAATAAAGCATTTAAAGACAGGAAAATAAAAGCAAATACATTCCCGACCACATTATTTACGGACTTGCAGCCATCTCTTTACAATAATTACAGATATATTTTAAAATATTTTCCATTATAACGGCTCTTTTTACATAATATTTCCTAACTAAATCCGGGCTGCACAACGATTATATTTTCTACATTGGGCCGGATTTAAAGAAAAAACTTTATATAAAAAAATAATGTCCTTAAAGGCTATTACCTTTTAGAGCGCGGTGTGCTCGCTCTGTCCTTCAGGGAGAAGGAGTCTTTTTTTTGTTGTTGTGCTATTACCTTTTAGAGCGCGGTGTGCTCACTCTCTATTTCTTCAGCGTAACGAGGACGCGGAAAGTTTTTGCAGAAGAAAGGTGTGTTGAAGGCGAACCCCGAAGGCTCTATTTATAGCCTGGGATGAGGATTCATCGGGGATTAAAATTTCTCCCTTCTAGCTTCATTTCATTGTACAATCCGCGGAACAATTGGACTTTACGCAAACTGTAGCAACTTGGGACTGCACTGTAGCTAACTCTGGGCGCCAACCATAGAAGAACCTGGCGCCACTCCCAGTTTGAGCATGGGTGACGCCAGCTTCGCCTTGGCTATTTCATTTTTGGCACTTTAAACCCTGCATTTTACTGTTTTGCGCATCCTGCTTTGTCATTTTGCATTTTCAACCCTGTAACTTGACATTTGTTAATGTTTTAACAGGTCTTGATATTTTATGTCATGTTACATACCAGGGGTACGAAATTGGGGTGTCTACATCACTACTAGTTGTGAATCAGATTACATTGTAACCGCTTCGACTCCCATGTCAGCTGCGAGTTCGAGACCGGCGATCATTGCTTTGTACTCGGTAACGTTATTGGAGGCAGGGAACTTAAACCGGAGTGCTAGCTCGAACTCTGTAACCTGGTCGGGAGCTATGAGAAAGATGCCAGCTCCACTCCCGACTTTGCCTGTTGCTTCGTCTACATAAAGATCCCAACAGTAGGCAGGCCGAGGCTGTGGAGGCTGCTCTTGCCAAGGCCCAACTGGCTGCTGGACTTCAGGTTCCTCCTATTGAGTGAAGCTTGTTTCCATTAAGAAGCCTTGATTGCTCGCCTGGGGCAAGTAGTCTATGTGGAATTCTGTGAGCTCGATTGACCAGTTGAGCAGTCTGCTCGATGAATCAGGCTTGTGAAGAACTTTGCGCAGTGGTGCGTCTGTGTATACTATAATTATATGGCAGAAAAATAAGTCCTTAATTTCTGGGCAGCTATGACAAGCGAATAAGCTAATTTTTTTACATTAAAATAACGACCTTAACATGACTGAGGGCCTTTGATACATAATACACAGGTTTTTGAATGTCTAGCTCCTCCCTAACTAAAACAGCGGCCACGGCATGGTTCGTGGTTGCTAAATACACATATAAAGGCTCACCGGGCACGGGGCTGCTAAAGAGAGGTGGTTTGCCAAGATATTCCCTAAGCTGCTTGAGGGCTTTGGCATAGTTTGCGTTCCACTCGAAACCCTTGTTTCCGCGTAGGACCTTGAAGAATGGGAGGCATTTTTCCGCTGATTAAGAGATGAAGCGACCAAGGGCGATGACTCTGCCGTTTAGCTGCTGGATGTGCTTGATACAGTAAGGCTACTTCATGTCAAGTATGGTTTGGATCTTCTCTAGGTTTGCATCTATCCCGCACTGATTGACCATGAACCCGAGGAACTTTCCTACTAGGACCCCAAAGGCGCACTTGCTCGGGTTCAGCTGATATGATTCCTAGACGCGTACTCGCGATGGAGGAATCATAGAGCACGCAGCACGACAAGCGAAGAACGTCAATGAATTGATGGATTGTGACACCTTGACCCAATGCTACGATCCGTTATTGAACGTGGTACTCCGCGATCCAATTACGAGACGAACATAAACCTTGGTATAATGAAGAACGCCACAATAGGAATGAATATCCTATTGATAAATTCGGGTTTCGATTACTTAACCTCTCACCAAATAATCACAAGTTCAATGAAGAACAAGGAGGTTTTGAAAAACACTCAAAAACTATATTAATCAATAATCAGCAAGTTGTCTCCAAAACAATAAACCACAACCCTTATTTATACGGGTTGTGAATCCTAAACCTAAAAGTAAAAGGAAAAGTAAGTAGAATCAACTTAGGAAACTACCTAAAATCCACTTAGGAAACTACCCAACTTACCTAATCTATGTAGGAAATAATTAGGTAAGTTACCTAATCTATTTAGGAAACATAAATCCTCCAAAATAAGGAAAATCTACAAATCCCGTTTTTCTACTAGGCTCACTTTGTAAAGTGCCTAGATTCTTCCCCTAACCCTAATTTAACATAGGAAAATAATCCCTTAGGGTTTAGGAACCATAAGGACATCATTTTGGTCCATTTTGTGCTCCCAAGTTGATCCTTGTGCCTCCTAGGTCGTTGACCAACCTTACGGGAACTCTTGAGCCTTGAACCTTGCACTTTTGAACCCTCGAACCTTGATCTCCAAGCTTCCAATATCTCTCCCTTGCTTCTGACAATCTTGGTTCTTGGTTGGTGGTCAGAATCATATCATTCCCTCTCTCTTGAAAATGATTTGTCCTCAAATCAAGACCTACATCACATAGACACGATTTAGTAACCAAGATATAGTCTCTAAAATTATGCTTAACATATGATTCCATGTCATCGATTTGCTCAAACTCTCCATGTTTGCAAACCATTCCATGCAAGTCCATGTATCTCCAATCACCGGGATCAAAGACCTTCCTCGCTTGACTTTCCATCGGTACACTTTGGTACTCCATCAAGATTTCCTCCTTTAACAGTAGAAGTAACATAACAAAACTATGTACTACCACATGAACAACATTGTTAGCATACAATGGATTATGTAATAATTTAGCACAAGCATCTCTTGGTGTAAGAACGTGTCCCACCATTAAACACATCCAAACCCTATTACCGGGTTCAAATACCAATCTAACATATCTCACTTGCATCACTCGGTGACTTTCCATGAATGACAATATCACATATGCAACATTAAACACAACAAGATCATCATAAGGAATGTCAATGAAAGATATTAATAAGTATAATAAGATAATATGCAATATGACATACAAACTCATGTATCCAAATCCGTCATGACAAGTAAATCCATCAATGTTTATAATCTCACTCATCAAGTTATCACAACTCGATGTTCCCTCATGAAAATCCTTTATAAAACCACAACCACCTTCCTCTTTGAGCAACTTATCACAAGTCAAGATTTCTTCACTACAAACAATTTTTCCATACTCTATGGTCTCTTTCTTCAAATCACCAAAAATTGAAGTCTTTTCATTTATTCCTTTGACTTGAAACAAACAACAACCAAATTCGCCAGGTTTGAAGATTAATCTAACAGATTTTATCTTTTGCATATTCATAGTTAGCAATAACGAATCATGCAACAATAAGAACTCATAATCACACTTATTATGCAATTTCAAGGATAAACATCCTTTAGGCTCAACAAATAGACTATTAGTCAAAACATGCTTATATCCCATAATAACATGAAGCTCATAACCTTTCCAAGGTTTAACATGCTTAGCACAATTTATATCCCTCAATGAAACTATATGCAATCCATAAATCTTATGAAACATCAACGTTTCATGGGGAACTTCAACAATCTTATGACATGCAACAAAAGAATTCATCATATAAATATCATGCATACTCACATGTTTAAAACTCACATCTTGATGAAACTTAGAAATTTCCAAAGTAAAATTCAGAATTTTCTTTCCAACTTGCAATGCACCATACACTCCTACCAATCTATCAACCAATGTACTATCCATGAATAGATCCACATGCGAATGATTAAGCATATGCAGTGTCAATTTTAAACCATTACCAATGTATTCACCACATTTCATCCAATCACTTAGACCATGGTGACTTACCAAATTTTGCAATTGAAACTTTCTAACAAGGTTAAGTGGTCCAACAATCTTTTTCATGAATAAGACATTCACAACATTAATCAAAATTTTCAAAGCAACACCTCTCACAATTCGAATTTATCACCAAAGTTATGGTGTACATCATGTAATAAATTAATTGGTTTAACAATCTCACCCATAACTGAAGTGTCTACAAGACTATTTAACATTCCAAACCCAACAACTACACTATTGAGCTTATGATCAATATCATGGTGATTATCATGCAACAATTCACCACATATCTTATTTTTCCAAGAAAGAGTAAGATCATACCTTTGAGAAAGTGTAGGATCTACAACAATCTCCTTACCTTGTTGGCAATCAACCTTGAGTCTCACAATTTTTTAGACGATGTAGGCTTCGACTCATGAACAATCTGTGAATGAGAAATAATGAAACTAGGCAAAAACAATTCAGCTTTGTTAGTATGATAATTTGCCTCACTTTCTTCCATTTTCTCACACTCTTTCTTTTGCTCACTTTCTCTAATTTTCCTCTCCTTTTGCCCGGCTATCTCACAACTAACACTAGTCTCATGAGTCGGCCTCTCATTCTTGTTTTCACTCAACCTCTCCTTTTTCTTGGCTATCTCACAAAACTCACTTTTATCTTTAGCCAAACTCTCATTATTTTCACTTGAGCTCTCCTTTTTCTTGGCTATCTCACACTCCTCACTTTGCTTTCTAGCCAAACTCTCTTTATTTTCTCTCAAGCTCTTTTTTTTTAAAGGCTTCTCTATATTCTTTTCCTCACTAGCCTTTCTCTCTTCTCTCAAACTTTCTTTCATAGAACTTAGTTTTTCAAGAATTGGGCTTTGGGTAATGATCCTTGGACTCTCGTCCTTAGATTTATCAATCTTCTTAACCTTGGATCCTTGTTTATGTTTTCGCCTATAAAAATCCTCCCTCTTGAGCATCCTCTCAATTTTAAACGCTTCTTGAACCAAGTCATCCATGCTCCTATAAGATTGTATATCCATGAATCTAGTAATTTTGGGCTTCATTCCCCTCAAGTATCTAACCTTGGTAGCTTCTATAGACTCCATCACATTAGCCCTAATCATAGTTACCTCCATCTCTTTAAAGTAAACTTCGACACATTTACTACCTTCAATCGAAATGTGTCTCTTCCTCATTAACCACTTCATCCTTGCCCAAGTATCAACCCATTGTCCTCCACACATTGGACTACCCAGTGTCAAGTCCTTCCACCAAACTGCAAAGATAATAAGATAATTGTTTAGAGGCTATGTTAACTTTCTTCCACTCGGAATAATCATGGTTCCTAAAGAATATCTCCATTTTCATCTCCCACTCCAAATACAAATCAGGATTATTCCTACCATTGAAAATTGGAAGATCAAACTCCATAGTGTCTCTATCTTCTCTAGGACTCTCCCTATAATTATAGCTAAACTTCCCATTATTAGACTTCTGTTCATACACATACTCTCCAAACTCCTCCTTGAGCCTAGGTTTATGAAAATCTCTATTGGTTCTAATTTCAGGTTTAGATTTCTCTCTACAATACCTCCTTAACCTATCAATCTCCTCGCGGATCTCTTCTTTTTGTCTTCTCATCATTTTTCTTATCTCTTCCCCCATACCATCCATATACAGTTTACTATCCATGGTGTACCTGCAAGAAAATTGGTTAGCAAAATCACCTCACTACTCCCTTACGTGTATCGCTCAATTAATGTCACTCATCTCGTGTTTACCTACTCTCCCTCACTTTCAATTCCTCTAAGTTCTAAACGAACTAAGCAATTAAATAGTGATTAACAAAGCAAGCAAAACCAAGAAACTTAATCAATAAGAATCACGTGTAGAGAAAAGAAGATTAAGAGTAGAATTTCAAGGATGATTGGCTCAACGATCAATTGTATAAGAAGATTCGATATTTTTTCTCGAACCTAGATGATGACAATAATTCAAGCTTATCAATTCGAAGAACTAGCAATTTCCAATTCCAAGCAATCACAATTTTTTCGGCAACTAGCAATTTTCTTTTTTTTTTTTCTTTCAGATTTAAGATTTTTTTAAATCTGAATTTTCTGTATTTTTTTTAATTTTCGGACCTGTTTTTTTTTGTTTTTTTTTGTGTCCGAGTTCTTTTTTTTTTTTTGTAATCAAGCTGTCCGAAATAAATAATTAAAAACAGCACCATTTTGTTTAAATATGAACAGTACGGATGAACAAAGGCACGATGAACAAGAACCCGGTGAACAAGAACTCGGGTGAACAAATGATGAACAGTAATTCCGGTGAACAGTATATTTTTTTTGATTTATAACCCTACAAGATTTAAGGTTTGAAATAAACAAACAAAATACGAATTTTTAAAAGAACAAACTAAGATGAATGATCCTAGTTTGAAGGAAGAAGAGAATCAAATAGAGGAACAAAAATAAGAACAATTTAAATAAGATAGATTATGGAAACGAAATTTAGCTCTGATACCAAATGATATGATTCCTAGACGCGTACTCGCGATGGAGGAATCATAGAGCATGCAGCACGGCAAGCGAAGAACGTCAATGAATTGATGGATTGTGACACCTTGACCCAATGCTACGATCCGTTATTGAACGTGGTACTCCGTGATCCAATTACGAGACGAACATGAACCTTGGTATAATGAAGAACGCCACAATAGGAATGAATATCCTATTGATAAGTTCGGGTTTCGATTACTTAGCCTCTCACCAAATAATCACAAGTTCAATGAAGAACAAGGAGGTTTTGAAAAACACTCAAAAACTATATTAATCAATAATCAACAAGTTGTCTCCAAAACAATAAACCACAACCCTTATTTATACGGGTTGTGAATCCTAAACCTAAAAGTAAAAGGAAAAGTAAGTAGAATCAACTTAGGAAACTACATAAAATCCACTTAGGAAACTACCCAACTTACCTAATCTATGTAGGAAATAATTAGGTAAGTTACCTAATCTATTTAGGAAACATAAATCCTCCAAAATAAGGAAAATCTACAAATCCCGTTTTTCTACTAGGCTAACTTTGTAAAGTGCCTAGAATCTTCCCCTAACCCTAATTTAACATAGGAAAACAATCCCTTAGGGTTTAGGAACCATAAGGACATCATTTTGGTCCATTTTGTGCTCCCAAGTTGATCCTTGTGCCTCCTAGGTCGTAGACCAACCTTACGGGAACTCTTGAGCCTTGAACCTTGCACTTTTGAACCCTCGAACCTTGATCTCCAAGCTTCCAATATCTCTCCCTTGCTTGTGACAATCTTGGTTCTTGGTTGGTGGTCAGAATCATATTGTGTTTGCACAGATTGGCAAACGTTTTCGTCAGGTCAAGAGTATGGTCGCGGCCTTTTGTTTTGATGAACATGTAATCTATGTACGCTTCCATGTTTCTGCCGAGCTGAGAGCCAAAGACCTTATTGACCATGTGCTGGTAGGTACCCCCCGCATTTTTCAGCCCGAAGGGCATCATCTTGTAACAGTAAAGGCCCCCGGCTGCTCGAAAAGTTGTCTTTGCCTTGTCTTGCTCGTTCATCTTGACCTGGTGATACCCTAAATATGTGTCCAGGAAGCTTAGCATTTCAAACCCGGCTATGGAATCTACGAGCACATCAATGTGGGGCAGCGGGTAGCAGTCTTTAGGGCAGGCTTTATTGAGACCTGTGAAGTCGACACACATCCGTCATTTGTCATTGGCCTTCTTGGCCATTACTACGTTTGCCAGTCAGGTTGGGTACTGGATCTCTTCGATGATATCCACTTTCAGAAGCTTCTTGACCTCTGCCTTGATAGTTGCATTTTTCTCAGGGGAGTACTGCCTTGGCTGCTGCTGAATAGGTTGAAAAGTCGGATAGACGTTCAAGTCATGGCGTGCAACACTCTCGCTGATACCTTGCATGTCTTCGATAGTCCAGGCGAATACATCGAGGCTATTCCTCAGCAGCTCGATCAACCTTTCCCGGGCTTCGGGCGGCATGGCCTGCCCGATTTTAATTTTCTGCTCGGGGTAGGCGGGATTGATGATGATCTCTTCTAGCTCGCCCTCTGGCTGAATATCAGGCTCATCGTGAACTTGCAAGGTATCCATCTCAATGTCTTGTGCCTCGAGGCGTCTAGTCTTGTGCCTGGAGGGTACTAGTGCCGAGGCTTGCTCGGGCTTCTCTGTTTCCATGGGATCAACTGCCTCAGAAGGCTCCCCGAGCTCGATATTATTTATGGGGACGGAGCCCGAGTCAATCACGGTTGGTACGTCTTTGTCAGGAGCTGCAACTGCCTGGTCGAAAATGTCCACAACTAGCTTCTGCTTTTTCCTTTGAGAATCTCGAACATATTCCCACATTGCCTGCGGCTTGCTATTGAGGATACCCACTCCATTCTTGGTGTAAAACTTGGCCTTTTTGTGAGGTATAGAGGTCACCATTTGGAACTTGGCCATGGCCGTAGCACCCAGGATACAGTTGTAGGCGGACTTTAAGTAGATTACCAAGAAAGTGATCATCTCTGTCCGGGTTTGTGCACCATCTCCCATGAAAACCTCGAGCTCAATGGTGCCCTTTACGCTCACCTGATGGTTGGTGAGTAATACATGATGTCTGTGCATGCCCCGGTGTCGAGCAGCACCCTATGAACCTGCCACTCGTTTACTAGGCAGGAAATGACCAGTGGCTGCTCGGAGGCCAGAGGTATGATGGCCAACTCGCTGCGGGTGAAACAGATGTTGGGCTCCCCCTGCCCACTGAACTACCGGAGATTTAACGGCTTTAGAGAGAGAGTATATGTGCTTCTCGATCTGGGTGTTGGACAGAAGCTCCTCCTGAATCACATTGACCATTCCTCGAATCTGAGGGGCCTGGCCGCCTCTTCCTCTTAGGGGCCTTCCTTGCTGGTCATTATTTGCATTGTTGCCCGCACCCTGATCCCTTTTGAAGCGGTCCAATTTGCCCACGTTGATCAGCTTTTGTATCTCCCGCTTCAACACAAAGCATTCCTCAGTGGTGTGGCTGTTACCATGATGGTAATCGAAGTACTTCGTGTTGTCCCTGGTGTGAGCGAGCTCAGGGTCAAGTCGATAAGGGACCAGCAGCGCATCTCCAACTTGGAACATAATCTCTTCCCACGTAGTGTTTAGCGGGGTAAACCGTGCCTCCCTGAATCTCTGCCCGAGGGTAGATGTTCTCCTCCTGTCACTGCGCGAGCGGTTGTTGCCCTCTGGGCTCTGGTCTGCTGGCGTGGCCGAGCTGTCCTGAGCCTTATCTTTGTTCTTGGCTTTGTCTCCCTTAACGCTCTTGGTCGAGCAGAAGAGATGAGAACTTGCCAGCAATTCTGCTTTCGAGGCCCCCAGGTTCATGGCCAGCATTGTTTTCAGTGGCCCTACCTTCATGTTGTTAAGATAGCAGAACGTGATCTCTGGGTCACTGGTGGCGGTCAACTGATCGAGCATCTCCTCAAATCTCTTCAAGTAGCTGCCATAGGATTCATTATCGCCTTGTTTAATTTTGGCAAGATCGAAACGATTTTTGGGGGTTGGACCCGCGGTGCCGAACTCCTCTAAGAACTTTTCCCGAAGGGTTTCCCAGCTGCCAATTGATCCACGGGGAACTCTGCCCAACCATGTCTGTGCTTTTCCCTGAAGAGCTCCCTCAAATGCCCGCATCTTCAAGGCTTCCACATCGGTGACCATCCGAATCTATGCCTCAAACGATCTGAGCCAATCGCTTGCCCGCGTTTTCCCAAAATATTTTTTGAATTGCGGGAAGATAACCACTTGCGCGGGTGGTGCATTCTCAATCTCTGGAGTGAACGGGCTGCCCCCAGCGGCTTAGCGGCCCCATAGCTGGGATTAGCCATCTGTTTGGCCATGTCTCGTTTCATGACCTCCATTCGTTAGGACAATCGTTTTTCTACATCCATGGTGAGTCTGGACGAACGAGCGAATTGGACTATTGACTACACATTGGCGGGAAAAAAGTTGGTTCATAAGAAGCTTCGGCCTCTTGCTCAATGAGCGTTCTATGCCTTGGACTATATGCATCTGCCTCTGCGTGCTCACGGGCCCTACGACGGCTATGGCTCTCTTCCCGAGAATGATAGTCCTGCCGACGATGATGTCTGTGGGAGAGATTCTGACGACTGTATCTGCTCTCTGCCTGGTCATCTGCTCGTTTCACCGCCTCAGCTTTCTCCGAGGGTGTGTAAATAACATATGGGATTCGTCTACTCGGAGCGAGCAAATGTTGGGAGGCATGGCCATTACCAACAAGTGCTGGATTGCTGAGAGCGGGTAACTCTAAGTCTGCCACTGGAACCGGGGCATGGCCCAAGGCGAGTAGCTGCTGGTTGAGTGCATACATCTTATTATAATACTCTGCTTGGACTTGCAGAGCAGCAGCTTGCTGGTCGGGGTTTTGCCCGGGCAAACTCATGTGGCTATCCTGGCCATTTTTCCGCTGGCGATTTAGCTACATTCTGAGATCTAACGCGCGAGCATCACGCTTCTCGTTGATAACTTACCTGGCATCGCGCTGGCTGGCATGGCTTTGGCTAGCGTGTTGGGACAACTGCTCCTCGACATACGGCATATCATTGCCATGAATTGCGTGCCAAGCAGCCACTTTCTGATTTCTCGTTTACACCCTATGGGGTGCTCTTGGTGGCAAATCAATCAGTGGTGGTGGATTATTGTTTCCAGTCTGATGGCTTCCAGCCTGGTGGTTACTAATGGTGGCATGATGCTTGCTACCTTTACGCTAGCCATTGCAATAAGAAGATTTCTGAAACTTACATCGGAAAAATTTGAAGAAAGTGCTGAAACTTTAAGCTTCCCGGCAACGGAACCAAACTGATGTAGCAAAATCACAGCTTGGGACGTCTGTACGATGGGTTGGATATCTGGGCTTGAATCTGCTTCCTTTAACCTAGTTAAGAACACAAAAAACCTTAGTGCAAGTGCAAGGCTTGGCCACGCAAAACCACTCCGGCGTGAATGTATTGGGTGTGAATGTCAAGAGAGAATTTGACATAGTTTCTAGGCTCAAGAAATAGTGTGTACCTTGTTTGCGGTTTATGGAGGGGTATTTATAGGACCCCAATGTCATTATATCCATCTAGGATTCAGTTTCCTTAAATACCCAGTCAATTAAGGAGAGAATCCCTTGATTTTAGGCGTGATATGCGGCTGGGCGCGTGAATGTAGGAGCAGATAAGGCAAGTGTCCTGCTTGGATATAGAAACCTTTGACTTGTCTTGGAAGGCAAGTTTCTGGGGTTTCCTGCTTGATGCGTGCCCAGGCGAGCAAGGCTCTGCCCGGCCATAATAGATAGATTTGTAGATGATGTGTAATTCCCGGGCATGGCCCCTGGTCGGGCAGGCAGGGCCAGTGCTCGACCAGGTTTGGACGGGATGAGTCTGATTCATTGCCCAATGTGAGTGTGGTCCCGGACAAGGCCCCTGGTCGGACAGGCAAGGTCGGTGCCCGACCAGGCTTTGATGGGGATCGCACTGTTCGTTACATGATACCTCGACCGCTTTGTTCGGCAGACTGGTGGGCCCCATACAAATTATGCTTGTGACTGGCACGTGGTGGGCGCTCGTGCCTTGCTCGTGACCCGACTTGGGCCGGGCACATCAGTAGGTAATTGTTTTAGACATTACATTCTTTATGGTCAAGGGTTAGATAGCTAATAAAACACCGAATAAGGATTATGGTTTAAAAAAAAAAGGTAACTAAAGATGGTCGTGTGAGTCTAGTGTGGCCATTTTCCATTAACTCAAACGGCAGTGTATATGGAAAATTTACAATTAAGAAAATGGTCAAGTACAAATAACTCCCCTCAACCATGGGTAAAGTTTAAATTGTCCCCCTCAACTACCAATTGAAGCAATATAGCGCCAACCACTATAACATTTTCTTAAATTGCACATTCTATCTATGCACTAGCAAACCAACGAGCTCTAACTCAACTGGTATTGCTCACTTCTCCTAACGGAGAGGTTGGGTGTTCAAGTCCTATTAGAGACATCATAGACTTTACAACTTTCAATAGAAAAGTCGGGTGTTCAAGCCTTTTCAGAGGTAATGTTGTTGTTCAAACCTTACCCAAATGCCTCATTTAACTGCTCGCTTATCTTAACGAGAGGTCGAGTGATCAAGCTCTACCAGTGGCACCCTGGTACATCACTACTCTTAACCGAGAGGTCGGGTGTTCAAAATCTCACCAGAGGTACCATTTGTTCTAGCAACACCGAAGGCATCATGTATCTATAATTGTAACCTTTCAAGGCATTAAAATAATTTTTAAAAAATATATGCACTGACAAAAAAAATGTAAGACTCACACAATCATGTTTTTATATTAATTTTTACCATAATATTCAATATAAAGATAAACAATCATTTGTATTGATCATCTTTAGGTACAAATCAAGAAGTTCATAAAAGGTCAATTAAAGCGTCAAAAGGGCATTCTGGTAAATAAATTTACCTAAAGATGGTCAGGAGTCTCAGGTGCACATTTTATGTCAACACAAATGACATTGCCTAATAGAAATTGCGATTAAAGAAAATGTTATAATTGAGGGGAACACATTGCTGATCAATTAGTAATCAATTAAAACATTAAAACAACATTATGGTTAAACAAAATACTTAAATATGATCACATGAGTCCTAGGTGCGCATTTTACGTCAACTCAAATGATAGTGACTAAACAGATTTACGATTAAAAAAAATGCTACGGTTGAGGGGGGGCACATTGCTTTAATTAATAGTTGAGGGGGTTAATTTGAACCCAACTCATATACAAAGGGAGTTATTTGTAATATATCCTTAAGGAAAGAGAATTGACTTGATTATTAATAGGAATAATTGCAGGTCGATCCTTTTTGTAAAATTATAACCACTTCAACAGCTAAATTCAATTTTAATTAAATTGTTCCTAAAATACTCACCGTTGTCTCCAATGAGATATAAAGCGGGAGAGCAACCTAGTTTCTTTCTTCTGCCTTCATTTCTTTCTTCGTTTGAGCTACCTTTTTTTCCCGAAATATCGTACTTTCTTTCTCTGCTAAAAGCGAGCTCATTCTGGGTTCAAGAAATGGAAGACCAGTAAATAGGATTTGAGCTATAGAGATGAGGAAAAGAGATGGAGATCATAATCTCTTCCATGGCGGATTGATTTGATGACGAGCTTTCAACCTTAATATTTCTTCTTCGAACTTACATCATGAAGAATACGTCTAGCTATCGAAACCTTCCATTCTGTTTTCTTTGTTTCTTTATTACAGAAACAACTATGAGCATCTAGCAATTGCTTTTGAGATGGAATGCTTTAGAGCCCCATAAAAAAACACACTGATTGTCGTTCGATGTGTGTGTGTGTGTGTGTGTGTGTGAAATTGTATGAGATAGAGGGGGACACGATCAATATCAGGTTGTATGAAATTGTGTGTGTGTGAAATTGTTGCATCGTACGCTTCAATTGTTGCATCGTTGGCTTCGATTATTGCGTCGTTGACTTCGATTGTTCTATTACGGCTTGAAAGATAAGCGTAAAATGTGATAATATGAATTAAATTGTAGAAATGTAGCAATCACAGTACACGTAGGACTCCCAAAACCGATCAAATATGAATAATCGCTATAGAATCGAATTTCATGATATATGTGATCAAGTCATTCTAATCTCAATAAACCCAGGTTGCGTTGCCCAAAATAAACGACGTCCAATGTTTTGAGCGAGGCCCAATGTTTTCCATTGCGATGCCCAAATTTGGGGTGTGACTTTGTCCGCACGCCTTTCCTTCATTAAGGGTATCTTCATCATTTTCTCTCCAAAGGTGTACTTTAGCGGTTTAAAACAAATATAGTGTTTTGCGGTTAAATTTTCTCCACATGGGATCGACCTGATTAACACTCTTATTAATATTAATGTGATGCATAGTTTTCTTTAAAGCTCATATGTGTGTGGCTCATAGTTAAAGTATGATAAAAAAAAAAGTAAAGGTAAAGTGATAAAGTGTTGTTCTAAAAAGAAAAGCTTCAAACAAGACAATAATTTTGGGAGAGACGAAAAAAGAAAGCGGGACAATAATTTTGGTACATATGAAGTATAATAGTTGAAGGAAACACATTGTTTCAATTGATAATTGAGATCAGAGAATTCAAACTTAACCTATAATTGAGGAAGATAATCTATCATTTAACCTAACATTAATGTTAGAGTAGGTCTCCTGTAAGACCCATTTTATGGATCTTAATTCGTAAGACGGAGTTTCACTCTCTCACAACTCAATCCACTAACACACGGTGGATCGAGTAAAGACGATTCGTTTTATAAAAAATATCTGTAAGACCGTCTTCACCACTGTAATATATAAACTCCAAAAAATAAGATTAAATGATGAAATGATCGATTCAATATAAATTATTTGTCACCATTATTAATAATAGTCTTGACAAATAATTACAATGTATTATTATTCAAATTAGTTTAAAACCATAAATCAAAGTAACATAGTTACTTCCCATCACTAATGAATTAGTTAATGGTTTATTAAAGAAATATTTTTTGTAAATGTCCAAAATAATGATAATATTTTTTTTCGTTTAGTAAAAAGCGAATTACATTAACATGCTTACTAAATAATGTATTGTTCAACATTGAATATTATCATTACCTCATGATGGCTTTAATATTTTAACTAACTTTATTTAAAAATTATTCATCGATGTAATAAGAAATATAAAAGATGGATGTCAGATAAATTTGTTAATAGACAAAGACAAATCAGTAAAAGAACACATGCATTAAATTAATGTTTCTCCAAAGAGTATATAAAATGATTGTCAACCATGGTTATTTGCAACTATATGAAGTGTATAAACTAAATATAATAAATATTTTGAAACAAATTATTTTGTTTAGATGTTCTGAAGCTTAATTTATGAGTAATATGAGTAATTTTATGAAAAGTTTAATTACTTCTTCATTCTTATAAATTTTAGATTTTTATAGTTCTAAAATTTAAAGATTTTTAGAACCAGTTTGTTGTTCGAGGTGCTTAGAAATTTTCATTATTTAAAAAAATATATTTTCTATATTTTATAACAAGTTTATATATCAATAAATTATATAACAGCCAGATTTCAAATAATTTACTCCATACATCAGTAATATAAACATACATAATTATGACATATTATGAAATTTACAGATAATTTCATATAAATTAGTAAATAGAAAAGACAAATTAGTAACCGAGTATCTACAATAAATTTACTCTTAACATTTACTTTCCACCGATAATGGTAATAGTCCAGAAAAATAATTATTACATAAAGTATCAGAATATGCACTACTCCTATTGTCATTCAAATATTTTGTGTTTAACTGTCAAATAACTTATAAAAATTCAAACAATTTTATATGTGAAATCTATATATCGGACATAAGGTAAGGTTAGATTGAACAAATAATTGATAAATTTATAAAAACATAAATATATATCTAACCCAAGGGGTGAGAGAGATGGCAAGACTAGGACACTTATCTATCAAAAATAGATAAATAAATAAATATATACATATTATGAGATTTTTTCTACTCCATTTTAATCAAATCTGAAGCTAAAAATAAAATTATTAATAAATTTATCTAGCCTACATGTTTAAAAATTCATGTCTAATATATGCAAAAAAAAAAAACCTAAATTAACAAATAAAAATTTTAGTATATTTGTCCAACCTACAAGTTTAAAAATTCAGGTCTAATATTTGCAAAAAACTTTAACCTATTAAATTTAGTTTACAAAAGATATATATTTATTCAACTTAATTGGTAATAGGCCAAGGTTAATTTGAACTTTAATTTTACAAATATTTATCAAAATATATAGATCTAGGATGTTTTTCTCCATTTTCATAAAATCTGAAATCAAAAAGTCCATAGCTGGTGTTTATTTTTCCATTTTTGTCAAAATTAAATTTATAAAACAATTGTCCAACATAAAAAGTTGGGATCAGATTTTTTTTATCCACTTTGAAAAACAAATTGGAAAAAAAATAATCATATGCTTAAAAAATTTCTCAGATATGATAGATCTAAATTTCTATTTTTATAAATTGTTTTTTAAAGTAAAGATTCATATTGATATATACTTGGATATATATAATTAACTATAAGATCTGTATATTTTCCATACTTAGTTAAATTAAACTCTCAATTTTTTTTTAATAATAATCGAAATTCAAATTTTTATCATACAAATGTGTCTCAAAATTTTATTTAAAAAAAAATAAAAAGGAAATCTAAGAAACCCAAATGTGAAATAGTTTGAAAGTATTCAATGTTAGAGTTTATTGGGGGATGATGTGGCTACATATTCCGAAAAAGGGAAGGGGACCTAGTGAAATATCAACTATCTGTTATAGGACTTCTCCCAATGCACACTAAGAATTTAGACTCAATAACTTTTGTTATTGAATAGTTGTATAAAAATTATATTGTATAATATGTTATTCCTAACATTTTAGTTTTGTAGGTTATGTTTAGAGTTTATTATTTCAACTTCAATTCCTTTTTTATTAGATATAACAAACAATTTGATATTTGAATATTTAATATTTATTTATATATAAAACATAAACATTTGTGTTTTTTTAAGGCTATTTGAAAATTACCAATCCAACATATAAATGTAATTTTTTGTGATGATTTTATTTGGTAGCAAGAAAGATTATCTCGCTGTTTTAATATTAGCAATTCAAAGTATATTTTATGTCGTATGCAAGGATAAATATAACTTTATGCTTTAAAACCACCCCTTCTAGAATTAAAAGTAATAATCCTACGTTTTCAATGATAAATATTATATATAAAACAATATTCCAAAATTTATAATAATTTTTTAAAATATATGTGATTTTCTAGCTTTAATTTTAGTGTATTTTTTTATTTTGTTCACATTAAAGTTCTTAATTGTATATTATATTTGATTTTATTTAAGTATATGATATTCTATCGATATAATCAGTTTTATTTAAGTATAGAATATTCTATTGAGATATTAAATTTTATTTAAGTATATGATATTCTATTGATATGTTCAATTTTATTTAAGTATATGATATTCTAATATTCCATTTGGAGGTAAGACAATTGTGTTCGGTGGAGATTTTTGACAGATATTGCATTTGATTCCGAAAGGAAGTACACAAGACATAGTTCATCCCACTATTAATTCATTGTATTTATGGGGAGATTAACATGTATTGAGGTTGACAATGAATATGAGATACAAAGTATGAGTCCAACAAGAGTTCCAAATAATTGAAATTTTTTGTCGATTGGATTGCGAAGATTTGCGATGGTAAAATTGGTGAACCAAATGATAATTGTGTTTATATTGATATTCTCAATCAATTGTTACTTAAGGAATTCAACGATCCAATCGCTCCAATTATACAAAGCGCATATCCTTCATTTAGAAGTGGTCTCGATGATTTATCGTTTTTGTAAAAGAGAGTTATTCTACATCCGACTCGTGATATAGTTAATTCAATTAATTATTACATGGTATTGAAGAACAATTCAAAGGGAATATTGTTTTTTTGCTCAGATTTTTCGTATCATTTTGATAGAAACGTCGATCTTTTGAACGATATAGATATTTCTAAAGTTTTAAATGGAATTTCATATTTTGGAATCCTAAATCATGAGTTCAATTTGAATGTTGGAATTTCATTAATGTTGTTTCGTAACATTGATCATTTCCTTGGGTTATATATTACTCATATTAGCACGCGATTAAGTATTATAAAGCTAACAAACCATGTTTTAGAATATTAGAATGTCAAATTCTTTTAAATGGTCATTATGGTGGTGCTGCTTTATTTCAAAAATATCATTGACACCATCTGATCATAGAATTCCATTAAATTAAAAAAAAAAAGACATTTACGCTGATGTTACCAAATTTTATTTATTTTGTTCATATTAAACTTTTTAATTCTATATTATTCAACTTTGATTGAGTATATGATTTTATACCCAAGCATAAATCATACAACATACGAATGCATCACTAGTTTCAAGTTAAAAAAGAGATGGTGGGAATGGATAAGAGAGAAAGATTTCATGTGTTGGGTTTATCAAACGAGAGCAACAATTCTAAGATAGAAAAAGATGGTCGAAATGGAGGAGAGAGATTTTGGATGAGGTGATAGGTTTGGCCAAAACTGGTGTTTAGAGTGGATCGAATGAATCCAAAACTGGTCATATTTTCTATGTCAAAAACAAATTGGTCAAGTGATCTTCATCAAAATTAAGTGAGGGTAATATCAGATGGCATTATAGGAAAAAAAAATTAAGTTGAAGTGCACTTTGGGATTGAGTGAATGGGCTATTTATATTTTGGCCAACCAAAAAATTGATACTCCTCCAGCTACAAGAAAATAGTCATGTTTAAATTTTAATAAATCAAACTTTTTAAAGACATTAGTGCCTTAAACCAAAAAGGAATGAAAAATTATTTTTATAGTACAGACATTGCAATAAGATAAACAACCACCCCACAAGAACAAATGAGGCGAAACAAACAATCAAGTGTTATCCTCAGATCATGTCCAATCCTCGTCGATCCGTTAAAGTTTAAAAAATACCAAATTGGGGTGATTAACGATGGCGAGAAGTAGGTTGAAGAAGGGGTTCAGTTCTTCCTGAATCCATATGGAAGATGCCATTGTCTCGTCCACCATATTCGTCCGTAAAGTAAATGCAGTTTGGTTTATAGCATCCTTTCAAGTCTGATATAGACACAGATTGTTCGCAGCCTATCCATAATGATTGGTTTCCCAAGCTACTAACCTTAACCCAACCATAGGGGTCCGGCCTGCCCTCTTCACCGCTACTTTCTTCTAATTTAAGAACCTCAAATTTTACTGTATAATCATCACTTTCTCCTGTTTCTTCTTCTTCTTCTTTGTCATCAGAATCAAATACAACATGATCGGGTAAAGATTGTCCGGGAGTACTATCACCTCCTCGAACACGTTGCACAAGTAATAGATCTCCAGAAAACTCGACCAAGTACTTTTGAATCCATTCCTCAGTTCCGGATGGGGCAGGTGCAATTGCGGTAGCTGAAGGGCCTTTATCACCGTTGAGGTCACAAACATATACAACTCCAGTGAAATCCACGACATAGTATTTACCTCTATAGAAAACAACATCGTCAAAGTTCACGGGCAAACCATTGGGAACTCCTTGTCTGGGAATATGAACTCTAGTCCAGACTTTGTCTCCCAGTTTAGAGACGGCAAGTTCACTATTTTCTCCATAAATTACCATAACCGATATGCCGCCGTCATGTGAAGACATTGGATTTGCAGACAAAGCAGCCTTATCCATGAACTTGTCAAAGGCTTCTTCAGGCCAAAATATTTCGCTATACACATACGGGGTGGGAAGAGCTAGCATGGGAGGAAGCGGAATCTGTTGCCTCGACAAAGGATGTAGCAGATTGATGTTTAGATCAACGCCTAGAGTTAGCAACCATCCGTGACCTGGTCCCAAGCATTTTCTACCAGAAACTTCTGGCAACTCAAACTCGTATGTTTTACCACTTGATACGTTAAATAAACGTCCTGGTTTAATATCTTCGCTCCTCTTTTTCATTATTTGGGAAGAAGTAAGCTTATCGTTAACATTGTCTAAAAGAATAAGCCATGGTATTCCAGAAATTAACGATTCCGTTGATTGAAACCATGCCTTGCATGAAGCTGAAAACCGAATAAGATCCTTCATGAAAGTTAATTGTTGCGCTATTAGCACCAAAAGGTCTCTAGGAAGATTACCCCAATCAGCCATCTATGCCAATAAGCTGTCATAGCAAAAATTGAAAATTTGCGTTTAGCCAATATGTGGAAACATTCCCAATATTCATCCTTTTTCAAAACAAGCCAATCTTCTTCAATCATTATTTCACAAAATATACATAAGAATTAGGGTATATTTGGCTACACCAATTCAATGGCTTCCATTGTTTGGATACACAATTAAAATTTTGAATTAAAATTAAATTGTAAATCTAAATGCATCAATTCCATAAAATTAATTCTATACTAAAACCTAATAATTTGAATTCAAAATTATAATCCATTTTCCCTTACTTTATAGAATAAAGTACCCTTCAATTTTAACCACCACCTTCAATAGTCGCCACCGCTGACCGCCTCCTCCGCGATCCTTAACCACCACCACTACATTTTATTTATTTTAAAAATAAAAAGTTTTAATACTTGTTCTTAACAAGGTTTGAACAATGACTAACTGCTACTACCACTAAACTATACTAAATATTTGAAAAATTATTACATTCTTATATTAAAAATAATTTAAAATTACAATGAAATTTCACACGTTATCAAAACCATGAAATTAGTATGATTTTGAAAGTAAATTGCACATTATTTAAATTATATGAAATTTGAATGTTTAGTTTTTTTTGGAACAATTTCCATCTTTCTTTCTTCCCATAAAGCAAAACATGTTTCCACCTAAAAGTTGCAACGGACGGTAACCTAAAATAACCTCGTCCTTTCATATTTATTAATTTTGACAATGTATTCAGTTTCGGAGAAAAATGTTTAAAATGTACAAATAATTTGGATAAAATGTTACCAATTTCGTTAAATTTCCATCCAAATTCATTAACGGACTGATGATGAATCTTTAAAGCAGTTATCCCCATAAATGTAACATTATTCAAGCAAGCTCCTCAACCTATTTCGGGCATCGTGCAGGTCAGAAGATGCCCGAAAAATAGGTTGAGGAGCTTGCTTGAAGGCAATTGAATGTTGTTACATCTAATGGGGATGCCCTTTACTTTGAAAATTTATGAAAGAAACCTTTAAAGATCCATGTCATCGGTCCGTTAACAAATTTGGATGGAAATTTAATCAACCCTTTTCAAAACAAAAACAAGCCAATCTTCTTCAATTTAATCAATTTAACCAAAACAAGTCAAGAATAAAACATGTTTTTTGGGAACGATTTCTCTTTCTATTTTACCCAAAAACAGAAAAAAGAAGGACAAACAGATGTTAGATGCATATTATGAACGACAATATTGCCAAAGGAATACCTCAAAGTTGCAAGGGACTCGCCGATGCAAAGTCAACAACCGAATTGTTTCAGTGACAAATGTGGAGGCGCCTTAGGGTTTTAGAACCCTATTTATATTATAGGGTGAGACTTGAGAGACTTGGGTAGTAAGTTACTAAGTTTAGAATTCCTTACAACAATAAGAATCCACTACGGTTTAGAGTTTCCTAAAAATATGACTTCTGTCCCGTGTTGTCTTTTTTACATGTGCCTTGTTGACAGTAGCCTTTGACCCGGGTCCAATTCGGGTCGGTTATATTCTGTAGCTATCTCAAGTGGCGCCAAAATCACTAGGGGTTTTCCGAAACACAAGATCAAAATGGACATTATTATTTATTAAGCTAATTTTAAAAATATAAATAAAATAATCTCGTAACTATTACGAGAATTTGATAAATACTTCTATTTATTAAGAGACACCATAATCGAGAAACATGTATGTACCTACCAATCGGAGAACTTGTTCCGTATATATTGGCGTCTAAATATCGATGGTTAATAGGATAATCTTTCTCTCTTTACTATAAGCTTGTTTACAATTTAATAAATGAACAAAAATAACATTTCACCAAATAAATCACTCACCATTTAATTAAGAGCAAAACAAGTAAATTTACCATAACAACAAATAATGTTTGGACAAAAATAGCCTCAAATATAATAAATCATCCACCATTAATTAAGATCAAACAAGTAACTTTATCTGAGACTAATTAATTTCATTAATAATCAAATAATAATTTGATCCATTGACTTGTACATGTTTTAAAGTTAGGTCCTACAGTTTTGAATTTTATTTATTTCGTCTTGTATTTTTACTTTCTTATCAGTTTCCCCCTCCTACCATTATCGTTACAAATGTCGTCCAATATTTTCTAAAATAACAAAAATACCCTTACTCAGTCGAAAGACTAAAACTTTATTTGAAGTTAAAAAATAATATGATATTACTTTCTTAAATAATATAGTTTTACTCAGTAAAGACATTATAGAAGTAAATGAAAAAAATGTTACTATAATAATAGATTTGTTAGTGAGAATCAAGATATTAAGCAAAAATATATAGCGTCTTTAGCTATTACCCATGAATAAGATAGGAAAAGTGCATTAAGAAAATGTGTCATAGTTTCAATAAAATGAAGAAAACGAAGAATCAATTATAATGAATCTGTGCGTTTTGTTACAAAAGAAAGCAAAAATCTACAGTTTACTTATTTGAATTTTCAGACTACTACAAGCAACCTTAAAAACTATCATACTGGTCCTAACTTATAAATATTACAAACAAACCACTGTTAGTAATCACAAATAACTAGGTTTAAAATATTTTACTCCTTCCCATAACTGGGTTCCAAACCTTTAACCTTTTTTGGTCTTAACTTGCTTGCTCCTTGATATGATATTGACAAGCCATAAAAGTGTTTCTAAGATTTCGGGGATCTATTTGTTAAGTTTGTCAACTTGTAGGCAAGTTTGGAAGCTTGAAAAACTGTTTGGATACTTCAGGGGGTCAAAGTGTCAAGTCAGCAAATTCGGAGAAGTTGTGAAGCTTGCGGCTGCAAGGGGGCCATAGCCTTGCGACCGCAAGGTCTCCAGAAAAGCTGTCGTTTTTTGTTTTAAATGTTTTACTATTTGGGTATTTTTAGAGTTTTAGTTTCCTTTTATTTGAGTTTCTTGTTCCTAAAGTTTAGGGTTTAAGAGTTTCCTTTTTATTTAGTTTTCTTTTCCTACAAGAATTAGGGTTTATTTTGTAAACCTATATAAAGGCATTCTTAAACATTGTTTGGGGTAGAATTTTGATTAATAAAAAATTGAGTTGATTTTCTGGTTAGAAAATTGTGTTCTTATTTGAGTGTCCTGGATTGGAAACTCGGATTATAAACATCGTGGATTCGTTGTTTATAATTGAATTCGACTTATCAGTTGGAGAATCATCCCAATTGTGGCGTCATTCACAATTCTAAGGTTCGCGTCATCTCGAAGGTGTTGGGTCGCGGAGTCATTCATCCTAAAACCTTTCTAGGATATCTTGGGTTCCTTCATCATTTGGTATCATAGCAATCCTAGTTACGGTAATTCCATTCTATCTTAAAATTTTTGCGTATTATCGTTCTAGTTGTTAAACCCTAATTGTTCTAGGGTTTATTATTTTAAAAAAATTTATTGTTCATGGTTTATTGTTCACGCGCTTTCACGCCATGCTCACGCCGCCATCGCTCACGATACACTTGTTCATTACTGTTCACACCTTATTTAAAAAAAATTATTGTGATTTTATTATCCTTTTAGTTGTCTTGAGCTTGGATCATCAATCCTTGTTTAATCGTGTTGTTTTTCAATTTTGAAATCCTAATTGTTCTAGGTTTTGTTACTTATAAATTTTTAAAAAAATTGTGACTTTGAGTGCATACACGCAAGGGAGTGAATCACCAAAATAATCATCATGTCCGAACTTCATAAACCATTGGCTATTGATGATTGGACGAAGTTTTTCCGAGAGATAGCGGGTAGTGAGTTCGTGATTGAGGGATTGAGAAGGATGGAAGAAAGATATTGCATCATTACTCATGTGCCTTCAACATCAAAACCATCTTTTATAAATACCACAAAATTGCAAAAGAGCTTTAGTGAATGGAAGATTGAAAATGACAGAATTGAAAAGAAAATATTGAGAAAGAAAGGATTGAGAAAGAGAAAATCGAGAAGGATGAGGAAGAAGAAGAGCGAGAAAGGGTGGAGAAAGAAGAAACTGACGAGAAATTAATAATGGTTCAAGAAAACTTGAAGCTATCGCAAGTATATGAAGACCCGTTTGATTTTACAACTTCAATTTTGTCTTGTTCTTGGCTAATCAAACGGATGATCGATGACTACTTCTTCTTAACTCAATGGGCGGATTGGATGGATCTTGTCTCACGTGCGGATCGTCGAGTTCCATGTGCGGATTTGAGGACAAATCCTTTTTCAAGTGGGGGAATATGATATGATATTGACAAGCCATAAAAGTGCATGTTTCTAGGATTTCGAGGATCTATTTGTTAAGTTTGGCAACTTGTAGGCAAGTTTGGAAGCTTGAAAAACTGTTTGGATACTTTAGGGGGTCAAAGTGGCAAGTCAGCAAATTCGGAGAAGCTGTGAAGCTTGCGGCCGCAAGGGGGCCATAGCCTTGCGACCGCAAGGTCTCCAGAAAAGCTGCCGTTTTTGGTTTTAACTGTTTTACTTTTTGGGTATTTTTAGAGTTTTAGTTTCCTTTTATTTGGGTTTCTTGTTCCTAAAGTTTAGGGTTTAAGAGTTTCCTTTTTATTTAGTTTTCTTTTTCAAGAATTAGGGTTTATTGTGTAAGCCTTTAAAGGCATTCTACATTGTTTGGGGTAGAATTTGATTAATAAAAGAATTAGAAAATTGGTTTTATTTTGTAAGCCTATATATTCGAAGGAATTCATTCATTAAATTCCAATTCGCGTCATCTCGAAGGTGTTGGGTCGGAGTCATTCATCCTAAAACCTTTTGATTATTCATAAAATTGAGTTGATTTTCATCCGTTAGAAAATTGTGTTCTTATTTGAGTGGAGTTGAAGCTTCTTTATAAACATGACGTGTCAACGATTTATTTTCGTTGTTTATGTTTAATTGACATTCGACTTTTATCGCTTGGAAAAATCATCATGCGTAACAATCTGATCTCGAAATTACCCGCTCTAGATTCTAGACAATTTTTCGACTAGACCCCAGCATTTAATGCATTTTGCGTCTTCATCTTCTCCAACGGATCTTTTTGAAATACACCTGCTATAAATGCTGCCATTGAAGACTGGAGACATACACAACAATACATAGACATCATCGAACACTTAAAAGATTGCTCTGAAACTCCTTAACTCTAAGACTTACAACTCAGAGCATTCAAGAGATCCTCAACAGATCTAGAAGTCCTCTCATCAACAAGCCGTTGCATCAACATTTATTTCTCTTCTTCTTGTTGTTATTCATTCATTCTATATCTTGTTTATATCTAATTAAATATCTTGTTTAGACCCCAAACACAAGTCAGATATTTAATTTTGTTACGACCATTAGGAATATTCAAGTCAATCTATTTTGTACGATCCATTAGGAATATTCTTTGTAATAAATCTAGTGGAAAACTTAGTGAATCGCCTTGGTGGTCGTCTCTTGTGTTATCCCAAAATCTTTACCTTTCTTGTTTGTCTACTGTTTGTACTACTTATTGCTTTAGTTATCTTTATCCTTTAAACAACAGAACTTAAGTAACCTGTCAAAGGTCTACCGGTAGTCCATATCGGCAGACTTGAAACAGCTACTTTGAAAGTCTTCCGCTATTTCAATCTTTTCAATAGATTGTAAGTATTTTTCAAAGAACTTACTCAAAAGTTTTTAAGTTCATAATAAGCTATTCAACCCCCCCCCCTTCTAGCTTATTATTGTGCCCGTTGGGACCCACAATCACCAATCAACATCCTTTCATGTAGTTCCATCCTAAATTAGATTCTTTCCTTGCTTAATAATTTGACACCGAAAGTGGATAGAAAGTAAGAAATGAGAGACGTTCGAGAAAGAAGTCCGACTAATCAGAAGCTAAAGAGATTTTATGTTTCTATTTTAGCAAGGCGAGGTAAATGGGTTTCTTGGTGATGATGATGACGATGCTTACGACCATAGGGATGATGGTGTTAGGGGCGGTAGTGACAATGATTTTAGAGATGACAATGGTGGATTAAATGAAATACATCGTTGTGAGATTTTTCTAATCATCAATTTTTTTAAATATCCATATGGGTTTCAGATTCAATTTGAAATTTTGAAAATTCAAAAAAATTGAATTTGAGTTTGTAAAAAGTGAAATTTAAGGTTGTGGTGGTGGTGTGTCTATCATTTATGGGTTTTCCAAATGGGTTACTTCGAAGGAAGGAGTAAGGAATTAGAAAAGGAAATAAAATTAAATCAAAAAATTAAAATTTGGACTAATGGTAAAATTTGAGGTGGTAGTGGTGGTGGTGGTAAGTCTATGAATGATGGGGTTGATGAAAGAAAGTGAGGGCTAAAAAATAAATTTTAAATTTCATTTTTTTGGAGTAATGCATTTTTTAACTTTGAATTTAAATATCAGATAGAGTATAACTAATTTTGGATTATTTAAATAATTATTTTTTAATTAAAAAATATTTTAAATATTAAATGGCAAACTAAATGATGAAATTATAACAAATCCAACTTTGCGCCACAAGCAAAATGACCAAAATAATCCTCAAGTGCAAGATTTTCCATCACTATTTTTAATGTCCATAGACGGGAGAGGACAAAGTGAGACAAATAGAAAAAACATTTAGGAAAATGAGACATCATAGGTTGGGAATGACATTATTAGAGGTATATGAAAAATTGTAACTATAATAATACATTGGTTGGTGATCAGTATCGAGATATTAAACAAATATATAGCGTGCTTAGTAGTTGTGTGTGAATAAGCTAAGAGAAACGTGTTAAGGAAAGGTGTTATAATGTCAAGAAGATAAAGAAAAATGGAGAACTTAGTTGACAAATCTGTGCGTTTTGTTAGAGAAGAAATTAAGTTAGAATCGATAGGAAAGTCGTTTAAAGAAAGTAGTTCCACTTAACGGAAGCTAAAGATATGTTACTTTTCCATTTTAGCAAGGTAAGGTGGATACATTTCTTGGTGTTGATGATTGTTGTGGCTGCATTTGCAGGGATGCTGGTGGTGGTGGGTGTGATTTTAAGCATGTCAGTGGTGATTTAGGTGGAATACGACATTAAGCAAAGAAGTTAGAAATTAAACAAAGAAATAAGATAAAATTAAAAAAATTGATTTCTAGGCTAATGGTGTTATTTGAGGGTGGTAGTGGTGGTAATGGTGATGGGTGTATAAATTAAATAAATTCTAAATTTAATTATGAGACAAATTAAAATAACAATATTGCTAGCCGTACAACTAATTTTATAATTTTCCTTACTATTAAGCCTTCAAGGGCAAAAATGTCTTTGTTCAAAACAACTTTGTGCTTCTTCAAAACATAATTGCAAGGAAAGTAGTATAATTAGTTTTAAGGATAGCATTTTCCTTACCATTTCTCTTCATTCAAGTTCGTCTCTCTTTCCGATGAATTAGTCGATAAGGGTTATTTGTTTTTTGTTAATCGCATGTTTTTACTAGGGTTTTTAGTAAGTATAATATATACCCTCTGATTTCTACTTTAGGCGCGACTTTTGCATGAGATAGAATGAGGAGGATCAGAGATGGAGTTTATCTAGAATTGAAAAAGGACGGTGCCAAAGTTGTGATAGGCGTGACCGGAGTGGGAACGGTTTGGGTTGGAGATGGCAGCTATTATGGTGGAGCGAGAGATGAGCACTTGCATCGGGAGAAGAGGGAAGGAGAGAGTGTGAGATTTCAGCTTTTTTACTTTTAATACATTTACCCCTAAAGCAGATAATGAAAATGTCATTTTTGTCTCGCACGTGGAAGACCATGTGTTATTTAACGTGAATATTCTAATGTCCATCACGGATAGGGTGGAAAATGGAAGAAAAAATATATATAACGTCAGATATCATTATGGGACAAACCTTAGGTTGGGGTGCATTATACGATTTAGTGGATACTTTGGGGGAAATTGTAATTTGGTCATATAATTATTTTTGAATTATTGAAACAATTATTTATTATTATTTTTATTTAAAAACATATTTTAAATACTAAATGGTTAATTATATAATAAAGTTATAACTAAATCTCATTTTCCACCCCAAGAAAAATGACTAAAATAATATTCACGTGACATGCACATATCATTTTCCGTACGTTACTATTTTTAACACACATAGACGGGAGGGAGTAAAGTGGAACAAATAGAAAAATAAGCTAGGTATGAAAGTGAGACACTTCGTAGGTTGGGATCAAATGTGAGATTTAGTGTGTAATTTTGGGAGCTAATCATATGTTTGCCCCATCAAAATTAGTCCAAAATACACATTGTCCCCTAAGGTATCCACCAAATCCACTTTGGTCATCAACGTATTCTTGTAGCATTTCTATATTTCATATCAAATTTGGCAATTGTGATGTATCGTGTGGTAATCGTAGTGATAAAAATGGTAGCGAATAATGTTTAAGATCGAGAATTTGCTCTAATCAAACCATAAATCTTATCAATGGTGCCAAGGAGAAATTTGTTGGAGTTTAATCTAGGGACGATGAAGACGGATTAAATCATGACTTGCCTCATCATTGTCGTATACACCTGTGACGATTTCAAATATGAGTTTTGAAATTCATTGTGTATGCATATGCATTGTGTTTTTTGCTTGGTCATTTAACATTGGCAGCTCTGACAATTTTAATTTTTTGTGGGTTCTTATTTAATGGTGGCCTTGACACCTGAATGCGATCCTCTTCTAGTGTTTTATCTCTCTCTGATATGATTCCACGGTATTTTTATTTATTTTTCTATATAAAAATTTGAATACAAGATTTATACACTCTTGAGTTTTATCCCACTTAAAATTTAAATAAGATGTCATTGTTGGAGTAGAAGTAGAGAAAGCATTGTTGGAGAATAAGAAAATGAAGTTTCTTTTTGGGTAATAAAAGCATAGAAAACATTGTTAAAAATAACCAAAATGCCCTTCACGATAATGTGCACATTAACGTCATATTAGTAACCTTAGTAGTGTCTAGGGGGCAAACTAGAAAAAACTTATACAATGAGATATGAAAATGACAAAAAAGGTAGGTTGGGTGGTAAAGTGAGACTTTATAGATATTCTGGGTGAATTTTGTCTTTTAGAGTGTAAGTATATTCGTTGGGATTGTGAGTTTGATTTCTATAACACGATATATTATTTTCCAAAGAGAGTCATAAATTCCAGAAACGACATAAGCAAAGTCTCCAACAACAATGTGCTTATCTAAGAAAGTATGTTTGAATTGTTTTCAATTCCAATACTGATAAAAGTGAATGATTCATGTTTGGTATTAAAAAAAGATTTTAAAATAACTAATAAAAAAGACAAATGTGTAGGATAAGTTGCAATATAATGACTAAAAGCTTACATTATAAATAAGCAAAAAACAAAATATCGAAAACCCTAAACACACAACAACACAATTTATAAGTCTCAAAAACTGTAAATATTAAAACACAAAAAGAATCTAATAATTAAAAGTAAACAAAAAAGTTAAGAAACGGGCAAATCACTTTAAAAAACCATTAACACAATGTGCGTTAACCATGTGCAACGCACGTGAACATTACTAGTTATCATCTAAAAGGCAGTCTTACCAATTATTTTGTTCTTGACCCGACTCATCATGCTTGGAACTTCGATTTTGAGCATTTCTTAAATTCCATTTTTTTCACGAAAAATGATCTCCAGAAAATGATTTCTGGAAAATGAAAAAATTTTGTTTTCAGATGTTTTGTAAATCTTTTGAAAATATGTCCGGAAACATTTTTGGATGTTTGACAAACGCACGGAAAGTATTACGGAAAACCATATATAAATAAAAACAAAAAGTATATTATAATACTAATGCCCATAGTAAATATAAGACAGTGTTGAATTTTAAGTAATTTTCCTTTGATTAACTCTCAAATATCATTAGTTGTGTCAAATCAATAAGATCTATATTTTTTTATCATTAATACAAATAAAAAAGGGTTAATATCATTTTTGATACCCCAACTTTACTCATTTTTCCAGTTTTCATACCCAGTGTTTCTAGGCAATCAAAGTTAAGCCAAACATTTCCAAAATTCATCACTTTTAATCCCAAACGTTAAATGGCCATGAATTACTAACGACTGACCTACTATCCTAGGTTGGAAACCGGCAACAGGCTTGGCAACATGTATACCTTACATCCCTTGTTCATTTCCCGTAATTTCTCCCAATTTCCCCCAATTTGCTTCTGTGCCCTAATTTCTTTAGTCCCCAATTTCCTTCCCCAGTTACAACCCTAATTTATCTTTCCCCAATTTGTATATTCCCAATTTAGAGACAAAAAATCAAGATTCGGCTTGGCAACAGGTAAACCTTTACATCCCTTGTTCATTTTCCGTAATTTCTCCTTTCTTCCATTTCCCCCAATTTGCTTATGTGCCCTAATTTATTTCGTCCCCAATTTCTTTCCCCAATCACAACCCTAATTTCTCTTTCCCCAATTTGTGCATTCCCAGACAGAAAATCAAGATTCGATGGTGAGAAGGAAGAAGGATGAGTTGCAACCACAGTACGGTAAGTTTTAATTAGAATGTCTGTGCAAATGTTTTTCATGAATATTTTTTCTTAGCTTACAATGTCTCTTGCATCAATATGATATCAATTTGTGATTTGCAAATTATAAGTTTTAATAAGAACTAATTTAGTGTCATGTTCTAAGCTTACAATGTCTTACTGTTTTAACTCATTATGATATCATGAATTGGGTAGCTGAGTGTACCATGTTCTTCATGAATATTAGTTATTAGCTTAGAATGTTTTACCTTATTGTTTAAACTCATAATGACATCATGAATTGTTTGCTTATGTGTATAATTTGTTTCATGAAGGTCATGTTGTTGTATAATTGTTACCCTAATTGTTTTTTTTTTTTTAGGAAACAGGGGCGGCACCCTGCGAGATTTTATTAAATAAGAAATAAAATACAAACTTGAGGGGGACAACCAGCCTTACCCTTATAATTGGGGGGACAAAGGAGCCTGACCTCGAAAACGAAGAGTACAATAAGAGAAAAGAATTAAGAAATTCGAACGTGGGAGATGCCATTTTTGTCCAAGATATAATTCCCTCTGGGAGAGGCGGCAAGTCTACGAGAGAGGGAAACTCGGAGTCCAAACGCGAGTCAATAGCAAAGTTGGCAAGTCCGTCAGCTACAAAGTTAGCTTCTCTATAACAGTTTCGAAATGTAAATAAGGAGTCCCTTTGCATGGCTAAAATACGGCGGATAAAATAGTGAAGAATCCAAGGAGGATTATGCCCTTTAGTGAGACAATTTAATAAAACCATGGAAAAAGCCATGAGAATGAAGCCAGAGAACACCTTGAAAAAGTGCCTTAAATTCAGCTGTAGTGTTCGACGCATTACCATAATAGGAAGAGTAAGCATAGATAATACTACCATCAGAATCACGGATGATACCTCCTCCTCCACTTAGGCCAGGATTTCCCCGACTAGCTCCATCCGAATTCAGCTTGAGTAAAGGAGCTGGCGGCTTGGTCCAAGAAACAGCTTGAATCCGAATTTGCCTTCGGATTGCAAAGGAAGAAGGAGAGCCCGGGCTATTTGGCAAGGCAAAGTAATTACCTCCTCCCACAATTAGAGATAAATCCTGAGAAATGGCTTGAATAGTAGTGGCTGTTGAGGTACCACTGTTGTCAAATATAATGGCATTACGACATTTCCATATATGCCAAAGAATAAGAGAAGGAAGCAATTTATGAGCGATCGACCTTGAGCTCCAACCCGCCATACATCTATGTAAAACAGTACTGCCCGAGATGGAAAGATTATGAGATAAGCTGAATGCCGACCATATCGAAGATGCTAATTGACCTTGAATGAATAGGTGGCTAAAAGTTTCAGCGGCATGATGTGAGCAGCAGACACATTTTGAAGCTAGATGGAAACCCTTATGAATCAGAGCTTCATCTATGGGAAGCCGTTTTAACAATAAACGCCAATGGAAAACTCCGATGTGAGTAGGGAGAAGTTTGTACCAAATAAACTTGGAATAGGGGAAAGCTGGAGTGTCTGGAGAGATGATAGACATTGCCGAAGATAGCGAGAATTTACCCGATGAATTGACAGTCCAACTGGGAAAATCAGGCTGGGACGAGAGGGAGATACCTTGGTCGAGAATAACTGATCTGGCATCCTCCGATAAAATTGAGAAAGCCAAAGAATTAAGATGGAGCCCTGAGGAGTCAAATAAATGTTTGACATTAGTAATCTCACAGTCAGGAGGGCGAGTGAGAATCTGCCTGGGGAGCCACCTATCAAACCAGATTGAGCAATCACCAAAGCCAATGTTCCAATGAATTTTAGGCTCAACAACAGATTGGATAGATTTTAACCGACGCCAAACATGTGATCCCTTAGAGGCAGCAATAGTTGCATGCGAAGAGGAACAATATCTGGCATTCATGAAGTCGGACCAAATATTTTTTGAGGTTCGAAACCGCCACCAGAGCTTGATAGAGAAAGCCTGAACCAGGGAGGAAATAGAAGGAATACCAAGGCCACCAGAAGACTTTGGATTACAACAAGTTTTCCAAGCCACCCAATGGGATCTATGAGAGCCTTCAGTGTCACTCCAAAAGAAATTTGCATGGAATCGATCAATCATATTTATCACATATTTAGGAGGGTCTAAAGAGGCCAGAAGATAAGCAGTGATAGATTGAAGCACATGACGGATTAAAGTAATTTTCCCTGCCACATTTAGAAAAGATCCTTGCCAAGACTCCACTTTGGATTGAAGTTTGGCAAAAAGGGTATCAAATAGACTTCTCTTTTTGCGCCCATAGTAAAGGGGGCAACCCAAATAAGTAATGGGGAGGGATCCCAGACTAAACCCGAGGGCATCAGCTATACGATTTGCTCTGGCAGAATTGAGAGAAGGAGCTACAAAAACCCGGCTCTTGCTTTTATTTATTAGTTGGCCAGACATCTTCTCGTAAGAATGAAGAACTTCCAAGTGTTTGCGAATGGACCAACTATTGCCGTTACAGAAAATAATAACATCATCAGCAAAGGAGAGATGAGATATGACCGGACAACCACTTAAAGTAGATAATCGAGCACGGGCCATCGAATTATGCAAATCATTCAGACTTCTACTCAACACTTCAGCTGCGAGAATAAAAAGGCTGGGGGAGAGAGGATCACCCTGACGAAGACCACGGGAAGAATTAAAGAACCCAGAAGGAGAACCATTGATGAGAACTGAAAACCAGTTGTCTGATATTAGGTGCCAGATAAGATCAATGAATATCTCATGGAAACCGAACTTTCGAAGAACTTTTATGAGGAATAGCCATGAGACCCGATCAAAGGCCTTCGCCATATCAAGCTTAAGGATGATGTTGGAACCATTAACCTTTTTCCCCAAGAAAGTGACCAGCTCCTGAGCCAGGAGGACATTATCCTGAATAACCCTTCCTTTTGTAAAGGCACTTTGGTTAGAAGAAATTATCTGGGGGAGAAACTGAGCCAGGCGGGAAGCCAGTAATTTAGAGATGATTTTATTACAGAAGTTACAAAGGCTTATCGGGCGGAAGTCTTTAAAAGTGGTTGGATTGTCCGTTTTTGGGATAGTAGCTATAAGGGTACTGGTCCAAGAACGAGGGAGAGAGAACCCAGCAAAAAATTCCAGAATGGCGGAGAGAAGGTCATCTTGAATTATATCCCAGCACGAGACAAAGAAATGGCCTGTAAAACCATCCGGGCCAGCAGCACTGTCCTTGTTCATCGCAGAAATAGATGAAAAGATTTCTTCCTTAGAGGGAGGACTGATAAGAGTTTGATTCCAATCATCAGTTACTAGATTAGGGATCATGGAAAGATCAATATCAGGAGGTATCATGTCTGTCGTTAGTTGATCAGAGAAGTATTCTACAACACCCTTTGCAATGTCAACCTCGGTCTCAAGTAACAGATTTGCAGCTGTTCGAATAGTATGAATGTGAAGACGGCGACGGGATTGGTAGACAGTAGCACGAAAAATTTTAGAATTCCCATCACCCTCCTTAAACCATTTCGCTTTGGATTTCTGACGCCAATAAGCCTCTTCATTAGATAGAGATTTACACAAATTAGCTTGGGCCCGTAACAAATCTGCACGGTTTTCTCCAGACTGATTTAGCTCATAAAGGAGCTCTTTTTCTAAGACCTCATCTTCTGCCACAGAGACTGCTTGGAAGATGTTTCCAAATTCTGATTTATTCCAAGCTCATAATGCTTGCTTTGTGGCCCGGAGCTTGTTAGAAAACTGCACTAGAGGCCAACCCATGGAAGTTGAGCTCCAAGCTGAACGAACAACTGAAAGGAAAGAATCATGACGAGTCCATACATTTAGGAAACGAAACGGCCGAGCCTTAGAATCACCAACTGAAGAAATACTAAGGAGCAAGGGCGAATGATCAGAACATGTTTAATTTAAATGATGGACTGCAAAAGAAGGGAATCTATCCAGCCAGATAACATTGCAAAGGAGACGATCTATTCGTTGATGAATGGTGGCACCCTCTTCTTGCTTATTCCACCATGTAAATTTAGTCCCTATGAAGCCGAGATCAACCAGACCACATGCAGCATTACAGGCATGAAAATCCAAAGCTCCGTCTCTATCCCAGCCCCCACTACAAGAAAACAGGGCAACTGAAACGGAAGAATGCCGCCTAATTTTGACGTGCACAATTAATTTTGCAACTCATATTGCAATGGAAAACTATTTTGTTGCATCATGTTTCGGGGGAAAAGTTGGAGGGAAGAATGCCGCCTAATTTTGCAATGGTTTTTGAAACAGATGAACTTCTGTTTCAATTTTTTGTACTACAACAAATATGATATTATAGGACGCCCTACATAGGACACTTCTAAAAAGTCATCCTATAAAGGTCGTAATAAGGCGTCTAACTATTAGGGTCCTATTATGGTACCGCTTAGTAGGACGCCTTACTCTTTGTGCCCTATTATCATAAGACTTAATAGTACGCCTTCCAATGACATCCCATAAAAAGGCCTAAAAGGACACCTAAGCCGTAGGGTCCTATTACCGTGATGCTTAATAGGACACATGACTCTAGTGGCCCTATTAGCACAAGGGCTAATAGGACACCTTTCAAGTAGGCATCTCAATAGGCCATTGGGACCTATTAGGGGTGTACCTAATAAGATGTCTTTCTATAGGGTCTTATTATCATAATCCCTACTAGGACACATAATTCTTGGGTCCTATCATCATAAAGGTTTATAGGACCCTTTTTAAGTAGCATCCCATTAAGTCATTGGGATAATATGACACTTTTTAAGCAGCGTCCTATAAAAAGGCTAAAAGCACTAAATAAAAGAAAACTTAGTTTTGCTGACAATTTTTCTTGACGTTTGAAATAACCGCATTCAATTTCCTACACTTCCATATATTTGTCGAAAATAAACGATAATTAACATATTTATCGGAAAATTGACGGCATTTTGTTTTAATGTCAGAACTTTGCAATGCTTTACCAATTTAAAGTGTTGGGGAATTTTTTGACATTTTGTCACAAGAATCGGTAACTATTCGACACATCGTGCATATGTCGAGAAATATTCAACAATTCTTACAATTCGTTAGAAAAATGCCAACACATAATGAAGTGTCGTAAAATTTAATGTATTCCGGGTTATAATTGCTAGGCCTACTTCAAACAACTACAAAGATTTCAGATTAAGGGTCCTCTCAAGTTAATCACTGCTTAAGCTAACTTTTTAATTGAGTACTCATTGTAACCATTTCAATCATAATCACATATTCTTTTTATAAATCGGTCAGATTTAATGATTTACAAGAAAATTGAGATATCGCGACTCCATGTTCGGGATTTTTCCGAAGACCTCGTAAAGTGGCCTATCAAGGTATTTATTGTGTTATATTAAGGCATTTATTGTGTTATATTATGAAATATCAAATAATCTTGTAGGAGCCATTTCATAAAAAAGGGGAAAAAAGCCCAGTATATTGAGACACAAATAATGAGACACATAAATCAGTGATGCAATAAATTATTTAATATGGCACCTCCTTAATTAGCGTCTCATCAAATCAAAAAATAGGCCACACTGACATCTCCTAGTCAAAATATGTTGTAATAGGAGTCGTTTAAGGGTTTATTTATTACGTTTGTGTATAAACATGATGTAGTTTTAGATTTAAAATATTAATCGACTATTTTCTTTTAAAACCCAAGTGTTATTTTGACTCATACTTAATGTAAAGAGTAAGTTTCCTGTAAGACGGTCTTGAGGATCTTAATTCGTAAGAAGGAACCCCACTCTTTCACAACTCAACCTACCAACACACGGTGGGTCGGCTAAGAAGGATCTGTCTTACAAAAAATATTCGTAAGACCGTCTTACTGACGCAGCGGAAATAACAACAGGAATTCTTTTAACAGGAAATTCCTAACAAACAAGTCTATAACGACTTATGGTTTTCAAGCACAAACTAAGAAAATAAGAAAACTCAATTTATTATCAAAATTTTTGAAATAAACGTTTAAGAGGGTATTTATATGCCCTAAACAAACCAAACCCTTAAAGGAAAAAATAAATAAAAATAGATGAAAAAACCTGAAAAGTTCCAAGGCCCATAGCAATGCTTAAATAGTGTTTTTTGGGCTTAAAACAAACTTATCACGGGGTATACCATATGAGTCTTGTAGATCTCGTTGAGAGCTTCGATTTGATACAGGCGGGCCTCGTAATTCATCCAAACGCGAAAGTTATGCTCCGTTAAATTTCTGCCAATTGTTAAATAATTTCTACTAATACATAACGCAAACTGTAAAAACTATCAGCCAAACCAACTTTCAAAAATTACAATTGGATCCCCCTGAACTTCGAAAGACTCGCTTAAATACGCCTCGGCCACCTGTTCTACGTTAATTACTTAATTTAAGTTTTTGCCAAATGTACAAAAAAAAAAAGAAGAAGGTAAAATATGGAAAGGACTAAAATTGGAAGGTTAATTAATTTTTAAGAAGGGGGGTTTTATTTTTACACACATTTTTAGCCTTCCCGCTAGAAAATTTTCATTAGCGCGGTTTTCTATTTCACAATCTATGCCGCTATTATTCAGCCCTCTCCCTACTCACGCCGCCTCCAGTTCGCCTCCCTCCCTACTCACGCAGCCTCCATCCAGTTATCCCTACGTCCCCAAAATTTTGAATTGAAGATTACAGAGAAATTCACAGCAGTTCGTTGAAAGGTATGCCCCTTTAAAACTCTCATCCTCAATTATCTGCCCTAGGTTTTTTGTTAGACAATTGCTCAATTGTGAATGATAGATATGTGAAACCATATATGCCTTAGTTATTTTGATGGACGAACAAGTAGTATTTTGCAGATGTTTCTCCATACATCCGCCATGGCGTAACGGCTGTAATTCATTCTAGTATGAAAGTCAATCTAATTTCATTTTAATTTTGGGTTTGGGTGAAAGAAGGAAATCTGTTATTTTTGCACACTAATTGTTTGATTACATTGATCTTAAGAGTAGTTTTGTTCTTTGATTGATGCATTAGGGTACCAAGTAAGTCATACATTCAATACTTTGGAAGGAGTAAACATTTTGGAAAGCTTCATAGGCCAAGCCGTGGACTTGTTTCTTGCATAACATAAGCTTATCCTGCTTTCTTTCAATGTGCTTTAGAAATTGATAGAGATGGTCGATTGTCGATCTTTTTTTTGTTAGTTGGATTTCTACTTTATAGATTGTTGGTTCAGTTTTCCTCCAATTTGTTTGATCTTTTCTTTGCCCATGTTTGCTCCTTGGGAAACCTACTCGATAGTCCAAGTATAGAACGGTTGCAGCTACCCAAATATTTCACAAGTCCGAGGACCTGATATCGACATTTGCGTAACTTGTGTTAGGGGTCGAGGTGGAGAACAATTATGAGAATTTCTTTTGATTGGTCGTGTCAACGAGAGAAACAAACTTCCTTTTGTTTTGTTTCCGTGTGATTCATGCTTCATCATGAAAATGGAAAACCAAACTAAAGTCGCCGACACGGATCGACTTTGATAACCGTACTATATTCTAGCTGTTCACTTGCAATGGTATAATATAGAGTACGACATTAGAAAACGATAGAAGATGAGCTTACCTAAGCAATAGAAGATGATGAATAATAAGAAAAATGGACAAAACTAGCTTAAAACAATCCCCATTAGTCGATGAGGGAGAGCATGTCGCGAAGTGATTCCAAGTCGGGAGTTTTACTTCCCAAAACAGTTCCAAAACTCGTCTCTAATCTCGCCGACAACGGTTTGTTTTGAAGAGGATTTTCCCTTGCAAATATTCCCTACCAACTAACAAATTTATTCCAGCCTTTGGACTGCCCAAGCCGCACCAATAATCTCCTCCAAACAGCCCAGATTCTCGAAAGTAACACTTACAAAATCCAGCCCCTCACCTAGCCTACAAACCGCCCCAAACAATGAATTAAAACCTCTAAAATCTACCCAAAATTTAATAGAGTGTCTCCTTACAAATTAACCCAAAAATCCCTAGCCTTGTTCATAGGATACACAAGCTATAAACTACCCTTAATCTGCCCGAATACTCCAAGCAAACTACTCCCCAATCACTTGCAACAAACCGGTGACGGAAGATAGGGAACATCTACATCTCCATCTCCATTTCATACTCTCCTCGCTTGTCATGATGCCTCTTAAAATCACAGCCCACGCCTTCGCTTCCTCACTGACAACAATTTTACTTGCCTTGGATTCAGCCTCTGAACTCTTCATAAGAAAAATCTTGTATGGTGGTGCCTTTTTGGTCACAATCCGCCCCCATGGTTTCCTTTCAAAACAATTCCAAACTTTTCATATGAAAAATTCTGATTTGTTGAAATTGAATCGTGTTGTTTGAGTTGAATTCTTTGAACTTGCCTACCATGACTCATTTTTGATGATCTCTTTGCTTTGTAGCAGCCCCAAGTCCGCTGCCATCCTTCAAAATTGTTTCTCCCTCGATACTCTCATTCGAAACAGTCCCTTTTTTGTGTCTTCTAAACCAGTCCTAAACCGTGATAGGTGAATATCCCAAACAGCTCCAACACTCTTGTCATCCACCTTGCGTATAGGCCATACCTTTGTAAGCAAAGTAGCTCCTAATTCAAACTCTAATCTGTTTGCCTTTGTCTTTATTATTCCCAATAGCTCTTTGGTCAGAAGACCCGTCCCTTTTGTTTCTTCTTTGCCTTTCATTAACCAAGTGATTGTCCATAAAAAAACAGCCCACTCCATTACTTCCTCTTGGCTTAATAACACACACACACACACACACACACACACACACACACACACACACACACACACACACACTTCTGCATGCATAAATCATAATGCACAGTTGTTCTGATAACACACACACACATTTGTCTGCATATATAGTCTATTTTTATTATCCCCCAACAAATAGAATTAAAGAGAATTGATGCTCCTTCTTTGAAATTTCATTCAACTTTGTTAAATGACTGGAAACGCCAGCTTGTCCAGATTTGTATTGGATACTAAGTTTCTCCATATCTCCTCATAATGAATCTTTTTTGTTCTTTTATTTAAGGAAGTTGACTTTTAGGCTATTTACCCTTAGTATCTACACTACAGTATTCGAAATAACTATTTAAGAAAAGAAACACACTTTGGGGTTACAAAACAATTCGAAAGGGACACACCTTGAGATAAAGGGAGTGTTTCTTTAGCCAGAATCACAGGGGAAGGAGTACAACTAGAGACACTTCATAATTCTTTCATCACGAGATGAGTTCATGGGCAAGTAGCAATAGAGGCTATGTCATCACCACCTGGAGCTGCAGTCACCTCAGCATCAAAATACTCCTTTAGAGAACCTTAACGAAGCTGGGCTTAGATCCTGCAACATTAGATGTAAAAGCCAAGAAGCTTACCGTAGGATTCTACAACATGGAAATCACTGTTGCTTCCAGGTCGTTTACCCGTTTTTCTAGCAAGCTTAATTTCTCAATCTTCTTGCTAATGCTGATATACTCCTTGCCACTGTCCGATTAGTGGAAAAATTGATAAAGTAAATGCAATGAATCCTTTTATTTCTGCAGCTGGAACCATTCATTTTTCTTGTGTTCTGAATAGTTTCAACAAATCTGGTTCACATGTATGATTTGCAGTGATTAATTGACTTGTTTATACAGTGATTAATTGACTTGTTTATACAGATGCACGGATTAACTCATTAATTTTGGGCAAAAAGCACTGAAAAGAGTTCACATGCATCAATGTTGTGTTGGCTAACAAGAATTTTCTGTCATATCACAAATGTTGCAGTTAGAAGGTCCATAACAAGATAAACAGGGAGGGTGAAGGAGCATCGAAAAAGGTAACGTCACTGCAAATTGATATTTAGTTAAAACAAATGACTTCAGAAGTTTAGCAATGTAGTCAAACCAATAGACAAATCTGTGAGCCAACCATAAACACCAATCCCGCCAATCTACCCTTTTGTTTATGTTATTTTTGTTTTTGGGCTGTTTAGAGGAAGCTTCGTTTAGACTTGCTGTAGCCTTGGTTGTTTCGACCAGCTTGTTTATTTGGGAAGAATATCGTTCTTGGGTTGTTAGTGAATCCTTGTTGTCCGGCCAGATTAGAAGATTTTTGGGTAGGTTATTTGAATCTAAAGAGGGCTGTTTTAAGGAGGTTTTCGAGGCAACTTGTGGCTGTTTTGAATCGTGTGGGCAGCGTGTTTATTTGGGCAGTTTAAGTGATATGAAAGATAGTTAACTAAAAAAAACTGCAATAAATATGGTTTAATATTGCATTTTATTTTGTTAATTTGTATCTGCTAATGCTTTAAGATTCTACTTTATACTGTTATTAAATATTCTATTGTTTTTTTTTCCTTACATTTTAGTTCTAGCCGTAATTTTGTATTCTAATAGTGGAATTTTTTTCACAGAAGGAATGCTATCAGTATTTTTCTCACACCGTATAATGATTTTACCGGCCAAGAACAAGTTCTCCATCTCATCCTCCCCAGCTTAACTTATGTATCATGTGTAGAGGAAGTATGAGAATCACTTAGTTCATAGATGAAAACCCGCTCTTGTTCACCTATCATCCACCGTCCAATAATGCAAGTGAGTCTTATTTATTGTGAGGTATTGTGCTCAGCGCCGCGCCCTTGTTTAGGGGTGCGCCGGACGGCGGATGCGGGACACCGCTCTCGCTCCACCCTCCCTTGTTTAGGGAAGACGAAATCCAAAGTGCGAGAGGAGTGTCTGTCTATATTAGCACGTTGGAATGTGCCTCGGTTGCCTCGAGTGGATTTTGTATCCAAAATGGGAACTAAAGGTTTCTCATGTCGTTATCCCTTATTTCGGGATAACAAGATATGGGAATGCATTACCTTTCCATTCTCATTCTCCCCTTTTATCTTTCAGGGGAAAATAGAGAAGTGCAAGAAAAGATATTGCGACGCCCCCACTTACGGATTTATTAAAATAGCCTTATGGCCCAATCGATCGCTATGGAGCTATGGGTTTCCCGCATCAAGTTATCCCTTGTTTGGGATACCGTGATATGGGAATACATCACCCTCCATTCCCGTATCTCCTTTTTTAGGGAGAACAGAAAGTGCAAAGAGGGAATGTTGCGAGGCCCCACCGGATCTCGAAAGTTTTAGAGTCGCCACCTTTATTTTAAGGCAAAAATAAAGGAAAACCGTAAAAGAAAACCGTAGATTTTAGAAAAGCGGGTTCGGGGCTAAGTTACGAGTTGGGAAGGTGCTAGGCACCCAACTCGCCCTTTCGGTCTCAAACGTTTTTGGTCAAGTATGCTCATTGTTATATTAATCTAGCAAATAAATAAGGTCTTATTTTGACAAGGGAAAATTAAACAGATACATTCGTGGCTACATTATTTACGGACTCGCAGCCGCCTCCTTCCAATAATTACAAACACATTTAAGAATATTTGGCCATTATAACGGCTCTTTTACATAATATTTTCTAATCTAATCCGGGCAGCACAACGGCTTATATTGGCTACATTGTGCCGGATTTAAAATACAACTTTTTGAAAATAAATAAAAGGAAAAAATACAAATGAAATAAAAATACGCTCTTAAAGGTATTACCTTTTAGAGCGGTGGTGTGCTCGCCTCCTCCTCCGAGAGGAGTCTTTTTTGTTTTGAATTGAATTGAACCGATTGTCGCTTGATTTGATTGATGTTTTGAGGTTTGGGCTTGTCAACTCTGCGTAGTGACAACTTTATTTGGGTTGGTTTTGGCCTTTTCGGGTTGGGCGGAACCTAGACTTAAGTTTTGACTTTTTAGCTCGTTACTCTGCAGTAACGGCTTATTTTGGGATTTTCGACTGGGTTTTGAGGTGGATACCTAACAACTAGGCTAGGGATCACTTATAACCTATGGGTTTTTGATTTGGCGTAGTTTGGACGGGGTTTAGAGATTTTAGAGGCTTCCACTCACCTATCTCGCACCTCTCGCATTAAGGATTATCGGCGAACGGCAGAAGCGCGATCAAAATCGCGGATGAAAAATTGTGTCGAGAACTGGGAGCTGAGGCCTCTATTTATACTGGAGCTTGAGGACGCGGCTGGAATTTGTGAATTTGTTCTCCGTGCATTGGCCGCTTGTACCGAGTGCTTCAGGACTTGTACCAAATTGATCTGTGAGAGCGCATGAAAGGCATGCTTGGTGCGGCCAAGCTATGCATGGTGCGGCACCAAGCCTTCATTGGCGGCACCAAATCCTTTTGGAAGTTTCAAAATTTGTCATTTTAGCCCCTCGCAGCTTCACTGCTTCACAAGATCCCCTTTTTTCGCATTTTTGACTTCTCGCAACTTGACATTTGTTAAGTTTTAACAGCTTCTTGATATTTTATGTCGGTCACATACCGGGTACGAATTGGGGTGTCTACAGCCCCTCAACGATGGAGTCTACTGTAACCTTTCGCCTTACTTCGAGTAGACGAACATCGTTGATAAACAAGAGACTCTCCAATTTCGTTCATTTAAGAACAGGAGAATGCAATTGGTAGCAGTTATAATGCACAGGAACATGCTATCCAAACTCTATAACCTAGACATTTTTAGTCGGTTATATAAAAATTATCGAAGTTTTAAGCAGATGTGAATTTAATGTGCTCTAATGGTCGGACCTACTAATGTAGGTCGCCTCACGTATTCCTATTAAAGGAAATCGACCAAGCGTAGTTCGTGCCAAAACCTTAAACTACAATGGAAAAGATTTTTGTGTTTCGAAAAGCCGTATTCTTCCTGGTCCGAAACCGTTGTCAAATACGGTATGAAGATCTGAATGTTTTTCTGTTACCACCTTTCAACCGGTAAAGACCTTGTAGTTGAAACGTGTTAAGAAAAATTTTTAATTATGTCTGGGCCTTGATCGCTGTCTTGTTTCCAGACATAACCCGAAAACTTTCAAATATCAGAAAATTGTGTTTGACTAAAGATCCGTTGCCGAGCACTGCAAATTGCTTTTCTGTTACCACAATTTCAACCGGTCAATACCTTGTAGTTGAAATGTGTTAAGAAAAATTTTCTAGGTATGTATGGGCCTTGATCGCTGTCTTGTTTCCAGACATAACCCGAAAATTTTCAAATATCAGAAAATTGTGCTCGACTAAAGATCCGTTGCCGAGCACGACGAAATGATCATTCTTCAAGTATTTTCGAAAATTGTGAAGTGAAAATATTCTTTTTCCTTCCACTTTTTTTTTTGTTTTCTTTTTTTTTTCAAATATTCCTCTTTTTTTTTGTGTTTTTGAAATATTCCTCTTTTTTTGTGTTTTTTGAAATATTCCTCTTTTTTTTGTTTTTGAAATATTCCTCTTTTTTTGTCTTTTTTGAAATATTCCTCTTTTTTTTTCTTTTTGAAATATTCCTCTTTTTTTGTCTTTTTGAAATATTCCTCTTTTTTTTTTATTTTTTTGTTTTTGAAATCAAAACTCATTTTGAAAAAGAGTTTTTTTATTTGAAAATAAAACAATTTTTCCTAAAAAGGAAATTATTCTAAAGTCGTAGGAATATTGCGACTTACTCACCGGTGGTCGCCGCAGTTCTACCGATTCGACATTTCGCCACTCTTTGTCGGGGAATTTTTTTTTATGGTCGGACCTCGATGTAGTCGCTATCATTTTTCATGAATCGCACCAAACGTAGTTCGGCCTGATGCTGGGAATTTTATTTTTGCTTGCTCTTTTTTCTTTTCTTTTGATTTTTCTTTTGCTTTTCTTTCTTTCTTTTTCTTTTCCTTTGATTCTATTTTTTTTTTTTTTGATTTTTTTTTTTCGATCTGCTGGGGATGTCATTTCTTTTGCCCTTTGGTGAATGGTCGCAAATCTTGGTTAACAAAACTAACTTTGTTAACTTTCTGTTAGGCTCAAGGACCATTGTGAGAATTTTGAAACTTGAGGACCAGAGTGCTGCAACTGCAAACTTTGGAGGGGGAAAAAGGAAAATTCCCTTTTTCTTCCTAATATTGACGGGAATGAGAAAGGAAGCTACTGCTTCTTCTTTCTCTTTTCATTTCCTTTGTTCATTCCTCCGCCGCCGCCATAGTTGCCGCTTGTCTTTTCATTTTCTTCATTTTCGCTCCTTTTCTCGATTTTCTTCCGCCAATCTCGGTGTTTTACTTAGCGATGGCTTCTTCTTTACGATCCAGGGAAAGGGAAAGGCGCCTCGACCGGCGGTGGAGAGAACCTCCTAGCTTGGTTCGGAATCGGCTCAATTATACATACTCCAAGGATGATTGGGGCAACCTGGTACGAGATCGGGACACCCACATCTCCAATCTTCCCCTAACCACTGTAAGATTTCTCTTTTCAAGCAATTTTCCTGGATATTTCTCAGATCTGCTAAATTCCTGCACTGTTTGGGACTTTTGGAGCACTCTTGACTTTGTTAGTGATGCATATGCATGTCCTATTTATGCCTAAATGATGTAATTGAGTGATAATGTATGTAATTTCTATGATTTATTTTTGCGATGCATGATTTGAAATAGTGATCACTATTTGACCCTACTATGCATGATTTATGTTTTAAATGCAACTGGAGTTATATGATGCATGTTTTACACTAAATCACATTTTTGCATGCAATAGAATCGCGAAACGAATATTCGAGTATAAATTTAATTTTTCCGAAACACTTTTCGGGCATATTTTCGGATAAAAATGGGACAAAACAGATATTTTTTATGCCCTTAGATTTATTTTCCAAGCATGCAAATGCTGCAGGGGTATAGTAAATACCACAAAGATGCTTATTTTGATGATTGGTGGTATTTTACCTTCTTTTTGTCGTACCTCTATGGCAGCTTATTGGACAAATGAAATGCAAAATATGAATGCATGAATTATTTTATTTGATACAGATGCAATGTAGAACACGTATGAGATGATGCATGGATTTTTCACATTTTATTATGCACATGACAAATGCAGTTATAATATGTACGTTGAGATGCAAAATTAATTACATATATGAATTGTTTTTTTTTTCATGATTTATTATTATTATTATTTTTATGAATGAATTTTTTTTATGGATTTTCAAAAAGAATGATTTTTTTTTATTTACATGTATGAAAATAGTATGTGACAATTTAAAGAATTATTTTTATTTATTTTTGCTAAAAGAATTTATAAAACATGAAGTATAAAACATGTGATATGTTCATTATTTACTTTAAGGACTGTACATAGAAGGAAATTAGGGTAGAGATCTTACCTCTTTTTTTTCTTTGAGGTTCGCAGGAAGCAGCTCAGTGCGGCGGCCCAGACGTCGAGATGACGACGATGATGATGATGACGGGTCAAGCCGCGGCCGGGGTAGAGGTCGAGGAATCGTAGCGGGTCCCAGAGTTAGGGGTGGTGGCCTTCCCAGAAGCCAGTCGTCCCGAGCACATTAGCTTTGAGTTCCTGCGAACATTAGTATCTCTTTCTTTTTTTTTTCTTTTGTACATTTTTTTTTTATTCTTTTGTATATATATATTTTTTTTTTTGTAAAAGAAATATTTACAGACACTATGGAATAATGCAATATAATGTATATGATGCAATATGTTACACATGCAAAAATAAATTCAATTAGTAAAATAAAATTATACCAAACATCTAAAATGTAATGGCACGTCAGATTTTGAAGAAAGGGATTTTTGAAAATACACCTTTGGATAAGAGTGGGCTTTTCGGGTGATATCGGAATGGAAAGATGGCCGAATCTCTTATTCTTTCGGTGCATTGTGGTTGTTGAGTCCGTGGCCGTAGCCTCCTTTTGTAGGCCCTTTTTTTTCGCGATCGGACGACGCAAGAGACGATGGAAATATCATGGAGCCGAAATACCTCATGGTATCCCAGTGAAGCACCTCTATCCGGATAATGGGACATTGATGATGAGGATGAGGACACTTTAGGGGCTCTCATGTCGATGAGTCTAGGGTTTCTTCTTCGCCTCGCAGGAGTATATGGGTCCCGGCCGGTGGACGCCGCAGGCAGTAATCGATGGACCGCTGGCTATGGGCAAGAAAAGGATTGTTTCTGGGAAAACAAAGCGGGGGTACAGCAATAATAGATATGTACATGCCATTAATGCATAATCTAAATTTCTTTTGCAATTATTCCTAAGTTGCACCTTAGAACTCGTAATATTATATTTTAGTATTTTATTGTGAGCTTATGTCGTGGTTTTTCTTTTTCTTCTCGGCCGAGCCTCTTTGCGCCAAGACGAGATAGGATGCCGAGGTTTCAAAGAGTGTCTTCCTCTCCTTATTCTCCCGATATATATTTTTTATTTGTTTGGCTCTAACTTTTGCCTAGGTCCCTTTCGGGTTTTCAACCTAGCGAGCCTTTATTTTTATTTTTTTTTTTTTTGCCCTAACTTTTGACGCCCTTTTCGGGTTTTCAGCCTAGCTGGCTTTTTTTTTTTTTTCTTTTGCCCCGACTTTGCCTAGACTCCGCTCTTTCGGCTTTTAGCCTAGCGGCTTTTTTATTTTTATTTTTTTTTGCCCTAACTTTTGCCTAGATCGCCTTTTTCGGTTTTCCTAGCGGAGAGGGAAGCACTTGCTCGGATAGAGTGGATCGAGCACCATACCTTTGAACTTGTTGAAATTGAGGTCGAACAAGGTCTTTTCTTGGCTTGTGGGGAGTACGACATCTCCTCGCCCGGATCTTTTGACAATATACGCACATCGCGGGAAGAGGGGGCTTTGATAAGTAGCCCCCAAGATTTTTTAGTCCGACGGCATGACATGATAGCGAGGGTCCCCCAAGGGATGAGGTCTCTCTTGGTCTCCCTGCTGCTTTTGATTTGACTATAGCCTAGCATGTTGTTGTTGGATTTGGGAATGGTCACTATTTGACGCCTGACAAACAGATCGGTATTATTTTTTTTATTTTTTTTTTATTACTATTTTTTTAATTACCCCTTTTTTCTTTTTTGTATTTTGTGTATTTTTTTTTACCCGAATGAAGTTGACGCCTCTACTGTTTCATGCTTTCTTCTTTTTTTTTCAACTTGTAGTGACCATTCTCGACTTGATGCGGGGCTTTTGTCCGATTGGCTCGAGCATCCGACATATGAGGGTCCTGTTTGGCCTATGGTCGGGTCTACCCCCCGACATATCTTCATAGAACCAGTAAGCATGTCCACGAACTTTTGAAAGGATCCATGGGTGGTGTTCTTTGGAGCCTTGCATGTAGTTGCCGATTCTCGACTTCTTTTGATTTCCTTGTCCACCCCCGGGATTGATAGTGGTCGGCCTTCGCTTGTTATTGATGATGTCTCTCGCTCACTGACTTTACAAGCTCGAGCAAATTTTTATCTTTGGGTCCTTTAAATGACTCATTATTATAATTATTTAATGTGTCTTTTAATGCGTGTGCAACTAAGAAATAAGCAAAGACGCTTAGATTATTATTAAAAGCACAACGCATTGTGGTTTATTACATTATTGAGGACCCGGGGTTTAAGATCCTCAATTGTGGAGCGGATCTGGTAGATGACCAAACCGTAAGGCTAGGGAAAGGAATAGGGGTACTAATTTTAGGGAGCGGATTGGTAGATGACCAAACCGTAAGGCAGTGGAAAGGAATAGGGGTAATATATCCAAAGTAGTCCACCAAATCAAGGGCCAAAAGTCGGCATCTTAATATACCTGTTCAAGCAGAGGTTTATTAGAACCGGACTCAAACTCACAGAGAGCCTTTCATAATCGGTTTCCCTATTATACCAGTGAAGCCGTCCTCCCAAATTTTCATTAGAAACACCCCGGTTTAGAGCTTTAAGCAACATGGTTTTCACATCTTCGATGTCGCCTCCAATTTGGCGCATCGAAAGTTGGATTTTGGTATATGTTGGCCGGATTTAGAAAGTCGGGTTATTTTCTCGTCAAGGTGGGATTCGGGATGGTGGATTTTGGACAAGATATGGGTTTTTTCGGGTTAATGGAATTTGGGCATTATAAGGATTCTCGGGTCGGATATGGGTGTTGGGTTGGATAAAGGTCTTCGGGTTATTGGTCGTTTGGATAATATATGGATTTTGGTTGGATAAGGATTTTGGATTGATAAGGATTTTGGATGGGATAAGGATTTGGACAAGATAGTGGATCATGAGTTGGTGGAATTTGGGTAATATAGGGATTCTGAAGTTGGTGGAATTTGGGTAATATAGGATTCGGTTGGTGGGTTGGTGTTTGGTTGGGAGGTTGGATTGGAGGAACATGAAGGTCGATGCTTGGGAACCGCAGGGAAGGGATTTTCTCACCACTAGATTTAAAATTTTCTATTACATCAACCAGCTTGACTCTTTATATGATCAATAAATGCTTCCAAATTTTGGTCTAGCCATTTTTGTATTGCCGAGGCGGAAAATACCCCTGGAGCCCTCGAACTCGCTGCCCATAGCCGATCAGTCACTTTCTCGCTATACTGGTCGGATCTCATCCGCTGAATCGATTCTCGCCTCGCTCGATTCGAAATCGATACCCTCTCGACTCGATTTCTTCGCGCTATCTTCCGAATCAACCGAATCAACCGGCCCGATCGCTCGCTTTCCAAATTCGGGCCAGTCTCGAGGAAAATGGGGTTTTGTAGGTATCGTAAGGTCGATGGAGGCTATCCGCTTGAAGTACAGCGCGGCCTTTTATTAATATTTTACATTATTATTTTCTATGTTCCCTACAATTGACCTGGATAAACACCGCTTTATTTTGACAGCCTCGGATTTTCCTTGAATAGTGGATTCTTTCTCCGCAGTATAGGACCAACGATTCCACCTCGCTGACTCCCCAGATCGATCGTCCCAGCGGCGGCATATACTCTTTCCAGATCCACCATCCGAAATGATCTAGGTCGAAAGCATCCGAGAATTATAAATCACCGCTTATTGTTTATTGTCTATTTTTTTTGTGCGCACTTACTATATTTTTTTTCGACTTATATTTTTAACATATATATTTATATTTTTTTTCTCGATTGATTTTTTTTGGACAGGCTGACCCACAATTCAAAAATGCAAAAACCGGCCTCATTCGTGAAGTGTCCCGAAAATCTATATGCATTCTAACGTTGGTTTGCAGGGGTGTAGGCCATGGTGTAGTAGGTAACACTGAATATATTTACATGCGTGCACGTGTGTGCGGTATCTAGAAAGCAAGAAAATCTTTATTTATTTTACATATATATGAACGTAAAAATAAAACAATTTATGGCATGTCTTGCCGCTTGGTGGATTTTCTGCTTTTTAGTTTGAGCAAGCAAGCAAGCACACCATTTTAAGAAATAGAAAGAAAAGTGGGGAAACTATCTATCCCTATTAATTACAAATTTTGGTCCTATGTCCCCAAATAAAATGACATAATGAATGCGTAAATGTACAAATATACGTATAAAGTGGAAAATAAAAATGAACCTGAAGAAATGAATGAAAGAAAATAGAGCCTAAGTAAAGCCCCAAATTTCTTTGTTGTGCCGCCTGAAATAAAAAGAAACATTACATATACATCATATATAAATAATAGTGTTTGAAGGCTTTGATCGGGTTGCTACGTACGTTGTATGTTCAGCAATACCACACCCTATTCGCATGCTTTAAGGGTATCAATGGAGTTTCCAAACTAATATACTTAGACCTTTATATATATATATATATATTTTTTTTTTATACTTCGAACATGTCTCAGAATAAGTATCTGAACGAGATCGCCGCTGCGATGGAGGATCATATCCACAAATATAGCCACGCTACCGTAATGGGAACACTTTATTGAAATGCGTGAATTAATATAACGAGCATACCGCAGCTAAAAACAAAGAAAAGCCAAAAAAGGTTTTATTTTATGAGTCTAGCCTCCATTTTATTTAAAATAAAACAACTCCCCGCCAGAAGTCGCCACCGCAGGTTCCTGGTGTGCCCGCCCGCCGCCTTGTTTGTTTGCGCGGATGCGGGACACCACCGCTGCTCCACCCTCCCTTGTTTGGGAAGACGAAACCAGCGAGAGAGTGCTGCCCTATATTAGCACGTTGGAATGTGCCTCGTTGCCTGAGTGGATTTTGTATCCAAAATGGGAACTAAAGGTTTTCATGTCGTTATCCCTTATTTCGGATAACAAGATATGGGAATGCATTACCTTTCCATTCTCATTCTCCCTTTATCTTTCAGGGAAAATAGAGAAGTGCAAGAAAAGATATTGCGACGCCCCACTTACGGATTTATTAAAATAGCCTTATGGCCCAATCAGATCGCTATGGAGCTATGGGTTTCGCATCAAGTTATCCCTTGTTTAGGGATACCAGATATGGGAATACATCACTCCTCCATTCCCGTGATCTCCCATTTTTGGGGGAGAACAGAAAGTGCAAAGAGGGAATGTTGCGAGGCCCCATCGATCTGAAAGTTTTAGAGTCGCCACCTTTATTTTAAGGCAAAAATAAAGGAAAACCGTAAAAGAAAACCGAGATTTTAGAAAGCGGGTTCGGGGCTAAGTTATTTAGTTGAAGGTGTTAGGCACCCAACTCGCCTTTCGGCCTCAAAACGTGGTCAAGTATGCTCATTGTTAATCTAGCTAAATAAGGTCTTATTTTGACAAGGGAAAATTAAACAGATACATTCGTGGCTACATTATTACGGACTCGCAGCTCGCCTCCTTCCAATAATTACAAACACATTTAAGAATATTTGGCCATTATAACGGCTCTTTTACATAATATTTTCTAATCTAATCCGGCAAAGACAACGGCTTATAT
>CM028380.1:148903884-148937229 GCA_013146195.2 Codonopsis lanceolata
TAGATCATTGTTTCACATGTATGTGCCTCTTATGGTTGCTTGAGAATTGCATTCAAAATCAATTGTGATTTTTTTGTTATGATTTTCTCTCTCCCAGTTCTTGAAGCATGTTTGAACAAAGGAGAGCTACCTTAAAAATACAATGGTTGTAGCATTTTATTTTGGTACTATGAAATTTTGGTTCTCATGGGTTGATCTTGAGTAAAATGAACACACTTGGAAAAGTGTGAAAGCTACCTAAAGGAAAAAGAGCTACCTATGAACAAGGTTTGTTGTCATTCTCTCTTGGGAATATGAATCGTTGGATTTCATGGGTTGATCATGTGCAAAATGACTTCCCTTGGTATATAGGGTGAAAGGTTCCAAGTGACATGTTTTTATAGCTTGAAATAAAGTAGAGCTATATTCTAGAGAAATAAAGTACCTATTGATTTTTGTTATGAAAAATTTATGATCTTTGAGAGAGAAATCGGTTGAGAAAAGAAAAGATGCAAAAATTACACAAAAGTTTATTATTGATGAATGCTTCTCTCAATGCATTTGCATCGGGAACTACATCATTTTGATTCGCTCTTTATCACTTGTGTGTGATGACATTTTTATTCTTTTGCCTAGCTTTTAGTAATCATGTTTTAGTCATAAAATTTTAGGACATGCATTGTTGGTAAAAATATCAACTTGGTGTGCAAATCAATTTCTAAAAACTTCCATGATGAAAAATATTTAGTGGATGTCTATTTTTTTTGTGTGGAACTAAGAGGTATTGATTCTGGATATGATGTGCTCAGTTATTGCTAGGGGTGTGATCAATTAAGTCATGGTAAACACTTAATTGTGTTTTTCAAAATCTTGAATTTTTGAGAATTTCTAAAAGATTGTTTATCCCTCTTCCTTTTCCGGTCAAATAGGGGGAGAGAGGTCAAATGCTCATATTTCTGGTGATGATGATGGTTTGATTGTCATTTGATGGTATATTCTGATTTGTGCTTAGCTAATGATTTCTGATTTTATACCTTGCACAAATTCAGGGGAAGATGAGATTTTCTAATCAATGCAGGTTAGATGGTTTGATTGGTGTTGAATAAACACTTGTCATTTGATTTGACCAAAAAAGTTCAACAAAGGAGGAGATTGTAAGGGTAAAATAGGCATGACCTATTTTTGTTTTGTTTCTCCTTTCTTGGTCATTAAGTTTAGGCATTTTTTTGAAACAAAATATTCCAAAAGATTTTTAATTTCTTGATCCTAAAGCTTGTGAGATATTATGGAAACAATATCATGGTAAAATTCCTTCCTTGAATATGTGTTCTAGAGTCCTTGGTTTATTTAGTAATGAAATCTAGAGAATTTAGGAAGTTTATTTGATTACCAATTCTATCTCCTAATCCTTTAGTGTATTGGAGTTTGTTTCCTTGTTTATGTATAGGTCTCCTTCATGATATAAATAGAGGACATGGCTGGAGGCTTGGACGTACAAGACAGAGAGAGTATAGAGCATTGCAGAGTAGAAAACTCAGAGCATATTCAGATTTCAGAATTCCAGCTTTGCTGATTTTGAATGCAGTTCCGGATGCAGCAACTATAGAAGCTACATTAGGAGCTACATTGAGGCTGTTAGAATTGTTTGTCTTTCTAGTGATTCTAGGAAACTAATTTTTTTTCCCACGTTTTCTTTACCTGTTTTCTGTGGGTTTTTGCTCTCTAAGACTTGTTGTCTTGTGAGAGTATTTGTTTTGGTGATTTCACATAATTTTTGTAAAACAATTCATCATTTTTGGTGAAATCATTTTGACAATGAGACTAGATATACAAGTATAGGCTTGTAGATTGTTTGGTAAAAGTTTGTGCCTATTTCCTGCTTTATAATTAAAGTCTTCCGATGCTTATTAATTTTCTGACCAATGCACCTTCCAGTGTAACTTTTGCAAAGCTACATTGGGAACTGCATTGACAGCTTGGTGAATCTAGCTACTATTATTCTTACGTATTGTGATTATCGATCTTGAGTTTTATCTCTCAGATCTCTCTTGAGTTTTATCTCACTTAAAATTTATATAAGAGGTTATTGCTGGAGAAAAATAGAGAAAGCATTACAAAAAATGTTCAAAATGCCCTACACATGAAATACCATCTGCACCTTACCTTCAGGTTAGTAACATTCGTCGTGGCTAGGGGGAAAACTAGAAAAAGTTATAAAATGAGATATGAAATGACATAAAACTTAGGTTGAGTGGTAAAGTGAGATTTTATAGATACTTTGGGGGAATTTTGTATTTTTTAGTGTAAGTATGTACTTTGGGGTTGTGAGTTTGATTTCTCTAACACAATATATTATTTTCTAAAGAGAATCTAAATTCCAGAAACGACATAATTAAGTAAAGTCTCCAACAACAATGTGTTAATCTAATATAGTAAGTTTGAATTGTTTTTAATTAACACTATTGAAAAAAGAGATTAAAAAATAACCAACAAAAAAGATAAATGTGTAGGATAAGTTGCTATACTATTACAAAAAGCAAACATTATAAATGACCGGAAAAAAAAAAGTATCAGAAAAGCTATATACACACAACAACACAATTATAAGTCTAAAAAATTGTAAAGATTAAAACAAAAAAAAAATCCAATAATTAAAAACAAACAAAAAAAAGAAGGAATTAACAAATAACTTTTTAAAAATATTATTAACACCACGTGCGTTCATCACGTGCAAATGTGCCATGCACGTAAATCTTACTAGTAACATTAAAAGTATCACTTCTAACATTTAAATTTGTCACGTTTGTTAACTAACATTTACTTGGAATAGTAGCTATACTTAATGTTCACCCAAAAGTGTTTCCCACTAATTCACAATGAGCTAGTCTCGCAACATGAACGCATAGCATTTTTTTTTTAATGCACAAAAATTATATGGGTAAATATAATGTCTAGAGGAAAATAAAATGTTCGCTATGTTTACAAATTAGAAAACACAGAAAATATTAAATTATGAAGGTGCTCTACCTTGTTCTGTGACTTCTAGCTGTCAATGCAATATTTGTTTGTTTTTAAGTGTACGATTACTCATGTCTAAAAAATTGTTGTTAAGTGCCAAAAGTATGCCAATGTAAATGACCATGACACTTGCACTTTAAAAAACTGTGATTTTGAGTTCGACCATTCCACTTCAATATCCATCTTATTTTCGAGCAATGTAGTCTTGCATTGCTCGATCCACAGGTTCTCTCTTTCTCTCTGAAAACACACCATTACCCTCCTTTTTGTAATATCTTATACTTATGTATACTTATGATTATATCCATTCATGCAGATATTCGACGACCTTCTTGAAACGCTTATTGTTGCATGAATTGCTTGCTCAGGTATTCCCTTTTCTTCACTCTTCATCACTCTCCTTTCTATTACACATAAAACCACACACACACAACACCTTTTCTCTCTCTCTCTCTCTCTCTCTCACACACACACACAGAGGACACTCTCAATCTCACTCTACTCATTGTCTTTTGATTGCTCTTAGATTTCATTGAGAAAGAAGATCAACTTTTTAATTATCAGTAAGTATCTGATTCTCAAAACTATACGGATCTTCCTTTTTTCGCTCCTACTCCACCAATCAATGTTTATTCAGCTATTTTAACATTTTTCAACAGTGCCGAAGTTGAGGATTGAGAAGGAAGGAGAGACGAGAGTTGAGAATTATTGCTACATTTGTGACAAGGGATCAGGGCCGGTCCAATCGTTATGGAGGCCTAAAGCGAACTATAGAATAAGACATTTTAAAAATAAATAATAATTTATTATTAAAATAAAATAATAATTTATTATTAAAATAAAAAAACAATGTATTTTCGCAAAATTAAATTAATGACCGTAAAATATAAATCAAATCAACTTCAAGCCAAGGGCATAAGAAAAGAAGAAAAAAACAGTTAGAACTTAAAAGTTAGAACAAAGAAACCTGGTCGGGACGGGGGATCGATCGCGGCATGCCGGCCTCCCAAGTCACAATTTGATCTTGAATTCTCGATCCTCCTCTTCAAAAAGCCATGAACTCATTCATGAAAGGATTAGGGAAGAGCCGAACTACCGTCTACCGGTAACCAAAGTGTCCCGAAGAACGGAAGAAGACGGACATCGGAACGGAGTCAACTGTCAACAGACTATGTCTAATTGTCTATGGAACTAATGGAAGACTGGAAGTGGAAGTACTGTAAATTATAAAATGAGTAATAGTTGTATGCTTGTATATGATTGTGTGAATTGATAATATCTAATAACTATATCATTGATGATTGATAAATTGTAAGTTGTAACATTGATGATATGAGTCAGGTGGTTGGGTCATGTACACAGTTTCATCGAGAAAGCCATGAAGAAACGCATTTTTGACGTCAAGTTGGCGGATAGACCAACCAAGGGACACAGCAACGGAGAGAACAGTGCGGATGGTGGTTGGTTTGACAACGGGACTGAAGGTCTCAGAGTAATCGATACTGGGTTGTTGGTGAAAACCCTTCGCTACAAGACGTGCTTTATAGCGATCAAGGGTGCCGTCGGCGTGACGTTTAACACGATACACCCATTTACAACCAACGAGGTTCATGGATCGCGTACGGGGAACCAAGGACCAAGTACCGTTCCAAATGAGAGCATGGATTTCCTCGGTCATTGCATGACGCCACTGTGGAATTTTGTTTGCATTGGAGAAGCACGTTGGTTCGACAATGGGCTCAGAGCGGGTGCACACGGAGACATGTGAAGAAGGAGAATATTTAATGGAGGGTTTGGGGTTAGGCGAAGATGCATGGTGTGAGTGTTGAGGAGGGATTGGGCGGACTTAATGGAATGACGGGGGAAGGAATTGCCGAAGCAGGAGTGGACGGGAGGGATGATACCGGATTTGCATGAGAGGAAGATACTGGATTTGCATGAGAGGAAGCTGGACTAGGAGGAGTGTAGGGGATGGAAGAAGTTTGGGGCGGGTCCATATGGGGCGATTGGGCCGCAAGGTGAGAGGAATCGTGAGTAGGAGAATCAGGCTGCAAGGTGGGCCGAACTGAAGGAGAAGGAATGAATAAAGGGACAGCAGCCCAAGGGAGTTTGGTCGATGGAGGTGGGCTGGGAATGGGACCAAGTATAGATTGGGATGGTTTGGGAATAGGGCCTAGAACAGATGGGCCAGCAAATGGGTATGTAAATTCATCAAAACGAACATAGTGAGCAATGTATAGACGACCCGTGGAAGGATTATAACACCGGTAGCCCAAGTGATTCGAGCTATACCCAAGAAAGACACACGAGGCGGAACGAAAAGACATCTTATGTCGATTATAAGGTCGGAGATGAGGATAACAGAGACACCCAAAAATCTTTAAGAATGAGTAATCAGGCCTCGCCTGAAAAAGACGCTGATAAGGGGAGAGATTTTGAGACACACGAGAGGGTATTCGGTTAATGAGATAAACAGCGGTGTCAAAAGCAAATTCCCAGAATTTGAAGGGAACAGAGCTTTGAGCAAGAAGGGAAAGTTCGGTCTCAACAATATGACGATGACGTCTTTCGACAGAGCCATTTTGTGCATGAGTGTGAGGACAAGGAATACGATGATGAATGCCGCACGTTTTGAAAAAGGAATTAAGAGGACGATATTCGCCACCCCAGTCACTTTGGACATTTTTTATTTTGGTATTGAAGTGGCGTTCAACATAAAGTTGAAAATGTTTGAATATGGAAAGGACGTCAGATTTTTGTTGCATGGGATAGTACCAAATAAACTTAGAGAAATCATCCACAAAAATAACAAAATACTTATTGCCATTTGAAGATGGGATAGGAGCAGGACCCCATACATCGGTTAAAATTAAATCTAGAACAGAGCGAGAGCATGTTTTATGAGAAGAAAGGGGAAACCTAGCTGACTTGCCAAGTGGGCAAGCATTACATAATGTATTGAGAGAGGAAGAAGAACAAGCTAAATTATTGGACTTAATAATTTGACGAAGGACACGAAGATGCGGATGACCAAGATGACGATGCCAGCATTCCGAAGAGACGCGCTCGGTATGATGAACAGAGGGAGTAGTTGAAGATGAAATGGTGTAAAGGCCATCTTTACTCGGACCGAGAAGAGTGCGCAGTGACTGATCCTTGACACAAAAAAAAAGAAGGGTGGAATTCAAAATAAACGTCATTATCTTTGGTAAATTGATTAACAGAGAGTAAAGACTTAGATATAGAGGGAACATGAAGAACATTATTTAAATGAAATAACCGAGAGGGAGTAGAGAGAGAAGTAGAACCAATATGGGCAATAGGAAGTCCTTGACCATTTCCAACATGAACACTATTGGGACCGGTATAGTCATCAACTTGAGACAAGACGGAGAGATCAGGTGTTACATGGTGAGAAGCCCCGGTGTCAGGAAACCAACTATAGGGTGATGAAGGTGGCGGCATGTGGGTAAAATGGGTTGTAGGGGAAGGAGGTTGCATGGGACGTTGATAACAGTTGGCAAGGACATGATTCGTTCCCCCACAAAAATGACAAGGTGGACGAGAGTTAAAGGAGGGATGGCGACCAAGGAAGACCCACGATCAGAACAACCGCGACCACGGCCACGAGAGTGCCGCCCACGACCACGACTAGAAGAGGGACCATTACGGGTGGAAAGATGAGCAGAAGGGGAGGGTGGAGTGGACGGGCATTCGGGTTTATATGAGGAGATGCTTAGGGAGGACATGGAGTCTCGATTAAGGAACTCATGACTAAGAAGTAAGCTGTGGAGTTCAGGAAAGGTGACCGGCTCAGCACGAGCAGAGAGAATGGAAACATGGTTTGAAATCAGAGTTAAGACCGCAAAAGACATAAATGTTAAATTCGGGATCGGAGACGGGACGACAGCTGCAATTCGCCGCAAAACCTTTAACTGTTGAAGATAGGTGGTAACACTATTGTCTCCTTGGCTGAGATCATGAAGATTAGCATGAAGGTTGAGAATACGGGTATGGGAAGGAGAAGAAACGAAGGAGTGCAGCCCAAAGAGCTTGAGAGGAGGAGCAACCTACAGCCATAGGAAGGACACTTTCGGACAAGGAGGAAATGAGCATGCTCATGACCATTTGGTCTTGCACAAACCAGTTTTGATAGGCTGGGTTGGGTTGGAGTGCACTATCGGTAGCCAAAGAGATATGGGTGGGTGGTGGTGGGTTACTACCGTCAATGAAATCCACCAGTTTTTATCCACGAAGGAAGGGAAGCATCTCTGTTTTCCAATAAAGAAAATTGGTGCTAGTGAGTTTGAGAGAGAGATAGTGATGGGCAGAACCAAGGGAAGGAGCAATTAGATTTGAAGAAGAGGAAGAACCTACGAGCAGACTAGCAGGGGAGGAACAGCTGATTGGTTGAGTCATGGAAGAACCTACGGGCAGAATAGCTGGGGAGGAAGAGCTGATTGGTTGAGTCATTTTCCTAAGGAATGGCTCTGATACCAAGTTAAACCAAGAGTGCAAAAAAGTCCAATGCAGTAATATTATTGTATTCCACACAATCGTACAAAGTGGGTGAAGTAGTTTAAATACAAAGAGGCAAAACCGAAAATACAATTTGATAACTACAGGAGATACAGATTGGAAAGAATCTTGATAGGATAACAGCTAAGGTGGAGTACTGGTTGTGGACGTCTCTTTTGTGTTGGATAGCCGAGTCACATGTGGCTTGGGCGTATGGCTTAATAGATTCACATATTGTATTTGTAGACTTTATAATCTATCTTAATCTCCTAATCTCATTAATCTATCTAGTGTCTATCAGTGAGTCTATGAATGACAATTGGGAAAGAAAGAGAGTAAGAGATCGAGGAGAAGGAGAAGGAGAAGGAGACGAGGAGGCCGAGGACTGGACTGGAGGACATGAGAAGAAGACGAGGAGTCGGCAGTTGGTTTGTTGGTGCTATCTGCGTTAGTGGCTTAGTGTCGTTACTGTCGTCATGTCGTGTCGTAGTGCGTCTCTTGGAGAAGGAGTTAAGGAGATAATTAAGGAGTGGAGATAATTAAGGAGTAAATTTAGTTTAGGAAACTTTGGAAAGTGGAAACCTAGTAGTAACAGTAAAAAAAAAAATTGAGGCCTCTTATTAGGTGAAGCCTAAAGCCCTAGTTTACTCAACCTCTCCCTTGGGCCGGCCCTGCAAGGGATTAACCACGAAAAATGGCGTGGATACGCACAACAAGAATAAGCACACCCAACAAATGACTGTGGAATGTGGAAAATGTTGAACGCGGTTCAAGCGGATTGCAAACTGTAGCGAGCATAGGAACGAGAGTCATGGGGTGGATTGATCCTAGTTTATTACTTGATTAACTTAGGAATATGGATTGATATATATACACACACTGCTCTCTATGTTTTAGTTAAATATATGAGTTGACAAGTTGTAATGATCATATATACTCCCTTCGTCTCAAAATAATTGTCCGATTTGAAACTTACTTTTTAGAACATCATTTTTATTATTTTACCCTTACTTTTTCACCCTCCTTCAATTATGGGCTATATACACATGAGTTTTAAAGAAAACTACAGATTAAACCAATATAAATAATCAAGTCAATTGTTTTTTCTTAAACTGTGCGCCAGGTCAACTAGGACGATTATTTAAAGACGGAAGGAGTATTAAGGAAATACGTACAAGCTTTCAGCTCTATGACCAAAAATAATCGAATTCTGATTCTTTTTTGTTGTGCACAACGGAAGACTAGCAAACAAATTAACAGAATATAATAGGATTAGAGTTCACCTTGAAAACGTTATAGAGATACAACTATTTATATGGATACAATAGAAACTCTAAAACCCTTAAAAATACAAAAAACAAACAAAGGGCAAAAACCTAAAAAACGGGGCCAAGCGATCGCTCAGCCCAAAGCGATGGACGACCGCGCAAAATCCAGTAGTACAGCTCAAAGAATTCTTGATTGAGCGATCGCTCAGCCAAAACACTGAGCGACTGCCTAAACCTATAAGTTGCAATGCACTTGTCTAAAACCCGAACAGTTCATACCATTCTGACATGTTGCCTGGTTAATCGAGTCATCACATTATCAATATTTTTATTTTTCTTTTTCATTCTGTTGTGTATGGGCAATTTTATATATGTTGAAAAGGCTTATTGTTGGTCTTATTTTTGTGGTTTGTATTTGTGTGGGACTTATCAAACAATAGGTAATCAGTTATCTAATCATTCTGTCCTATTCATGCACACACCAATAATATGTGTTTTGGACACAAAGGGCAGTGACAAACTCGTGAATTAGTATAATTTCTTTTTCGCAATGTCTAGTGATTATAATGTTACATTTACGGTGTATGATTTAACTAAAATTTGTAACTGATGACTTATTAGTGATCGTCTGATGAGGTAGTATTATCTGATTTAGCTTGCAAATAAAAGTAATCTTGGAATATAGATGCCAAGTAAGGGTATTTTGGAATATAAATTCTTTGAAAAAGAATTTTTGTTTGCAAACATGGGTAATCTTGAAATATATAAAGTTCATTACATAAGAGGGCTTCCTTGTTTTTCAAAAATAGAAATCAGCTCAAGGTCTAATGCTTACTGTTTATGACCTTGAATTTTCCTTGAGTGTCTCCATATTATTTATTACTTATCATCACATAAGTCAATAACACCTAAATAACAACTTATGATAAGTAAGTTATAAGCATATATCAAATAAGTCAAATTAAACAAGCTCGTAATCACACAAAAAGTCAGTTTTGACCTAATTTTGTTAACATGATGACTGACTCTTTATTCATTTTTACAAAATTGAAAATTAAAAGTCACATTTTTTTTAGTAGTTTTAATGATTGAAATTCTTATTTCTTGGAAAAAAATGTTTGAAGAATATGGATTTGAATTAATTTTTTTTTCGATACTATATACTCCCTCCGTCCCTAAATTATCGTCATCCTTTCTTTTTTCGTCCGTTTCAAAATAATTGTCCAGTTTGAAACTTATATTTTTAGAACATCACTTTTACCACTTTACCCTTACTTTTTCACTCTACTTTAATTATGGGCCACATACACATGGGCTTTAAAGGAAACTACACATTAAACCAATATAAATAATCAAGTCAATTGTTTTTTCTTAAACTGTGCGTCGGGTCAACTATGACGATTATTTAGGGACGGAGGGAGTAATACTAATCATATCATCAAAGAATAGTTTATATTAATCAAAAACTGATAACCTTCTAATACTAACTGATGTGACAAAATGCTGCTTGGGCCGTCCGTGTGATGGGTAGGATATCGGGGCTTGATCTGCTTCCTTAAACCTGATTAAGATCACGAAAAACATCTTAGTGGGAGTGCAAGACTTGGCCTCGCAAAACCACTCTAGTGTGAGAGTAAGTATCGTATGAGAAAGTCAAAAGGGAATTTGACAGAGGCTCGATGCTCAACAAAGAGTGTGTACCTTGTATATGAGTTATGGAGGGGTATTTATAGGCCCCCAATGTCATTGAATCCGTCTAGGATTCAGCCTCCATAATTACCTAGTCAATTTAGGAGGAAATCCCTAAATTATAGGTGTGATAGGCGATTGGTCGCGTAAATGTAGGAGTAGATAAGGTAAGTACCCTGCTCGAATAAGGAAACCCTTGACTTGTCTTGGAGAACAAGTTTCGAGGTTTCCTGTTTGATTCATGCCTGGGCGAGCAAAGCTCTGCCTGGTCACGATGTTGTAGATCCATTACAGACAAGTGTAAATCACGGATATGACTCTTGGTTGGGCAAGTAATGCCTATGTCCGGCCAAGCTTGGGCGGGATGAGCCTGATTCTTTGCCTTGAGGTAAATGTGTCCTGGCCGCATGGCCCACAGTCGGAGAGCAAGACGAGCGAGTTGTATTACTCATTGCTCGATACCTTGCAAGCTATGCCCACTAGGTCGGTGGATCCCACGACAGTTGGGCTCGTGACTGGCACGCGATGTGTGCTCGTGCCTCGCTCGTGACCGTGTTTGGGTCGGGCATATCAGTGACCCCTAGCTCATTGTCTGGCGAGTATTCATGACCGGAGCGGGGAGCGTCTATGCTCGATGATGTTGATTTTGTTCTGGGCTCCAACACTTCTGAACTTTTGAGAAAGTTGTCAAGAGTTTTTGGCCAGGATGGAAGGTAGACTGGTAGAAGATTCTAGAACCTTAATGGAAGACAGCTGGAGCGTGTTGAGGAAGCTTGCCGCTGAGAGTACAGTAGGGCAAGTAAGGCGTGAGGGCGCGTGAGCCGTCAAGAGGCAGCGTGACTCGATGGGGCGTGGTTTCCAAAGCGGTGCATTTAATGCGTGCGTGCTAAGGGTGACGTCAGCCGTCCTTCCAAGCGTCGTTTTGTCCTCCGCTTTTCCCCCCAAAACCTAGTGTATAAAGGGGAAACCCTTCTCCCTCTACCCCCTTTTATTGTTTATGAGCTCTTAGAGATAGGAATTTCCAAAGAATTCTATTTTTCTTGCTGCTATTCCTTCAAGTGATGTCCAGATTCCGGTGATCTTTTGCTCTGACTCCAACCATTCATTTGCTTCCGGCATTCCAAGTCTTTCATCTTTCCTATTTTCATAGCATTTGCACAGAAGAATCATTTCACACAGTTCTTGAAAGTAAGTTTGTTGGTTCGCAATAAAGCTCTAATAGGCTACAGGGGGGTGAATAACCTATGATACCACATTAAAAACTTTTCTTTTGGATATGCAATAAGTATAAATTTTAGTGGTAAAGACGATTAACTTATAGAACCTGTCTGCTAATAGTTTAGAACAGAACAGGATAGAACAACAAACTTGCTCTCAGCAGAGTTATGAACTCTGCTGGTGAATCATCTGAAAAACAAAAGCCTGTTTAGAAAGAATTTATGCAGCGAAAATATTTAGGCTTAAGTTTTAAGAAGTCTTAAGTAGTTGTACACGATTAAATGATTAGAACAACAACATACTTAATCCTTCTTCGAAAATGCAGGTTTTAGGAAATCATTGAGTAGTGCCTTTTCAAAAGATAAAACAGTTTATGAAAGCACATCGAGAGATAAAGATTGGAAGATGAATAATTGAAAGAACATCTGAATTTATTCAAAGATAAATTACAAATTACATCAACATAGACTCTCTATAAAAATTTATGTTCTCATCTTCATCAATCCCCTTTTCTTGTACTTAATCGTTTATAGACAAACTCTTAAGTACAAAGGACAATAGGAGACCAGATGAGAACAGTGACGAGAAGACACTAAAGTTATTAGTTCAGATAATAAATATCTGAACGAATGAGTGCAGAGCACTCGACCTCCTAAGATGATTGATTATTACACAATCAACAACATTTGTATCGAAATACAAATATGAAGATATGAATGTAATAAGTATAGACAACTCTTAATCTTCCTTAGGCAACATCTGGGTTGATCTTCAAATTGATCAACGACTTGACCTTTAGCTTTAGAAATGGGTTTCTGAAGCTTCAGCTAAAGGTTGAATTCTTTGAAGAAAGATGAAGAACTCAAATCAAGAACTGCGTTCTTGACCAAGACGAGAATCTTGACTGTAGACGATCTCTGATATCTCTTCTCTTCTTCACGGAGATTCTTCCTAGCAAATCATAGAGGATGAGATGCTAAGGTCTGGGTAGGGTCACTGCAACTAGGATGTAGAGATCTGAGATGCGTTGGTAAAGACGATCTCGTTGTCGATCTCTTTTCTTCTTCGAAGATCTTGATGCAGATACAGAGACTATGGTTGTCTTTGTTTTTGTTGTCTCATTTTCGTCCTCTTTTGAAGGGTAGAAGAGATATCCTTTTATATTGGTTGATCGTTGTCAAGATGATCGTTGAGATTTTGAAGATGCACTTTCTATCCGTTAGAGATGTTGAATGTTGAAATTCACTGGATAGAGATGTGTTGTTCAGCTGGACCTTTGACCGATGGATAAAGTCTTTGTCTTTAAGGTCCTGAACTGGTTGCCTGTCAGACCGTCATTGATGAGTTCCTGAAAAGTAAGTTTGACATCTGATGCACTGTCTGAGTGATCTGGGCTATTCCAATCATTCAAAAGCATTTCGCATATTCAACAAAAAATCTTTTAAAATTATAGAATCTGTGCATGTTACTTTTGATGACTATGATTTTTTAGAGCCTCGAAAGGCTCCAAATGTTGCTGTTGATTCTGATGATGTTGAGACAGGTACAAATAGAGATTCTACTTCTACTTCACCCCAGAATCCTCCAACTGCAGTCTCATCTAGTTCTGCTAATCCAGCACCAGCAGACTTAAACTTTATTGGTACCTCTTTCAACCCTTCTGTTGACCTTGAACCCATCTCTTCTGTTCTACTCCAAACACCTTTGCAGATCATTCACCATTCTTGTTCACCAGAAAATGAAGGTCTCGAAGATTCTATTTCTTCCAAACTCGATTTTGGTGAACCCTCTTCTCTACCTTCTCCAGATTCATTAAGGAAAGAACTCACAAGAAGCGATCTTCCTCCAGTTGTTATTAAAACACGAGATCACCCCATCTCTCAAATCATTGGTGATCTCAACTCAGGAGTTCGTACGAGAAGTAATGTTCAAAATGAGACTATGTTTGCCTTCACATTCGTATCTAAGCTCGAGCCAAAGAAGATTAATGAAGATATTGAAGACCATTACTGGATTGAAGCTATGCAAGAAGAGTTGAAAAAGTTTGAAAGATGCAAAGTGTGGAGCTTAGTTGAAAGACCTACTGGTCATCCAGTCATAGGCACCAAGTGTGTATTCAGAAACAAGAGAGATGAAGATGGAAATGTCACCAGAAACAAAGCTAGGCTGGTTGCTCAAGGCTACCGACAGGAATAAGGAATTGACTACGATGAAACATATGCTCCTATGCCTCGTTCATGGACTTCAAAGTATATCAGATGGATATAAAGAGTGCCTTTGTCAATGGAGATCATCAAGAAACAATATATGTTGAACAACCTCCATGTTTCTTCATCCAAGACAAGCATGATCAAGTATACCGACTCAAGAAAGCACTTTATAGCCTCAAACAAGCTCCCAGAGCTTGGTACGAAACTCTATCCATGTTCTTAATTGAACAAGGATTCGTGAGAGAAAGAATAGACACAACTCTATTCATCCTCAAGCACAAAGTTCATTCTCTTCTGATACAAATCTATGTGGACGACATTATCTTTGGATCAACAAATCAAAGCATGTGCAAGAGATTTGAGAAGCTGATACAAAGCATGTTCGAGATAAGCATGATGGGAGAACTCACCTACTTTCTAGGACTTCTAATTCAACAGACTTCAAACGGGATCTTCATTAGCCAAACTAAATATGGAAAGGAACTTATCAAAAAATTTGGTCTTGATTCAGCTAAAGGATTCGATACTCCAATGTCTACCGACTGCCATCTTGACAAAGATGAGAAGGGAAAGCAAGAGAACGTGACCAAATATCGAGGAATCATATGTTCACTTCTTTACCTTACTGCCAATAGACCTGATATAATGTTTGTTGTTTGTGTTTGTGCTAGATTTCAGGCAGATCCAAAGGAGTCACATTTTCTTGTTGCAAAACGTATCATTAGATATGTTTCAACCACTACAAATCTGGGTATCTGGTATTCAAAATGGAACAACTTCGATCTAGTTGGGTACTTAGATGCAGACTATGCAGCCTGCAAAGTTAGCAGAAGAAGCACCAGTGGGACCTGTCAATTTCTTGGAAATAGACTTGTCTCATGGTCATGCAAGAAGCAAGGATCAGTTGCAAACTCAACCACCGAGGCAAAATACATTGTTGCCAGCAGCAGTTGCTCTCAACTACTTTGGATGAAGCAGCAACTCGTGGATTACAACATCAAGACTACAATTTCTCCCATTTTGTGTGACAACACTTATGCAATTTCTATCTCAAAGAATTCAGTGATGCACTCAAAGATAAAGCACATTGATATCCGTTATCATTTCCTCAAAGATCATGTGGAAAAAAGGTAACATCAGTTTGGAATACGTTCCAACTGAAAATCAATTGGCTGATATTCTCACCAAGCCACTGGATGCTACCATGTTTGCTTATTTAAGGATAAATCTTGGTATGATTGATCATATAGCTTAAAATTTAATTTTTTTAAAAAAATTATAAGCTTTCTTTCATATCGACAGACTTAATTGTTACTAACTATGTTAAATGATATAGCTCAACTACGTCAAAGTCCAGGTTAGTACCTCAAATTATAAGTCCATTAAGGGTAAAATGTTTTCTAAAAAGGCTAAAGGGTTTAAAAGTCACTTTGTACCACTTTTTGAAAATATCTAAAGGTTAAAAGCCTTTTGATAGACACCTGTCAATCATCCAAGGCATTTTCGCTAAAAATGACTTTTCTTGTCCTTTAATTAGATTTTGAACCGCCTTTTTCAAAACTATCACAAACCCTCTCTATCTCTCAGATTTTCTCTCTCTATTCAAACCCTTACTTACCCTCTACAACTGCTTCGCTTTCTTCGATTCTTCTCGCTTTTACTTTTCCTACAGCAACAATGGTAAGATTTTCGACACTCATTAGTTTACTCTCTTTGTTATATGCTTGAAATTTCTTCTTTTGAGTCATATTTTTTAGGAATCCGAAAAGACACTTTGCGTATCTTGACGGTTTCTACCATTGTTGTTATTTCAAAACCTTGAAACAAATAGTGCTCTCTATACTTTGAATACTCATTTTTCTGAGAATCATCTATTAATGTTTCTCTCTTTTTAACTGTCCAAACATTCAAGGGTTTCAATTTTTTTCTTTCTAAAAATTTATTTTATTTCTTAAAAATGAAATCTTTGGTTGTTTGTTCTAATTCGAGAAAAGCCCTAATTTATGAAAATGACTTTTCTAGGTGAAATCATCTGCAAAGTCGAATATCGGCAAGAAGAAGGTGTTTGACCCTAAAAGCGTCATTCACCTTGACCCTTCTATTATCCTCCCTGGGTTTCCTCTCTATCCTCCCCCTCACGACATTATTATGGAGCTGGACCCAAAAATGTTCCTGCCGGGCATGTGCATTGACTTGAAAACTGTTCGCACATTCATCGACGGGGCTAAGATGTGCGAGCGACATGAATGAGTTTGAGATTATACCCCTCTTTTTTCTTCACGATGAAGACTACAGCAATCTTCTCGTTGAGGAATTCTACCAGTGCATGGAGATAAATCTACAGACTCCTTCTGTAATTCGTGGATGGATTCGTGGACGTCCCTTCTTTCTATCTGCCCGGGTGATAACCAAAATCATTGGTGTTCACTATGGCGGAGACATTGAGATATCCATTGCTGAGGCTAACAGAGCCTAGGTAGCAATGAGGGGAACCAATACTCCGAGGGAACCTCATGGCAAAATGCTGAGGAATGTCTTTCCCTTGATGTCTACTGTTCCAATCATCTGCTGGACAAATCTCTACTGTTCAAGAATGGAGCGCATGACAACTTCACAGCCCAACAGCTCAATCTCACAAGCGCCATTTACCAGAGGACTCACCTCAACTACGACGTCATCATCTTCAACGAGCTGATAGACTACATTGCCAACGTGAAGTACAGTCCATACTGCAAGAGGCCCTTTGTACGGCTCATCAACTCCCTGCTAAGGGATACGCAAGAAATCAACTATACCATTACCAAAGATGAGCTCACAAAAGTGGCCAAGGACAAGCAGATGATGGCTACGTACCTTCTTTAACAAGTACATTGAGTACGAGAACAAGAGGCGGCAGTCAACGAGGGCTATCAAATATTGGCTGCTGAAAAGGTATCCACACCCTCTCCTATGATGGTTACGCACTTCGATATGGACGCGTATGATGCGGCCAGAAAAGCTGCTCGTACAGGCAAAGGAGCTTCCAAGAAGCCAACCTCTGTCGTTGACCATGACATACTACAAGTGGTCAGAGACTTAGCTGATGAGGCAAAGCTCATGTTGAAACGAAGTCAGGCTGCTAAGGCCAAGTAGGCGACTGGTTTCTCGCCAGATGAAGCAGAATCTTGGCTGATATCATTTCCAAGACCAAGGCTGATACTACCAACAAGGCCAGGCAGGAAGCGGAACTAGACGAGCTTCACACCAAATAGATTCGCAAGGAACTCAAGGCCAGTAGACGTGAGAAGTCTGCTGGCAGCTCCTCTGCTGCTGCTGGACAATCATCGTCTCACCAGCCATCCAACCTTGAACCAATACCCTCCACTCCTAAGCCATCCCAAACTCCAAAACGCAAAGCCTCATCTAACCAACCTTCACCTTCACCTAAGCCTAAACACATGCGATTTCGTAAAGACCTACCAACCAAGCCACCAGCAAACCCTATCACCACTGCCGATGAAGTAGCTGGATCTCCTGTCCAACAGCTAAACCAGGAAGGAAGTCTGCTGGCACCCAACCTTCTACCCCTTCTCAACCCAATCCTACTTAGTCATCTCCTTAGAGGGAATCAACCCCTCCGGAGGAACCTATCCCTTAGGAGGAGCCAATAACTCAGGAGGAGCCTATCCCTCAGGAGGAGCCTACCAGATCACACTCTCCAGCCCCTCCTCCCCCCTTCAATTACTCTCCAAACCCTTCTACCCCATATTCACCCCCTCGAAATCCAACCAACCCAACTACACCATCCGAACGAAACCAAACCAACACCTCTAACACCAAATTTCAACCAACCTTAGACTCTGCTACAACGAAGTTCTTATTTGAACTTTTGTCGGTAGCAGAACTCTTCCCCAAACCCTCTACACAACCTACCCCAATAAAACCAAAAGCCATTTTCTATCCCGCTCCCTCCTTCTAGTTCTCTACCGACCCACCCACTCTCAACACCTTCGATTATTAGTGATAACACCGCCACTGATATTGAACTTGACCCTCCCCCTCATCTCCTTCATCTAATTCATCTTCTACTCACACCTTCCCTACACGCGACTCAACCTCAACCTCCAACACTACACCTCTCCATCAGCCTTTCCGTCCTGTCAGCTCTACTGACGCCGCCTCATCTGCCGACATTGAGCACATTTATATAGGGATCGATCCTTCTCCATCCCAACCGGCCAACTCAGAAATCCTTAGCCGCCTGAACGCCATTTACAACAGGTTGGGAGAGCTTACCAGTATCTCCACAGCTGCTTCTGAGCTTGCAACTGCAACGTCCATAGCTGTCGACAGGAATACCGCCATCCTTCGCCAATTTCAAGAGGATGTGTGGACCAAGTTTGGAGAAATGAGGCACGAGTCTACTGATCTCAAGATCAACATGGAAGCTTAATGCACCGAGTGCGCCAGACTCTTTTCTACTCACTTCTATCAGCTCTTCCACAACATAACCATTCACCTGGGTCACAGACGCCCTCCTGTTTTAGAGCTCAACGATCTCGCTCTTAATTCATCGCATGATCGTATCAATGCTGAGCGTGAACGTGATCTAACCATCACGGAGGAGAGACAACTAAGGTCTATGAACCGAACTCTGATAGAGGAAAACAACAGACTATGTGAAGAACTCGACTACCGTTCTCGCTCCACCAGACAACCAACCTCACCTGATGAAGATTACCCAAGAAGAGTTGAAGAACTCGAGCGTCAGCGCCGCGAAAGAGAGGCAACTGACAGAGAACCCAAAGGAAAGGGAAAAAGGCCGTGGTAGCTCATATCTTTCTATCCCTATCCTTTGCACCTATCTTGTTTTTGAAAACTCTGTAGAATTAAACTTCTCGTTTGAAATACAGAAGCTTATTCTTTTCAAAAACAGTCTATTGTTTAAATTCTAGCTATTTAAATTCATATATCTGCTTAGAATTTAAAACATCCAGTTTAAATTTATTTGAACTGTTTATTTCTAATCCTTGTGTTGTTCTTTCATCTCTTCTGTTTGTAAGCACTTAGATTAGTTGTACACTTAAGGCACTTTCTTTGATAGAAGCATGTCTGCTATTTTAAAACCAAAATTTATCTGTCTAACATGCTTTTATCTTTCTTTATGTTTTCATAGCCCTCACTTGTAAGTAATGATGACCAGATGCAAATAGGAGGAGATTTTTGTTTCTCATGTGCATCTTGATTTGCATTTGTTCATTCATTACATTAGGTTCTATACTTAGTGGCTAAATGGGCTGCGTACCAGTAAGCATGGAAACTAAGTGTACAACTTTGCCTTAGAATAGTTTTTATAGACATCACAGTTTCAGCGGAAGACTTCAGCTGAAGGCTTCACCGAAAGACTTCAAGCAGCCTCCAACAGCAAACCTTGTCTGCACTCAGACTGCATGACGTGTCTAACTTTTCAATACATCAAGCTTTAGTGGATTATTTTAATTCAACCTAATTTAGTTTGAATTTGAATTTAAATCATCTTCAGATCAGCGCTTGACTTCTCGAACACGTCCATCCAACTTTTCCGAAAAAGCATGAAGACTTTTGTCTCCTGAAAAGTAGCAGAGCAGGTGCACAGACTGACACATATAGACTGTACCAACTATTGCAGTCTGCAACTCTGATCGCTCACGTGCTCGCTGCTGCAAACAACTCTTTTCCATTCATTGCTCAGCATCAGTTGAAGACGAAATCAACAAACAGCTCCAGGCATTTAATGCATTCAACCTAATATAGATGTTACTCACTTCATCTTCTCCAACGATCTCAAGAATGCCCAGCTATAAATACTGCCATTAAAGACTGAAGAAAATATGCTCTGAATCAATCCAACAACATCAAGCTTTATACTCAGTGCATTCAAGAGATCATTAACTAATCAAATAAGTCCTCAACAACAACAAGAAGATCTGAATCAGCTATTAATCATTTGCTTCTTATTGTTGTTCTTACTACTATTCTTCTACACATTGAAAATTCTGTTTTTTCAGATATTCAATTTTCCTAACCCCAAACACAAGTCAAATATTTTTACACGATCCATAAGACATTTATGTGATAGAACTAGTAGAAAGCATAGTGCACATTTAAATCCAAGGTTGACTGCCTTGGTGGTGGACGCAACACTCTTTATAATGCGAACCATCTCAAAATACTTGTATTCTTTACTTACTGCTTTACACTGTTTTCATATCTGTTAACTTACTCCTTAAGCAGCAAACGTGAGTAACCAGCTAAGTCTACCAGTAGTGCTTCACCAGCAGACTTAGTCTGTCTTCCTTCCAAGACATCCGCTACTTCAATCTTTTCGATAGATTGCAAGTGCTTGTTTTAGGAATCAATACGAAAAGTTTTAAGTGTTTAATAAGCTATTCATCCCCCCCTCTTCTAACTTATTATTGTGCCCTTTAGGACTAACAATCCTCAAAATAAAAAAAATTAATTTAATTTAAAAAGTAGTACTCTAAAAAGTCAATTCAATAATAGTAATGTGGTAAGTATTATATATTTGAATATTGGTTTCACTCAACTAAATAATTAAATTGTCAAATAATTTTTATTGGTAGACAAGGTTTTAAAATTTCACGATATTTCATACTGTTGTTTTACTATGTGATATGATATTGACAAGCCTTGGAAGTTTGGACCATTTCTCGATTTGTGCGTGTCATCCTTGCGCAGGGGCCATGCAATCTTTACTGTGTGTCGCCTTCTTTAGGGTTTGCTCTAGGGTTTAGTACGGCCATGCCGCCGGATTCTCCACCGGCTGGGGTTTCTCCCACAGCTCCGGTTTCGAACTTGGTCCCCCTACTGTTCCATTAGATACAAACGCCCCACCGAATCCGCCCATGTCTTATGCGTCGGCTCTAGCACAACCTCCTTCCACGCAGTGTATTCATCCTAATATCTCTCCCATCCTCCAAGATATTCCCCTTGCTCCAAGACAACCGGTTACGGTAGAGAATGAATTAGGGTGTTTGTTCTCACCCATGGAGATTGAAGTTGCCGAGAGGCAGTTTGCAAATACAGTTATCCTGAAATTTTCAGTTGGTCGGCCTTCGTTGCATGTGATCCGTGAACACATCAATACAACTTGGAAACTGAAAGGCGTTTTTGTGGTAGGCCTATTGGACCCTAGACATGTTATGGTGCATTTGGCATCCTCGGAGGATCTGGTTAGAGCCCTGTCGATCGAATCTCACATGATTAATAATTATATGTTTAGATCCTTTCGGTGGTCTTCGTCCTTTGCCTTCAAAAAGGATAGTACTTTTGTGGCAGTTTGGGTCAAGCTCCATCATCTTCCGCTCCCCTTCTTTACACCTTCGTATCTTAAACGAATTGGAAACACCTTTGGGAATTACCTTAGAGCAGATGATAAAACTCTTGCTCTATCGCATCCTATGTATGCTAGGGTGTGTGTTGAGATAGATGTTTCTCAGGAACTCCCTTCACGTATCTGGATTGGATCTTCGAAGGAAGAGGGCTTTTGGCAGTCTTTGGAGTTTGAGGGTAACTTTCGCTTTTGCACCGGTGCGTGCCGCTTGGTCATACCGCTATGGTGTGTAGAAAAATCCAATCCCGTGGACTGCTCACAACCTGTGCGTAAAGCCAATAATTGAAGAAAAGATGCATATGGAGGCATCAAAGATAGTTCTAAAGGACCCTAGTCCGACCCAAACAAATCTGACTGGTGTTCAAGGGGTGCATGTCACTTCTCAAAAGTGGCGACCGGTTACTGGACAACATGCAGCATCATCTTCTCACTCGAAAGACATGCACGGGAATCCTACTTCGGTTGAAGTTATTGACATTGTGGATAATGTGGGTGAAACAATTGGAAAAAGGAAGGATAAGGATGTTCGACATTCTGGGACCATGCCTAAGACGGCTGCTAGCATCAATAATCCCGAACCTCCACACATCTCCTCTTCGAATGGTACAAATACCTGTCCAAACGTGGACGTGAATCCTGTGGTTTTATCTCAGAAGATCTCGATTGAAGAAACATTAAAAGAGGATGGTGGGCTGCCTCAGATGGAACCCACCTCCCATCAAAAAGATGATATAGGGCAGGAGCCAGCCCCGACAATGCATAATGATTCTATGGCTGCGAATAGTAAAACTAATCCCCACACGATGGACTTGGATCATCAGAATTCTGAATGTACTGAGGCGGAAGAAACGTTACCAGGTCCTACTTTGGCCAATTCCTTTGCGGCTTTAGATGGATTACTGGATGACTGGGAATGAGCCAACAGCCATCTCGCCCGAAAGCTCCTTCGGTAGAAGGTTTGGAGAAAAAAGAAAAATGTAAACTCACACGGAATGCCTCGTTAAATGATCTGTCAGATTTTCCAAAATCTCCAACAAAGATTGAAGCTTTTCAACAGGAGTGCAAGAAGTTATCTAAGAAAAATCAGAAAAAGGAGTGTGCTAAAGGTAACCGTCGCCAAACGCGATCTAGGGCGAAAGCCCCGCAATCCTCTAATTAAATTTTATGTCGGTCCTGATATGGAATGCCCGGGGTTTGGGCAATAAAGAAACAGTTGACTACTTAAAGTTATTAAAATTTCAGCATCGTCCAATGTTGTGTGCAATTTTAGAGCCTAAAATTCATTGTGACCGTTTACCTCGTATAGCCAAAAAACTTCGTTTTCAATTTTGTCTTCATAATAGCCCTATCAATAATCACATTTGGTTGTTCTGGGAGGAGAGAGTTAATGTGGTTCTCATTGACAGTTCTAATCGACAACTTACTTGCCGAATCCAAATTTTGGAGATAATTTTACTCTCCTTGTTTCTATAGTCTATGCTAGATGTTCTATAAATGAAAGGAAGCCTTTGTGGACGAGTTGCGTAATAATTATTGCCTCCTATAATGAACCCCGGGTGGTTGGAGGTGACTTTAATGTAGTCCTTCATTCCTCCGAAAAACTGGGAGGCTGCCCTATTTCTAATGGCGAATTGGTTGATTTTAAGGACTTTGTTCAGGATGTTGGTCTGGATGATGCCGGGTTTGAAGGTAGCCGTTATACGTGGTGTAACAATCAAGATGCCGGAGCGAGAATATGGAAGAGACTTGATAGGGTATTCTTCAACAGCTTGTATAAGGTTTCTGGTCCAACCTTTTCTGTTACTCACTTGAGCCGCTCTCATTCGGATCATGCCCCTTATTGTTGGAATTCCCTATACGTAATAAACCCAAAGGTTCCTTTAAATTTCACAGATGTGGTTGGACCATAAGGATTTTCAACGGCTTTGTTGCCATGCAATGGAATACTTCTGTGGTAGGTTGCGCGGGTTTCATTCTTAAAAAAAAACTGCAGCTTCTTCGAGGCGCCTTAAAACATTGGAATTGGAATGTCTTTGGGCATATTCATAAGAGGATGGCAAGATGTCAGGACTTGATTGCACAGCTGGAGGAGTCCCTCCAACATACTTGGGATGCCGCGGTGGAGGCTGAATTGGATAGTGTTAGAACAGAACATCAGCAACTTCTTGATTGGGACTCAGAATTAATCCAACAAAAATCCCGTCAACTTTGGCTCAAAGATGGGGATAGAAACACTTCCTTCTTCCATGCTAGTATAAAAGATCGGACTCGAATGAATTCGATTTCTCTCATGCTTGATGATGGCTCTCTTTGCACGGATATTAATTTGATTGGTGAGAAGGCTGTGGAGTATTACTCGAAATTATTCGAAATTCATTCTCGGTGGCGAATTAATTAATATTGAGGAAGGTTTCTTTCCTCCTATCCATAATCGATTGAGTGACATGGATAACGCGTTCTTGGTCAGTTGTCCGTCGGGAGAAGAGATTTGGCGTTCAGTTAAGGATTTGAACCCGAATAGTTCTCCGGGTATGGATGGGTTCACAGGGTGGTTCTACCAAGGGTCTTTGGGATATTATTCGGAGGGCGTAATTAATGCTATTCAGAATTTTATAGGGAGGTCCGTTAATTAGTGGTTTCTCTCGCGCGGCTATAGTTCTCATTCGAAAGTCGACAAACCAAATGGTTTTGGTGATTTTAGACCGATCAGCCTATGCAACTTTTCAGGGAAGATTATCTCAAAGATTATGGCAGCTACACTTGCTACTTTGCTTCCTAGAATTATATCGGCAGAACAATCCGGTTTTGTGCGTGGCAGACAAATCCAAGAGAATGTAGTCCTTGCTCAGGAGTTGGTGCACCAGATTGGGAGAAAGGTCCGGGGGGGCAATACAGTTTTTAAATATGATATGTCCAAGGCATATGATCGGTTGGAGTGGGAGTTTCTCTTTCAGGCTCTCAGAAGGTTTGGTTTTAATCAGGATTGTTGTCAGCTTTTATACAAGATGGTGTCCAACTGTTGGTATTCTATCCGTTTTCAAGGGACTAATTTCGGTTTTTTCAAGTCCACAAGAGGGGTGCGGCAAAGTGATCCCCTCTCCCCGCTCCTATTCATCCTCGCTCAAGAGATCTTATCCTTAAAGCTAAAGCAGGCCTTTCTCGAAGGTCTCTGTCTTCCATTCAACCATGGCCGGGGTGGGCTGATAGTTTCCCATCTAATGTATGCGGACGATATTCTGGTTTTCAGTAATGGTGGTAAGAAAACTGTACAAAATCTTCGGCAAACCTTTCATTCTTATGAACGAGCTTCTGGGCAACAGGTTAATCTCAATAAAAGTGGCTTCTTTGTTTCTGCCCGGTGTTCGTCTTGTAATGTGTCTTCGATTACGCAATGGGCTGGTTGCTCTCGGAAACAATTCCCTATGAAATATCTTGGCATTCCTCTTGTCCCGGGTAGACTTAAAAGTAACCATCTTGAAGAATTGGAAACAAAGGTATTGTCTCGTATCAATGGTTGGAAAGCTCGTCTGTTATCGTTTGGGGGAAAAATCACTCTGCTCAAATCTGTTCTCAGTAGCATCCCAATATACTCTCTATCTGCTCTTCATATCCCCCAGCTCGTTCTGAAGAGGCTTGAGGCTGCTTTTGCTCGATTTTTATGGAATCAAGGTGGCGACAAAAGATTGCATTGGGTCTCATGGGAAGTTATATGCCGTCCTCTTTTGGAAGGTGGTCTAGGCCTTCGTTCCCTTTCTCAAGTGATGGCTTCCATGCATGCGAAGTTGGCTTGGAATGCAATTCAAGGAAATAGTTTATGGGCTCAATTTGTTAATTCTAAATACGGGGGCAGATTTAATTGGCGAATCCCCTTGGGTGCTTCCCGCATTTGGAAGGCTGTTATGCAACATATGGACCTGGTCCGAGACAATAGCATATGGGTAGTTGGAAAAGGTGAGATATCATTTTGGAATGAGAACTGGTGTGGCCAGCGTCTAGAGGGTCCTCGACCCATCGACATTAATCTGTCTGTTCGAACTGCTCTCCCTCATCTTCCCCAATTCCTTCATCTGATTCCTGATTCGTTGCATAATGATATTCGGCAAGTTGTTCTTGATGATAATATTATGGACCACCTTGTTTGGACTGGTTCTCCAAATGGTTCCTTTTCCACTTCCAGATTTTGGGACGGCCTGAGACAGCATTTCCCGCGGCAAATCTGGGCCAATAAAATTTGGCAGCCGGGTATACCTCTCAAAATTAGTGGCTTTGTTTGGAAATTAATGTGGGGTGCCATTCCAGTTGATCTAGCTCTTCATGTCAAGCAAATCCCTATAGTATCTAAATGTGTTTCTTTGCTGCCTCCAGCCCAAGAATCGATTTCGCATTTGTTTCTTCAATCTGAAATCGCTAAAGAGCTGTGGTTACGCTTTGCAAACGCTTTTGGGAAAATAGCTTATTATGACTCTATCTCTCATCTTTGCAATATTTGGCTTAAGGGTGCTTCCGTTAGACACCAATTTGGCCTATGTCGTATTGGGATTCTAATGTTCAATTGTTGGGAAGTTTGGAAGGCAAGATGCCGCAGGGCAGTCTATGAAGGGATCCCTATGAATTTTGAGCAGATTTTTAAACAAGTTATATCTCATCTCCGGGACATGTTATCTTTGTTTTCTCCAAAGGCTGCATTAAACCTTGCAGGTCGTCTTGGTTTCATGTCTTTAAATCTGCCGGTTTGTCCTATCAGAGTTAGTGATGGTAAGTGGATCCGTTGGGAAGTTCCCCCAGATAACATGGTTAAAATCAATACCGATGGTTCTGCTAGAAATGGGTCTTGTTCAGGTGGGGGTGTGATTCGTAATTCTATGGGTCATTTCATTGCATCATTCTCTAACTTCTATGGTTCTGGTACTAATATGCAAGGTGAATTATTTGCTCTTAGAGATGGTTTAAAATTGTGTCATACCTTGAATCTTCACTCGGTGATGGTTGAGACAGACTCTTTGGTAGCAGTTCAAGTAATTAAAGGACAGTGTTGCTCTCCTTGGGCTTATGAGTATGTAGTTCGTCAGTGCATTTCGTTGTGTAGTAACTTTGATATTTATCATGTTCACCGAGAAAGGAATAAAGTTGCAGACAGCTTGGCGTCGGAGGCTCATAATCATCGATCGTCTGTCTTGATTTTCACCCACCATCCGCCTGTGTTGACTCGTCGGGCCCTCGGCAAAGAAGATAGTTTTGGCATTTATGAGTATAGGAAGTTTTAAAAAATATATATCTCCATTTCTCTGTATTTCCTTTTCGAGGTTAGGCTCCTCTGTCCTCCCTTTTATAAGGGCAAGGCTGGTTGTCCCCCTCACGTCTGTATTCTTTTTTATATTTTAATAAAATCCCACAGGGTGCCGCCCCTGTTTCCCTAAAAAAAAAAAAAGACAAGCCTTGGAAGTGTTTCCAAGAGCTCGAGAATTCATTTGTCAAGTTTGGAAGCTTGGAAAACTATTTGGATACTTCAGGGGGTCAAAGTGGCAAGTCAGTCAAATGAGAGCAACTTGGACGCAACCTTCTATGAAGATTGCGGCAGCAAGGGGCCACAGCCTTGCGATCGCAAGGTGTCCAGAAAAGCTACCGGGTTTTTTTCTTTGTTTTAATATAGTGTTTTAATGTTTTATTGTTTGGGTATTTTTAGAGTTTTAGTTTCCTTTTATTTAGGTTTCTTGTTCCTAAAGTTTAGGTTTAAGAGTTTCCTTTTATTTAGTTTTCTTTTCCTTCAAGAATTAGAATTTATTTTGTAAGCCTATATAAAGGCATTATTAAACATTGTTTATGGAATTGAATTTTGATTGATAAAAATTAAGTTGATTTTCTGGTTAGAAAATTGTATTATTATTTGAGTGTCCTGGATTGGAAGCTCGGATTATAAACATCGTGGATTCGTTGTTTATAATTGAATTCAACTTATCAATTAGAAAATCATCCCAATTGTGACGTCATTCACAATTCCAAGGTTCGCGTCATCTCGAAGGCGTTGGGTCGCGGAGCCATTCATCCTAAAACCTTTATAGAAGATCTTGGGTTTTCATCATTTGGTATCAGTGCAATCCTAGTTACGGTAATTCCATTTTATTTTAAATTTTGTGTATTATCGTTCTAGTTGTTAAACCCTAATTTCCGCTAGGGTTCGTGTTCGTATAAAAAAATGTTATTGTGATTTTATTAATTCATCTAGTTGTCTTGAACTTGGATCATCAATCCTTGTTTAATCGTGTTGTTTTTCAATTTTGAAATCCTAATTATTCTAGGGTTTGTTATAAATCAAAAAAAAAAAATCTCTGTTCACGTCACTATTCACGTTACTGTTCGTAATAGGTTAAAAAAAACAGTTATATTAATTAATTTTCGGGCAGCACTATTTTAGTTACAAAAAAAAAAAAGAATTCAGACAAATAAAATAGATCCGAAACTTATAAAAAAATGAAAACAGTTCCGAATTTTTTAAAAAAAAATTATTATTGTGATTTTATTATCTTTTTAGTTTTCATGAACTTGGATCATCAATCCTTGTTTAATCGTGTTGTTTTTCAATTTTTGAAATCCTAATTGTTCTACTATTTGTTATTTATAAAAAAAATTAAAAAAATTGTGACTTTGAGTGCATACACACAAGAGAGTGAATCACCAAAATAATCATCATGTCCGAACTTCCTAAACCATTGGCTATTGATGATTGGACGGAGTTTTTTTCGAGAGATAGTGAATAGTGAGTTCATGATTGAGGGATTAAGAAGGATTGAAGAAAGTTATGACATCATTACTCATGTGCCTTCAATATCAAAACTATCTTTTATTAATACCACAAGTTGCAAAAGAGCTTGAGTGAATGGAATATTGAAAATGACAGAATTGAAAAAGAGAAAATTGAAAAAGAAAATATTGAGAAAGAAAGGCTTGAGAAAGAGAAAATCGAGGATGAGGAAGAGCGAGAAAGAGTGGAGAAAGAAGAAACTGAAATAAAATTAATAATGGTTCGAGAAAACATGAAGCTATCGCAAGTATACGAAGACATGTTTGATTTTGCAGCTTCAATTTTGTCTTGTTTTTGGTTAATCAAACGGATGATCGATGACTACTTCTTCTCAACTCAATGGACGGATTGGATGGATCTTGTCTCACGGGCGGATCGTCGAGTTCCATGTGCGGATTTGAGGGCAAATCTTTTTCAAGAGGAGGAGTATGATATGATATTGACAAGCCTTGAAAGTGTTTCCAAGAGCTTGGGAATTCATTTGTCAAGTTTGGAAGCTTGGAAACTATTTGGATACTTCAGGGGGTCAAAGTGGCAAGTCAGCAAAATGAGAGCAACTTGGACGCAACCTTCTGTGAAGATTGTGGCCGCAAGGGGCTGAAAGAACACAAGTAGCTAGGATTCTCCAAACTGCCTAATGCAGTTTCCAATGTAGCTTGTGAAAAAGTTACAATGGAAGTCACAATAGACAGAAAAATAACAAAAGCAGCGGAAGACTTAATAATAAAGCACGAAATTAAACACAAAAGTTTACCAAACAATCTACAAACCTATACTTGTAGATCTAGCCTCATGGCCAAAAAGAATTCACTAAAAATATGATTTGTTTTTACAAAAAGAATGCGAAATCATACAAAAAATATTCTCATAAGATAATGAATCTTGGAGAACAAAAACCCCACATAAACAGGTTAAACAAAACGTGAGAAGAAACAAAATCAACTTCCTTTTAACAAAACAGGAAGACAAAAACAGTTTCAGAATTCTGATGTTACGGCCAATATAGCTACATTGACAGCTTCGGGCAGACTGCTGCAGTTTGGGTCTGAAAAACTGCTGCTGAACTTCTGAACTTCAGACCACGGCTATATGGATTTTATTCTCTTTCTGGAGCTCTGCAAGAACCACGAATCCTTGCACATTTATTTATAGTTATGCGTCTCCTACACACACCAAAAAACAGTCCATCTACTACAAGGAAAATGATTAGTTATTAAGGAAAAAATCAACAACTTACCAATCTTGTGAGATTTTATTACCAAATATAAAGTGGTCAAGAATCATTGTTAGACTAGGATTTATACAAAGATTTAGTTACCAAAAAAAAATAACTCCTAGAATTTAGGTCCAAAAAACCAAAATCTAATTAAATATTTTATTACCAAAAAGGACTCCTAGACTTTAGGATCAAGAAAACAAAAAATCTTTAGGAAAATTATGTTTCCAAAACTGCAACTAAAGATTTTGTTACCAAAAATCCACCAAAACTTTATGACCAAGAAAGGTGAAAACAAGACCAAAATAGGTCATGCCTATTTTGCCCTTACAGGGGCCACAACCTTGCGATCGCAAGGTGTCCAAAAAAGCTACCAGATTTTTTTCTTTGTTTTAATATAGGGTTTTAATGTTTTACTGTTTAGGTATTTTTAGAGTTTTATTTTCCTTTTATTTAGGTTTCTTGTTCCTAAAGTTTAGGTTTAAAAGTTTCCTTTTATTTAGTTTTCTTTTCCTATAAGAATTAGAATTTATTTTGTAAGCCTATATAAAGACATTATTAAACATTGTTTATGGAGTTGAATTTTGATTGATAAAAATTAAGTTGATTTTCTGGTTAGAAAATTGTGTTCTTATTTGAGTGTCCTGGATTGGAAGCTCGGATTATAAACATCGTGGATTCGTTGTTTATAATTGAATTCGACTTATCTGTTGGAGAATCATCCCAGTTGTGGCGTCGTTCACAATTCCAAGGTTCGCGTCATCTTGAAGGCGTTGGGTCGCGGAATCATTCATCCTAAAACCTTTCTAGGAGATCTTGTGTTTTCATCACTATGGGTCAAAAATATTTTACTATTATATCCTTTAAACCTCACTTTTAAAATATTATTTCAATAACCAAATATTACACATTTTCTCAAAGTTTGGTAAACAAATGATGTCCTTAAGATATTAATTTATTGTTTATGCAAGATTACATTAGTCATAAGATTAATTGATCAAGAATTTAATAAAAAGTGAAAATAAAAATATTTTAACTATGTTATTCATTAAAAAAAATAATGTTAGAAGGTAATTAACTAGAAAAATATTTTTATTAGTCAAATTAAAATGGTCAAGTAATTATAGGTAGATTTGTCCAATCATGACATTAATTAATGCAATAACTAATTTTGTAGTGGATAAACAAAAAAAAAATGTAGTGGACATAGCCTCCCACTTATAAAATTGTTGTAGTAATATTAGTATTAGTAGTAGTGATAATAATGATAATAAGAACAATAATAATATTGTTATCATTATTAATTGATTATAAATAATAATAATATTATTAATAACAATCATAATTTTTTAAATATTATTGTTATTATTAATGTAAGTTATTTGGTTGTTGTTGTTATTTTATCCAAAATATTGAATCATTAAAATCGTTGAAGTTAAAAAAAATCTTTCAAAAAAAAAAACTAATACTCTAACAATGTTAGTAGAAGCATAACATTTTGAACTTTTTGGTATTAAGAGTTTAACTTTGGTACTTTTTAGATAAATGAAATCTTTTTGGGATTTTTTTAATATGAGAATTTTTTAGTGTGACTTTTTGGCATTTTTCTAAATTAAATTATTATAATTATTGAGGAGTTTAATAATCAAATTATAATGTTTAAAAGTTATATTAGTATTACAAAAAAATAAATGTATCCCACATTATATCCGTGCGAAGCACGGACTCTATAACTAGTTCAACTCAAAGATTAAGAAAAACTGAAAAATAATACTGTACTCCATCCATTAAAAAATAAAATAAAAAATTGAGTAACTTTTTATGGATGTAACATTAAAAAAGATGAGCTATTTCTTTTACGCCATAGTGAGCAAAAAGTTGAACATGGAAGTGTCATATAAAGGCAAACAACCACAACACAAGAACAAAGTTACCGAAACAAACAATTACTATTACAAAACAACTAGCCATCATCATCGATCCGTTTACACATTGTAAATGAGAGTTTCAAATGTACCAAAATGGAGGGGAATAACGATGGCGAGATGTAGCTTGAAAAAGGGGTTCTGTTACCCCTGATTCCATATGGTAGATACCCATGTCTCGTCCCCCTCGTCCACCTCTTTCTGTACAACTAAAGCTTTCCATGTTATCATCCGTAAAGTAGATGCAGTTTGGTTTGATGCCCCCTCTCTTCAAGTTTGATAAACACACAGATTGATTCCATCCTATATGAACAATGATTTGTCACCCAAGCTGCTCACTTTAACCCAGCCATACGGGTATTTCCTCTCGCCCTCTTCACCGCTACTTTCTTCTAATTTCATAACTGAAAACATGACTGTATAATCATCCCTTGGTATCATGTTCCTTCGCATCTTGATAAAATCATCACTTACTTCTTCTTCTTCTTCAGAATCAAATACAACATGACCGGGTTTACGTTGTTCGGAAGTACTCTCATCTCCTCCTCGGACACGTTGCACTAGGAATAAATCTCCAGAAAACTCGACCAAGTACTTTTGAATCCAATCCTTAGTTCCAGATATGGGGCGGGTGCAATAGCTGTAGCTGAAGGGCATTCGTCGTCATCAAGATCACACACAAATACAACTCCATGGCAGTCCACGACATAGTATTTTCGTCTATAGAAAACAACATCGTCAAAGCACTTTGAATCAATGCGAACTCTAGTCCACACTTTGTCTCCCAGTCTAGCAACTTTTCGTTCTCCATAAATTACCATAACTGATGTGCTGCAGTCTTGTGGCAATTTTGGATTCATAGACAATGCACCCTTTTCGATGAACATGTGAAAGACATCTTCAGGCCAATCTATGTCACAGTAATCATACTGCTCGGGAAGTGCTAGCATGGGAGGAAGGGGAATCTGTTGTCTTGAGAAAGGATGTAACAGATTGATATTTAGATCAACGCCTAGAGTTAGCAACCATCCGTGACCAGCTCCCACACATTTTCTTCCAGAAGCTTCTGGCAACTCAAACTCGTATGTTTTACCACTTGATAGCTTAAAGAAACGCCGGGGTTTGATATCTTCGCTCCTCCTTACTTTTATTCTTTGGGTAAAAGTTACCCTATTGTTAACATTGTCGAAACACTTGATAGCTTAAGAATGGTCGTGGTTTGATATTGTAGATCCTCCTTTGTTTTATACGGCAGGAAGCGGTTACCTTCTTGTTAACATTGTCGGAAACACTTTGATCACGCCACGAAGGCGGGGTGTTGTCTTTGGCGATCCACGTAATGGACCTAGGCGGCGTGTCACCCTTGGTAGTCACGTCGGTGTAGCAGTAGAAGGTACCGACTTCTGAGATATCCGGGCTTTGGTTGATGATCTTTGTTGGTGAGTACACAAAGCAAGACTACCGTTAAGTCTTTGAGTTTCAATTCTGACCCCTCAGTGTGAGTCGATAACAAGGTAGTATATGGTATCTGGGAGCTAGGCGTTCCCTTAACTTCGGTCGGTGTATAGAAGTAATCTCTTTGTGTATTGTCTATCACCAGCAGTATAATAAGTTTGCAATCTTAAGTTATCTTACCTTTCTTGAAGGGAAAGGCTTCCTTTTATAGTAGCCTAGATTTGGGATCATGATTGGTATGAGGGTCCCAACTGGTGGGACTTGTTCCCTGGTCGGCTTCTTTGGCGGTTCTGAGTGGTCAGCAGTTGCGTATATGCAGTGAGGATTGTAGGCGGTTGAGTAAGCCGATAAGGTATATGGCTTGCGGCTTGCTTTCGGCTCTTGTGGGAAGGCACTGGATGCTATACGGGGCTACTGGCTAACTTATCTTATCGGAGAAGCTGTGGAGCAGCATAGGTAATCTTCGACCATATGGTGAATTCTTCATGGTTGCTGTCGTGCTCGGTGATTATAGTCGCTTTGCATTTCGTCGGTTGGTTAGTGGTTTTTGTCGATGATGGCGGGGAATGGTCTTGGCCCTTGGTGGGACGGATCAAGTCTACTGGAATCTCACGTGGTCGGTTCACGTGGGGGGACCCAGGTCGGGTCCCATCAATAGCCCCCGAGTTTCGAGGTGCG